>JAWNNP010002805.1:0-543500 GCA_035044805.1 Leucophenga maculata | reverse complement strand
TGATTACAGCGTAGCGTAGATTTCAGCCGTATATGCCCACAGCGACGGGATGATATATATATTTGCACTGCCGCCTTTTTTTTTACGAATTTAATTTTATTTTTATTCACTTTTAATTATTTTATGTGACGAAGCCACGGCTAGTCCACCCGGGGGTGCCAAAATGTTTGGAATTAAAGCCGACCCAAACTCGTAGGGCTAACTCGAAGTTATTGCAACTATTCTTAGATAGACGTGGCTAACGCTTTTTTATTAAACAGTGAGAAACAATGCACGTCTGAATTATGTGGTTGAGCTGTACAACTGACTTTTTAGTTTATTTCTTTAATTTTTTTGAGTAAATTTGCCGCATGCAAGCGGTTAAATATAAATATTTATTATAGTTACTGCTTGACAGTTTTGACTGTTACTATTCAATTTAGTTAATCTGCAACAATATATCTGTTCTAATTCGATTTGACTTAAAAATAATTAATTAATTTATGATTTTATGTATTAATTATAAACATTGATGAACAATGCCCTTTTCAACGAGATAGCTTTTAAACTCTTTACTTCTGAATTCTGTACCTATGTCACTTTACAAAATTTTTAACTTAACGAAAAACGGGCAACGTTTTTCGTTCTGCGAAATTTACGCTTTCTTTCTAATCTTTTTCATTCAAGTGGACAAAGCATTCGTGCCACTCCTAGATGCCGTAGTTAACATTTATAAGTGCGTGGCTTCTTTCCTTTCCTTCTGCTGCATAGTAAAAAAAAAAACGCACTGTCCTTTTTAAGCAATTCATTGTAACCATGATCAAATACCTTAGCAACGGACATCAGATTTGGTACGTACCTTCTCAGGTTTGTGTGGATTCTCCGTTTGCTAAGTTCAGGTTTAATGACTTTGGTGCATACACTTTATCAAATCTTTCCTTTTGTGAGCACATGTGCGATGATGCTCCTGATTTAAGGCACCAGTTTTTATTATTTCTGTAGTCTTTAGCTTTCTTATTTCTGTTTCGGCATCTTTTTTCCTGTTTTCTGCTGGCTTCTCTTACTTGCCAATAATGCCGCACCTTGGGCCTCGTTGCTGTTTCAATTTACAACATCTAGTGACTCTGGTTTTGGTAAGTTTTCCTGCGTCTCAATCGCAATACGAAATGGTTCATACTCGTCTGGAATACTATATAACAGTAACATAGTCAGATCGATCTCGTTTATTGTCAACGATATCAAAAAATTTATCAATGTAACTTCTTATGTCACCGCCTGAACTCATCTTCGTCAATAACAGCGATTGCAAAGCTTTGCAGCTTTTTATGTAGCTTTCACACATCGTTTGAAGTAACGCACTCCTTAATCTGTTTTAACTTGGAAGTTGCTATGGCCAGAATTAAGTCGGCCTTTGCCTTTGCGTCTTAATTTTCCCATTTTGTTGCATTTTCTTCAGGTTTAATGCAATTTCAACCGATTGTTTTTATGTAAGAGCGCATGCATATGTATTATCCACGTATCAAAATTTGCTCTGTCCAATGGCTCTATGCGCACGTTTGATACACTGTTGAAATGGTGCCTCGGATGTTGTTTTAATTGGGCGCCATTTGTTATATCGTATCTGCCGATAACGGCCATTCGCTGTATTGGTCTTCCGGCTAAGGCTCATCCTAATCCAGGGATGGATTCGACCACCAATATCAGGAAAGATAGTTGTAACAAAAAATGTATTATTTGTTCTTAATGCGAATATACATCCCTCTTAAAAGGGCGGATTACTTACGACTTATTGAGGTACTCATAGCGACGAACAACAGGCAAAAGAAAATGGATATACTGGAGATCTTTGATGTTAACGATCTCAGCTGACCCACCCTACCAATAGTTGCATCATCTAAATCCATACGCAACCCCTTTATGTTTACATATTTCTTAACGCATTCTGCTCTTTCCTATCTCTTGCATCCATCTAAATTTTCCAGCCCACCCACAAAGCGTGCTCACAAACTTTTCATACTGACACAAATTTTAATGTTGTTTAGCTTAACCTACCTTAGGGTATAAGTATAAGGAGGAAAACTTAAAGATACGACATAATTTTTTTATACATTTATACACTCATACCGTCATCAGTTTGATTTTCTTGTTTTTTTTTTTTTTTTATATATATATATTTTTTTTGAATTTCTTGCTTACTTCGAGTCGGAAATGGGTATATGGCTTGAAGAATGGAGAGTATATTAAGACCTCATATCGGTCGTAATTCCTTGGACACGTCCCAAATATTAGTGTATCCCTCTACCCGAGCGCTCTAGTACAGGGGCAAACTAAGGGTCGATGGTTGGGTCGCATATAATCAAATCTTTATGATTGTATCAACTTCTTTCCTTTTCCTTTTTTTTTTTTATATATAAGACATTTTCTCTCCCTTCCTCATAACCCTACCTCACCTCTCGTCAGGACTGATACATTTTGTATTAATATAGTAAAGATGATATGGTAATAATAGCTAATATATAAATATAAACATAGTGTAATAGTTAATTAATATGGATAATAGTTAATTAATGGGGTATGGAAATGATGACATAATAGTAATAGCTAATATATATATATATATTTATATATATATATATAAATATAAATATAATGTAAGTAATAGTTAATCAATATGGATACATTTAAGTTATTTAAATTCTCTTATTGTTTTCAAATTATGCCAAATCATTCTATGGCTTCGACGCAGGCGACACGAATATAGGCCGCTATGGGCGGCATTAATGTAAAACGAAGGTAAATAGGGCGATATGTTAGAATCCCTTGATGACTATACGTATGGAATGAATATACGTCTCTTTAGGCTCGGCTACGAGTATGGACATGCAACAACAGCAAGCATCGAAGCTCCGGACAAATAAATTTATTTTGCAACCATAAGTGCATGGTTATTTATTCACTTTTCTTATATGTGCGCCGGACATTAGTTTGTCCTATGCGGTTCAGGTTATGTCGAAACTGACCGTGTGTTGGGTCAGACACTATGTGTCACTTATGTTTGACCAGACAATTATTAAATATAAAACGTTGTACTTATCTTAAAAATTTTTTTATTGAAGTGTGATGGTGCTCCCTTTACTGCTACCGCTGCCGAAGCGTTTGTTTCTTCTGTTGTTCTGGTTGAATGTAACGCCGGCCGGCCGGCGACGTCACCGTGTCCTGCAGCACTACCTATCTGGTGAGTAACTGCCGAACTGGTGTCTGAATCCTGCCAAGAGAGTTTTATAATCTCGTAACTTCCCCACTAATGCTGTCCTTTTGTCCTCGTTCACCCCTGTGTTGCCCGTAGTTTACACCTTGATATTTCCTTATTTTGTCCTCTTAGTAATGGGTTGTTTCAAGATTTTCAGAAAATTTGATTTAGTACGCTCTGCACATGTGCGCATGCCGTTATTTGCCGCCAATCAGAAAATAACTCGTTGCGAGTGTCGAGTACGTCTCCAAATTAGTGACTATTCTCGACACCACATACGGGTACTCAGTATTCGTTACACTAGTGTTGCAAGTGTAATGAAACAAAGGAATTGACCTTTTCGACCCCTTTTACACCTATGCACGTAACAAATCATCAAATCATATCTCCTACCCCACTACTCCTCCGTATTTTCCGCAGAACTCATTGCAATAGTAGAAGCTCTAGAAACCCTGAAAAATAAAAGAGGTCAATTCTGCATATGTACCGACTCACTCTCTGCAATAGATGCAATTAATAACCCTAACAACAATGAACATTACCCTCCACTGCTCGTAACATTATGCAAAAAACCTTCCCCAAATTTAAACTACTCTGGGTTCCCGGGCATGAAGGAATAGTAGGGAACGAATTAGCAGACACCTCGCGAAGGGACCAAGTAGTAGTAACCAGACTAAGACTCGGACACTCCAAAATAATCCACATGCACTATATCGATCATTCCCCCAGAATATGCCCCTTTTGCAATGAGACCATATCTCAAACATATCAAACCTTCTAAAATACCTAAAAACCACTAATTTGTACCATTACATCTAACAACATGTAAATTTAAGAAAATTATTCTCAACACCCATTTTGCTGCCATAGCCATGTATTAAGCTAGCACAAATAAATAAATAACTTGCTATTGGGAAATTAAAGAAATTACATATTTTTAATGTGTTTTAAACAAATTTTATTAATGCTTTGAAGATTTTCTTTTTACTTTTTAAAACACATTTTGGTGTAATTCTTAAAATTGGTTGCACAATTAATAAATTTCATTAAACAAATCAATTAAAGAAAGCCGCAAGGCCAATGTATGAAACGAAAAAAAAACTGTTTTCCACGCAATATTCTTTTAATTTAAAAAAAAAATTTATGAATTTCTAAATAAATTTAGGTTTAAAGAGCCAAGAGCCAAGCAGTTATTAAATAAACAGCAGAACCTTATATGGAGTATCTGACATTCCTCACCAACATCATTTAACTGATATTTTGGTTAGCTGCAAAACAAATACAGTAGAGGCCCGGTTTAACGAACATTCGATTTAACGAAGTCGCGATTGGACGTGCATGCAAAATTTTTACATTGAGTACCTTATATAACGAACAGTGACGTCATGCTTATACTCAATATAACGAACAAATAAGAATTTCATTTGAAAATGAATAAAAAAATCGAAAAAAAATATAAAAGACAAAATATATTTGTCCTGCATACAGCAAATCTAGATAGGTATACTATGGGCAGTCAAGCATATCAATCACATCTGTGTGCACTATGCTGCTATGGCAACAGATGCCTTTCCCACGATAAGCAGTGTGTCTGCATTTAAACCAATGACTCCACATAACACCTAGCAAACAGTTTTTCCCCGAAGTACTTTTATAATTGCTTTTTGGTTCGTCTAACGTATTCGTAACGATCATTCATCACCAACTAACCAGGCAATGATCGGTATACATTCAAGTGTATTAGACACTAGCGGGACATTCGCGTCTTAGAGTGTGATCAGCGCGTACATCTGCTGCGGAAAAATCTGTACTAGTACTCGCTTTTGTAATTCGAAATTTCAGTAATTTTGTTTGATGCGTTAACGTGCCAAATGACAAGCCAAAAACGTTTGCCGCTTGAAGACCAATAAACAATTGTTAACGCTTTTCAAAATGGTGTTAAACTGAGTGAACTAAGTTTGCAATACGGACTGGCCAAATCCAGTATTTCAACAATTTTAAAATCAAAAGAAAATCTGCTAAATGCAGACACTGAGGAAATCTCTAAAAGAAGGAGATTTCACACGAATGGAGAGAAAGCTTTTTACTTGGTTTCAAAGGCAGCGCGAAAAACATATCCTTGTCTATGGTTCAATGCAAGTGGTGGGTGGCTGGCGCGATATAAACGGCGATATGGAATTCGTCTTTTGAAGCAAACTCGAGACAAACTATCGGCTGCAGTAGACTCAATAGCTTCTTTTAAAAAAGAATTACAGCAAATTATTGATCATAATATTTTAAACCAAAATGACATTTTTAACGCTGATGAAACTGGTCTGTTTTTAAAAAGGTTCATGTTGGTGAAAAAGCAACTCCGGGAAGAATGGTCTCAAAAAAAATTAAGCCTAAGGCTAAACATACGAGATCATTTGGCAACAAAAACATACCTGTCACTTATAATAATTCCAAGATTACGGGATGACTACAACAATTTTTAAAACTTGGGTTTTCAGCAAATTTGTGCCACAGGTTTTTTTAGAATCTTAGATTATAATTTTAAGTTCATTGTAGGTTGAATCATTTATTAATAGCGTAGACTTTCCAAGAAATGCTCTTCTTATATTAGACAACGCGCATTGTCATCCATCAGCCAAAGATCTGGTTTGGACAGTTTACATGCCACCTAACGTGACATGACGTTGAAATTAAATTACAAAAATCTCCTTTTGTCTAAACTAATATCAATGAAAGTCGACGATGTTGTCATGTTTTTAAAAAATAACACTTTAAAAAATAACACTTTATAAAAAATAACACTTTATACTTTATAAAACTTCTAAAAAAAAGTCTTAGAAGAGGAAGATGACATTTCATTAGCTACTTTCTTGCGGCGAGATAAACATATGGCTGGAACTGTATAGGGAGTACAACTCTTAAATCTAATGTTTCCCGATGTAAGTTTAGCTTTAATAGCCCTTCGCAAAAAGAAATGTACAAATAACATCGGAGGATCTAAATGGCTGGGTAGATTAATACGAAAAATTTAAAGAAGCTGTAGAAGATGAGGATAGCGTAAACAGTGACAAGTGATAAAGATAGCTCAAACGAATTGGAAGAACCCAAATCTTTAGCAAACAAGCAGCTGAGTTTACGCCAAAAACAAAGTTTAATTAAAGATTTATTTAATTAATGTTCATTATTAGTACATACAAATATAGTTTTACATAAAAGTTCCTTTAAATTCTTATATAACATCAATAGTTCCTAATATTTTAAATATAATACAATAAATTTGCTTGTAAGCATAAATCAGTACTTTTAATGTATTTAGAGTTACAAAACAGAGTGCTAAATTATGTACTCGATATAACGAATTATCCGATTTAACGGGCAGGGCCAACATTTAATAGTTCGTTAAACCGGGATTCTACTGTATTTGGTTTGTAAGTTCTGATTGTTAGGCCCTGTACCGAAGGTACAAGAGCCTATTGGTTTTGTGCAAATGTATGTAACAGGTAGAACTAATCGGAGACCCCCCAAAGTTACCACCATTATGGTCAGGAGTGATAGAGGAGTCGATATAGCCATGTCCGTCTGTCCGTCCGTCCGTCTGTGTGAACGAAAGGATCTCGGAAACGGTAATAGATAGAGACTTCGTGATTTTTGCATTCGACTAGGACTGCTCCGGAATTTCACAAGTTTATTTTAAAATTTAAAATGGAGTGATCTGAAAGCTGTTCGCCAGGTGTTTCGGTAGCGAACTTCTGCTTGTATATTGTATGACCCGTTGAACCATCAAATCCATAGCTGCATATTAGTTTAATTTCAGAACTGTTTGGAAACTGATTTAAAACATCGGCTTGCATTTTAATAATTCTGTGCGCAGTATGATCCAAAAGGTTTTGTAATGATACTTGGGCGGCCGTTTCCGTTACTTTTATATCTACAGGACAACATTGTAAGAGAATTTTCCAGGAGGTAAGCCAAAGCTTCATCGGGTATAAGTGGAATGGGTTTTTGTATATCAAACTGCTTTCTCGATTCAGTTGAGTATTCGGGTGTTGTTATGGTTTTTTTAAGCACAAAAGCCGTGTCCTTCTTGCTTTGTTTCTTTGCAGAGACTGCTGCAGCCTGTGCAAGAAGATTTGTGTCACAATTATTTTCATTTGCGAGCTCAGATGCCAATTTCCTTTTTAATCTTGTACCCGCATCCGTGTAAGATAAGGTTGGACGTCCCATTTGCTGTGGTGTCTTGCAGGTTTCATCAATAGTAATAAAACTATGTACTGATTTTTTGTCTATTTCCTTTATTATCTTGGATTCCACAGTGTTTTTATTAATTTTGGAGTATATCCAATCCGATACACATTGATAAATGCAATGACCGAAGTTAAATAGTTGCCAAAAGTTTCACTAAATGCACAATAAATACACAATCTATATAAGTTATAATAATTGTGTTGGAGGAACTAAAGGAATAGCAATATCCAGGAGATTAAATGCATTCCTCTCTTGGAAAAGATTCGAAATGCTTTTGCTAATGTGCGCATTGTTATTGTTAACGAAAAAAGTATGATTCGCGCTGAAATTTTTGATCACTGTTCACAATCGATTGACTAATATTAATGGAAGCTCCAGAAACTACAGTTGCCTCTGAATACCAATAGCGCTTGCCCACTGTAATTTAGGAACCAGGGCTATAATTTTCAGAACATACATTTGACATATTTTCCTGATGGGATCGAATTTGTCAACAATATCGTGCATTGGTGATTATGCTTATGTATTTGGATCCACTGTAAGACCTGTCAAATAATTCCTCCACAAAAAAATGCTGATCTTTTTTTGACAGCAGTCATCCCAGAATTGCGTACATTTTATTTGCAGAAGTGTAGCAAGTGCGTTGTGTCTTTTGCGTTTTTTCCATTGTCAATATGGCCCCAAAATGGTCAGAAGTCAATGGCTAGTACAAATTTAATGCGCAAACACATGACCAACATGACCAACTCTCCTCTTCAAAGCTTCTTATAATAAGCTTTGGACACTTGGACACTTGTCCAAAGCTCCCGTTCCATTTCCCGTTTGGACACCTTCGTTCCACGCAGATGACCAAAAAGGTCATAACGTTCGTAAGAAAGGGCGAATTTATCGGTTTTATTGCATTCCGTCTAGCGCCATCTAATGACTTCCTCATTTACAACTGGCTCTCTCTAGTGCCTTTCACTGCGCTATTAGCGACATCTTGTGATTTTATCAAGTGCAACGCCGAGCCATCTAGGTGCAGGTAGATATTGCAGCCGTGCCATCTAGGTGCAGGTAAAAGTTTTGGACAAGTGTCCAAACGAAATGGAAATGGAACGAAGAAACGAACGGAAATGGAACGAAGGTGTCCAAACGAAATGGAAATGGAACGAAGAAACTTGGACAAGTGTCCAAGTGTCCAAACGAAATGGAAATGGAACGAAGAAACGAACGGGAAATGGAACGGGAGCTTTGGACAAGTGTCCAAGTGTCCAAAGCTTATTATAAGAAGCTTTTTCAAGGTGCATGGCGCTCCTAGGCCGGCACCAGTCAAGGGCCCAGTGCATTTGCCACCTCCGGCCACTCCGGTGGATTGGTCTCCAGGATTGGTATAAAGATACCATTCTGGAGATAAATTTCAAAAAAAAATTTTGCATCTACTGCTTAGTAGATCCCACCATCCCCGGTGAAGCGGGGATTTTTTATGTAGGGAAGGGTTGTGGTTCACGACCACATAATCATTTAGAGGCAGCCCTACGGGCTAAAAAGGAGCAGGGGCTCCTAACCAACACAAGTCTGACCCGCCAATTCGACCAAGCTTCGGAAAAGTTTGGTCGAATCTGGGCACTCTGGGAGAGTGGCCACGGTGTTGGCATAATTACTGATTTTCTAAATATTCTCAGCCCAGAGGCGGAGACTTTGGAGGCGGCGGTGATAATTGTTTTGCGTTCCCAATTGGCAAATTTAAAATTAGGTAGCTTTAAAGGTCCAGCTGCCTACTGGACAAGGGAAATGGCTGAATCTGTGGGGTCATTTGCACTGAATAGTTTGACTGCGCAACCTGTTCAAGTGATTTCATTAAAACACATGAATGTTAAAACATCGCAATTAGGCCCAACTTCTAATTAATCTTCACGCAGCAAATAGGCCATAGGGGGGAATCGGTCTTTTTCAAGACCACCAAAAAATTATAAAAGAGATTGTGTGAAAACAAATAATTTTGTTGTTTTTTGTAGCGTTATGGATTTTAATTGCAAGCTTATTGAGGCTGTGAAACTTCATCCGGAAGTTTTAGATGGAAAGAAGGCAATGTGGAAACAAATAGCTGACACACTCGGTGTTCCAGGTAAGTAATGTAACTAATGCAAAAATACAAATGTTAAATTGTTTTAATTAATTGTAGAGCAAAAGTGCATGAATCGTTGGAATAGTTTATATAAACAATACCAGCAAGAATTGGATCTGTGGCAGGAATCTTCTGAGTGGCTGCATTTTAAACAAATGCAATTTCTCCGTGCCGCTCCAACTACAACAACTCAACAGGAGCACACCGCCACCACCTCAGCACACTCACACGGTAAGTTCAAGATGAAGTGTATGTTCATATGTATATTATTGAATATTTAATACGTTACAGGCGACACTCAACTGGCTGCCGCAGCCAATGAAAAACAGAAGCCATACACTAAGCCACCACTTAAACGTGCACGTGGCGAGGAAGAGCACAGCGATAACCTTAACAGTTTTAGCGCCGTAGACAAATCCTTTGGATTGGTTGTCTTAAATTATTAATCTTCAATAATTAGATTCATTTTAAGCATATTGTCTTTAAAAGTTAGAACAACTTCAGTTCCAATGTATTATTCTTTTGTTTTTATTATTCATAGGCTTCTTACTTACAAACATGCTGTAAAGGAGTAGTTTTTTTTCGTTTTTCCAATTTTTGATTTTTTACTGTTTTTATTTATTTATTTATTTAAAATTAACAACAACATAATAAAAATATTAATATTCTTATAATAAGTATCAAATTAAAGATAATACTAAAAATTTAAAAATTAGCTGCTAATATGGCATTACGAATAGAATTAATAGAGAGACCTGGAGAGACGGCATTTAAAGAGTAATACATATTATAAACAGAACATAGAATTCGATAGGGATCGTTGCATGCATAATTGGTTGTGCAGGTACTAAGATAAAAAAAATCATAATTTCTAGTACTTCTGAGAGGTACAGAAAAATTTAAACGTTGAAGTAAATATGGAGAATATATTTCACCAGAGATAAGCTTCTGCATAAACAGTACTGCCATCATTTTTCTGCGTTTTGCCAAAGTTGACAAATTAATTAGATTAAGTCGATGAATATAGGGGGGTAAGTTAACATTGGGGTCCCAGCCTAAGTTACGCAAGGCAAAAAGAAGAAACTGTTTCTGAACAGATTCTAAATGTGCTTGATGTATACTATATTGGGGGCTCCAAACACAAGAGGCGTACTCTAAAATGGGGCGCACTAAAGAGATAAATAATAATTTTGTAATGTATGGATCATTAAACTCTTTTGACCAACGTTTAATAAATCCTAACATTCCCATAGCTTTATTCGATATATAATCTATATGGGGAACAAAAGATAATTTTGGATCAAAAAGAACACCAAGATCACTAAAGCGTAAAACTCGTTCCAATTCCGAGTTGTGAATATGATATGCATTTATTAGAGGATTTCTCCGACAAAAAGTCATCACTTTACACTTAGCGCAGTTCAAAACTAAGCTATTACGTTGACACCAGCTGTACAACGCATTGAGGTCATCTTGTAATAACTTATGTCCTTCAGAACCAGTATATGATAAACATAGCTTGACATCATCAGCGTACATCAATGTTTGGCAATGCGATAGAATATCTGGAAGATCGTTTATGAAAAGAAGAAAAAGTAGTGGTCCGAGGTGGCTACCCTGCGGTACACCAGAAAGCACATAAATTTTTTTTGATAAAGTGTTTGCGAACATAACACATTGAGTGCGACATTTTAAATAGGATGATATCCAATGTAGTAAGTCCAAAGGAAACCCCAAATGGTTAAGTTTGTTGAGTAACATTATGTGATTTACACTGTCAAATGCCTTACTAAAGTCAGTGTAAATAACATCTGTTTGCAAACCATTGGCAAAGGCTAAATTGATTAGAGTGGTGAATTCTAATAAGTTTATCGAAATTGATCAACTTTTAAGAAAACCATGTTGCGTTGCAGACAGAATTGACTTACAAGAAAATTGTAATTGTTCTGTAATGATTTTTTCAAGTAATTTTGGAATTGCACAAAGCTTAGTAATACCTCTATAATTGCTTATATTAAGTGCATTTAACAAAATATTTGAATTCATAATATATTTAATAGTTTCAGTACTCAGTTTACACCGATATAACTTCAATTTTATTATAATATTTGCTTTAAGTGAAAATTTTTGAAACAATTATTTCTTTTATTGAAGCCTACTCCACATTTGTTGCACATGACTTGAGAATATCCTGCACAGTTTGGATTCTTGCATCTTATTCTTTTGTCTGCCCAAAGTGGCCAATGTCCAATCTGATCCTGTCGTACCATTTGATTTGGTACGCGCTAAGTTGGACCTCTCTGCTTCTTTAGCTGCAATTCATTTTCAATGGCAGAGCTTCGTTTACCCAACTTTGATTTAGTGTCAACTTTTGTTAGCACTTCTGCGATATCAAGCCGAAAGTCTGATGAACTTAAAACTTTTCCAGGATATCCATTTGCCTTCAGAACACGTTTATACAACAGCCATGCGTTGCTGATTGTCAAGTCCAGTAAATGATAAAAGATTCTGACTTGCCAACGTCTGCTTCTCAATAAAATTTTATATCTTCCGATTATACTGTCGATCAGATCAACGCCTCCCATATAGCTGTTGTATTGCGCTACTGCGAATGGACGGTCAATTTGAATATATTCCTTTTTGGCCTTGTTAAATCTTCGCGCAGTGCCTGTGGGAACTATTCCAGCGTAGTTCGATGCCAATGAGACTATTTTATTATCAACCCATGAGGTACAAGAAATGTCTACTCCACCAAAATCAGCGACATACTCCACAGATGTGCCGCGAGGATTTTTCTTCAGGTGAATATTCTCCATGGATTTAAAATTAGGGATTCTGTTCTTTCGAATTGTACCCAACGCTAAGATTCCGCTTTCCGCCAAATACTTCAAAAGAGGTAATGAATTGAAATAATTGTCAAAATAAATGCGAAAATTCTGATGCCTGGGGACTTCTCTGGCCAATCTCACAACACAATTTGATGCTGCTCCTAGACCTGGATCGTTAAGCAGTACAACGTTTTCATTGCCAGAATCAATCTCGAATTTGTAGCAGAAGCCCGAATTACCGCTTAAAACATATATTTTATATCCCCATTTATGAGGCTTGTTAGGATTCTAGCTTTTGTTGAACAAATCTGTTCGTCGACACACAAAAACTGTTCCTTAGGTACTTTACCAAAATTATTATTAATTTCCTGAATAAGTGGTCGTATTTTGAAAAGCCGATCGTGACGGGGATCAGTCAAAGGCAGATTATTATTTAGCAATTTTTTTACTCGAAATTTGACTCAAAAAATACATACCATAAATACATTTTTTATTTTTATTTTATTTATTTATTTTTATTTAATAAAAATAAGTAAGAAAAAATTAACAATCCATTCCAAAACATGTAACTTGTTTTAAGAACTAATGCAACAAAAAATAAAGCTTCACTCTAATTACATCCCATATTATATTTTTCAACATATAAATCGAATGTAGTAAAAAAACTAATAAGAAAACGATAATATTCAAAACTAAAAAATTATTTAAATGCATACTGCAGAACTGGTAGGCTTAAAACTAATTTTTCTGTGACATATAATCAGTTATATTTGTTTGTTTTTTTGTTTTTTTTTTTTAAATCTGAGACAACGATATCGTTGCGGAGAGCCAGCAGGTTGCTTATGTGCTTAGTGGAAAACGATTCACTATTGTTGCACCATTTAATCAAATTATTAACGCTCTCAATGGTAAGACTTCAGTAATATCGGAATCGCTGCTATCTGCAGACCCAACATCATTATTGAGGTCATATGCAGATTCGTCATCAAAGACATCTTCATTCCATTTTTCAATATCTTGTATGCTGACGGTATTGTTCAGATCTATTTCCGCTAAAAGAAATTGATTTCTCTGAACAATTTCATTGCATTCCTGATCTACTTCCTGCAATTGTGCTAGCGGCACTTCATCGTCACTATCCCAAGCTTGTTTTAATAGAATAATCGCATTGCGGATTGAATGTGATTTAAAATAATTTTGAAGTTCACCGCCTTCAGCAATTAATTGAGAAAGAAACATATTTCTGCAGTTAAGCTTGGTTAACTTAATAGGATTTTGATCCATAGGTTGTAAAGCCGCTGTCACATTTGGTGGAAATCATTACTTTGAAGTTTTTCAATTGGTAAATGAGCGGAGCAATTGTCGATAAGCAAAATAGCTTTCTGAGGCAAATTGTTTCAAATTTCACCTGTGTATTGAAAATATTTGAAAATTACTGGAGATAAAATCATTACATAAACTTACTTCTTTGATAAATATTTTGTGAAACCAATCATGAAATATGCAAGACGTCATCCAAGCATTTTTGGAATAGTTGTAATGAAATGGATTATTGAATCTTTGGAAGCTCCTTGGTTTTTTCGCTTTTCCAATTACTAACGGCACCAATTTATGAGACCCATCTGAGTTTCCTCCAAGTAAGATTGAAATTCTTTCCTTTTGGATTTTGTATCCAGGAGTAGATTTTTCAAAAGTAGAAACGTATGTTTTATCAGGTAGATTATATATTTGCGACTCGAGTAAGGCCATCTCATCAACCTTGGCACGCAATCTACGCAGGAACGGAGTCACTGAAGAAACATCACTAGAGAGAATCTCGCCACAAATTTTTAAAAAACGGATTCCGTGTCGCTTTTTAAACTTTGTAAACCACCCGTCACTTGCTAGGAATGCCTTTTCATCTGTATCAGGATATTGCTCTTTGGCCTTCTCCTTTAGAATCGGTCCCGTTAATGTAAATTTCTTCTCTCATTGGTTTAAAAACCAATCATAGAGAATTTCTTCCATTTGTGGATATTCAGCACTGTGCAGGGACTTCTTCGTTGCCTCATCAAAGGTGTTCGGAACTGCATTTAATATTGCTGCCTTGTTTGATTTGATGTAACTTATTGCCGATTGTGCTACATTAACCTCCAGGGCCAAACGGTGCCCTTGAACACCTTGGCCCAGCTTTTCTAAAATTTTAATTTTCGTTTCTAACGACAAAGTATTTTTTTTTTCGTTTATTTGGCATTTTTAACGATCAACTTTTAAACAGAAATGTAGCCAATGTAAACAAACGCGCTGAAAAAATAATAAATACGTACCAAAAAAGGGGACTCCCCGTTTTCGTTCTACTTGCGCAAAGCGAAATAGCGAATAACATATTTAAAAAAATCAATACAAAACAGAAACGCTCAGAAATTAGAATTAAAAATTCTTATTTCAGAAAGGTTCTAATATCCGAGAATTCTAATTTGTGAGCGTCTACTGTACTTGGTAATGACATCAATTTCTAGCTTCTCGTCAGCCCAACTCGGGTGAATCCAATAAAAAAATGATTCCAAGAAATTTAGCAACCAAATATCCATAATTTTCTGAAAAATATAAATTTTTACACTTCCAGCTTCCACTACCAGCGAACGTAACCATTTTTTTTTTAAGAAGATGGTAAACTCTCATTAATGACTTCAATTTTACGATTAATGGTGCAGTTTATGTAGAGGAATGAATCAAGAACTGACTGAGTCCATACAACAGAACTAACTATGATGGCCCGACAAAGCTAGTTCTCACTACGACTTAGTTGTTCAACACTTGGAGCAAGAGATTATCCACTTGGTTGCCAAGAAAGACAATACTACAAACGTCACAGAGGCTCGCTCCATTGAAGATTTTTGACGAATTCTGGTCAGTTCCGAAAACACTCACCAACTAACAAGTTGCATTAAGATATATTTTTTTTTTTTTTTATTTAATTAAGTAATGAACCCGCATATTTCAAATGAACGCCTTAACATTACAATGTACTTATATTTAAACAGGAACCGAACCTCACACATATTGCACGAGGATTATTTTTATATGTAAAGAAGAGTCTTCGTCTTCATAAAATTTTTCCAAATCCAGGTTTTTTCAGACGTCTAAGTGGCCTGGCAGGGAGGAGACCCATCGCAAGTTTGCTTCGATGGCTTCTTAATCTGTCTCTATATCGGCTGGTATGCATCCCAATTTGCTCTATAACTGTGTGCAAATTAAGATCTCGGTGCAACGTCGAATTTCTTACATACCAGGGGCAGCCAGTGATCTGTCTAAGGGCACGATTCTGCAGCACTTGAATACGGTTGCAATTTGTCTTTGCCGTAATTCCCCAAATCTGCACGCCATAGAGCCAGATTGGGGCAATGCACTTGGCATATAACTGTCTTTTCGCCCGGAGAGAAAGTGTGCTCCTTCTATTGAGCAGCCATCTAAGTTGAACCATCCTCAGGCGGCATTTTTTTAGTGTGGCTGTCAGGTTAGTCTCTTGTCCAGGTTGATGCCAAGGTATTTTGCTAATAGAGGCTGCTGCAGATTTACACCTTCTATTTGAATAGCTGGTGTAACCATGCGTTTAAGCGTAAAACATGGATTCGTCGTCTTGCTTGCATTTATCTTCAGATTCCAACGTCTACACCAAGCTGTCAATATGTTGAGGTAACCCTGAAGGTCATCCGCTGCCTGGATGCGACACTTCGAACTGTATAGAACGGCAACATCGTCAGCATAAGTCGCAATGAGTGCCTTAGAGGGGGCCTCCATGTAGTCATCGTCAGGGATAGGGAGATCAGCGGTATATAGCGAAAAAAGCAGTGGTTCCAGTACGCTACCCTGCTGAACTCCAGCTTTCATCAGACGGGGGGCGGAATAGGTGTCCCGGTACCTTACCTGAAATTCTCGTCCTTCTAGGTATGACCGAAGAAGGCAAAAGTAAGGCGCTGGCAGAAGTTTTTTAACCTTGTAAAATAGGCCGTCATGCCAGACTCTATCGAATGCCTGCTGCATGTCGACAAATACAGCATTACAGAATTCAAGGTCATCAAAAGCTTGCATGATGTGCTGTGTTACTCTGTGAACCTGTTCAATTGTGCCATGTCCTGCCCTAAACCCAAACTAGTGATCTGGCAGGATACTGTGTTGATCCATAAACTCTTTCAGTCGGCCAGCAATCAGTCTCTCCCATACCTTCGATAATGAAGGCAGAAGACTAATTGGCCGGTATGACTCAGGATCGTCATCCGGCTTACCTGGCTTGTGAATCATATGAATCACTGCTTTCTTCCACTGGGCCGGGAAGTATTGGACCCTCAATATAGAGGATCGCACATATCGTCAGGATCTTCGAAGTTGCGTAGCAGACCCTGTCCATACCTGGGGCTTTATTTTTCGGCAAGTCTTTGATGATGTTGGCTATTTCTAAAGTCTGGATTGGCCTGATTGGGAGTGACATCTGTAGCGGTGTTTCCAAACATTCGATAGTCTCTTTCACTTGCGCCAACGTGGCCACATCATGTGTAGTGAATCTATCATCCAGATGGTGGGCAAAAGCATTTGCCTGCTCCTTTTCACTTTTAGCAAACCTTCCACCAGGACACCGTATCGGGGATTGTCGAAATGGTTGTTTCTTGTGAGACTTAGTGCATTTCCACAGAGAATAGTTGGCATCTATGGTGTAGTCCATAGTTGCCAACCGTTGCTCAAACAATTCGCTTCTCAGTCTCTGTAAAACAGTTCTTAGTTGTTTTGCAGCTCGATTCCACAAAATACGGTCCCACGGGTCCTGTGTTCGGATCGCTCTCCTTCTGAGGCGCCTTTTCGTTGCAAGAAGCTCCCTAGCTTCTGCATTAAGGACAATACCATAACTGATTGCCCTAGAAGGCGGCATAGGAAGAGTGGCAGCGGCAGCTGCATTATAAATATTTCTTGTAAGAATATCGACTGCCATCTCGATGTCCTCTACTGAGTTTAGCTCCGAACCAAATGGAGTTCTCCAGATGTAAACTAAAAGTGTCCAAATTAGTGTGACTGGTAATTAGCCAATAGATCAGGGCAGAATTGACTCCATTGGTATTTATGGAAACGACTAATGCCAGATGATCGGAGTCTAAGTCCCAGTTCTCTCTTATACTGGTCCGGAAATCCGGTACTCCATGATGCACTGCAAAATCTATGCAGGTAAGTGTATGAGTGGGGACATAGGGGTATCTGGTTGGAGCCCCAGTAGCTAGTATTTCAACCCCACTGGCGGATATGGCTTCAGCTAGCTCCCGCCCTCTTGGGGAATTGTATTTGTCACCCCAGAGCCATTGTCGGGCATTCCAGTCACCCCCAATAAAATACCTTTGACCAGAGGCACAAAATATGTCTGCAAATTGTTTTTCGTTTATCTTGTTCCTGTGAGGGCAGTATATAGCACTAAACTCCATGTCACCGAGCCCTGTGGCAACTTTCACAAAAGACATTTGTATATTTCGCGTCTCTAAGACCCTTTGAGGGAAGTGGCGAAGAGAGTTCTTCACCAATACAGCTGCTCCTCCACCACTGCGCCTATTGAGGGCTTATATGCTGGGTAGAAGGCGTATCCGTAGACACGAACTGTATCTCCACGGCTAAGCCTTACTTCAGTCAATAGAAGAATGTCAATCCTATTGTTGTGCGCAAACACCTCCACATCTTTGGCTTTTCCTGAAATGCCATTGACATTCCAGATTAAAATTTTTAATGGGATCATAGTGAAGTGGTGGCGGTGGTATTAGATTGAGAAATAGTTCCCTCTTCATTTAGCTGTTTCAACGTGTTAGCCATCTCAAAAACCACATTTTCGAGCCTTGTTAGACGTTCGTTGGCTTGATTACTTTGACGTTGTTGCTGTTGGATCCACTGGAAAAATTGCTGTTGCATCTGTTGTTGCCATTGTTGGAATTGTTGCTGTTGCTGTTGTAACAAAGCCTGCACATCGAATAGCTGTTGATGCTGTTGTGATCTTTGCTGTTCCGGTTTAGACTTAGGCATCGTTTGAGAACCTTGGGCTACTGCTGCGTAGGAAATATTACTATTACGGAGGGCAGATCGTTGTTGCTGATTTTGCTGAGGTGCCTGATTTTGTTGTATTATTCTCTGTCTAGCCCTTTTGCTCGACCTGGGCTGTATTGGAGGGAAATCTTGCGGCGAAATTTATGACTTATTAAAGTTAGCTGTGGGAGCATGGTCAGCCAGTAGCTTACTTCTGGGAGCGTGACTGTTTGCAATATTTTTTGTTTTTCCTTGCTTCATTGACCTAGAAAGGAATTCTTGATACCATTTGCATCCCTTATAGCTAGCCGAATGGTTTCCAGCGCCATGAACACAAGTGGGGGTCTCATCATGAGGCCTCATGCATTCCCTGCTGTGATGGTTTTGGCCACATCTAGCACAATGAGGTTGTCGCCGACAGTATTTAGCAGTGTGGCCATAATCCTGGCAGCGATGACACTGCGCAATTTCTGTCACTTTCCTCATTCATTCAATTATAACTCTCTGGCGACATAGTATACTGATATTATATATATCAGTAATTTTAGTGCGGGGCTTTACATTGATGAAAAACAGATTTATTTTTTCATCCTTATTTATCCTAGAATTGGGATTATGGATATGGAGGACGTCGAATCCGTGTTTTTTCAGATCGGCCGTTATTTCCTGATGGCGTGTGCTATGGTGCAGACCCCTTACTACTATTCGATGAGGCTTTTCCGTTTGTAGTTGGTTTGTATGAAATTCTAATCCGATGGTGTCCATTCGGTCGACAATAGCCCTATACGTATCCATGTCTTTAGGATAAAGCCTAATAGTGTCCCCTTGATTAACTTTGAAAATAATGCTATCCAAATCAGACACTTCCCTGACAAGCTCTTGCAGGTCATTGAGACTAGCAGTATTAACAACTATTGGTGGCGGCTTTGGTGGCCCTTTAAGCCGGATATTATCATTATTTTCAGAAGTAGTAATGATGGTGTCTGCAATGCGTTTTTGATGAGCGGCTTTAATAGCAGGAGCAGCATGTTTTTCGTTATCGCCTTTTTCGACTTCATCGTTACCCATCTCATCATTTAAGGGGTCAATATCAATATGTATCAGCATTAGCGAGTAAGGCGAATCTATTGGATTTTTTGGGTTCAATAGGTACCTCATTGGCCATTTTCAAATTTTTGCGGCTGGCAATAGGGGAAATAATTTTATTTATTTTACAACGACAATACTGTTGTTATTATGGCTTTTTTACAAATATTATCGGAAGCTATTCCACTTAGCATATGGGTTTTGGATGACATAGTTGATGCCGTCACTCTGCTGTTTGAGGCGCTAGTAGTTGTTGTTGTTGTGGTGGTGGTGGTGGTGGTGGTGGTAGTGGTAGTGGTTGGGCTATTCTGCCAATTAATATGATTGAGGATTTCAGGCGGTAGGCTCTGATCCATATCAATATTTACCCAATTATTAAATTGTTGTTATTGTTTAATGTAATAACAATAAATTTTTGTGACAATGCGCGCACGTCCGCTCGGTTTGTAATCTAGTCCGCGACTCATGCATTAAGATATGTTTAAAGGTATTAAAAAGTCTTGACCATATCAAGCGCAATGGTATTATTTAGAGCCTGTAGTCAATCAGTTTTTTTAGTTTTATTTTTATCAACAACGAGCTAGAAGGTCTTAGAGATTCAAAGACAGTCATGGAGAATGGAGAATTATTAGAGCCTTCACTCGAAAGACGAATATATAAAAGAATGATAATTCCTGTTCTGCTCTATGGCGCAGAAGCGTGGCCGCTAAAAGTGCTAAAGATTTGAGTTGCATTGTTTTTGACCTTGAACCATGAATTCTACGAGGGTTGCTACATATATTTCTAACCTGAGCAACAAAACATGTTTGCAGATGCAATCTGACGTCTCCATCGTAAAGTCTGACATTTTTTAGACCTAACTTACTGTGAACACAACCTACGAGCGCAATTAGGTTTCTTTACTGTCACCTGAAAAATTCATTTCGGGCAAAAAATGGAATTAAACCGTGAACGCGGACAGCGGTTTTCAACTCCCGAAGAAGCTATGATGCCTTCAAAACGAATGTTTTGGAGGTATTATTTTTGGAATGTATCGATCTTAATAATGAATATTTTTAAAAACACAATAAAGCTATTTTGTCTTGTAAATTTCCGTTTTTTCATGGTTAGGCTAGAAATATATACAGCTCGTATGAACTGTTTAATGTGAGCGACTTAGTTCTGCGCATAGAATGCTTAAGGATGCAGTGGGCTGCTCTTTTTAGCCGAATGCACAACTATGCACCAGCACATATAGTGTTGATGTGGAACTCAAATTAAATTGGTATAGAAAGTAGTGGAGGACAACCATGTACAAACAGTTTGACTTTTTTTGACAAATGTCACGCTAATACAGCAACGACAAATTAGAGCTTCACATAGCACTAAAGGAGTAGCAATGCACTCACTACATTGCCATATTGATGTCGATAGTACACATATGTACCAACAAGCGGATCCGATTTGCTCTGCTACTGCCCTTCTGTGTCATTCTTATATCACACACAAAAACATAACGCATAAATATTGTTCAGGAGACTATTTTGATACTCTTATGAAATATGTTAAAATATGTTATTATTGCTATAAAAAATTAACAATATTAAGAATCGCAATGTAGAACATATTTTTAAGGTTAGATATATTATGCCAGAAATTTGCGCAAGGGGGTACTCAACAACTTCCTAAGGCTTTATGACGATCGGATGAATGGTCTAGTAATTCATAAAGGACAAACATAAAAAGATACCAATTGCATGCAGTTTGAGAAGCACATATGTCATAGGTTCGAAAACGTTAGCATAAAGTTTGAATAGCGTTAGTGTTTAGCAAATTTTAAGAATGGAAACTTAGTTTGTATTTCTGCATTAATATCTTTTGCCTCTGCAGGTCGATTTTGATGAAGTAAACGCTAAATATTACTCAAAATCAAGCTTCTTTCTAATTCGATTTTAAATACAATGTATGGCATTTACGTGATGTACACACAGACAAACTTTACTATTTTATTATATGTATAGATATGGATACAACCGATTTCAAAAAGGAGAATTTTTTATATTCGACTATAAGCATGTTTTTTGTTTGTTAATTTCAATCAACGGACATAATATTGATTCTTTTAAAATATATCGAGAATAAATATACAAGATTTTAATTTAATAAAAATAAAAAAACAAGAGTTCAAGTGACATTCTCTATAATGTTTATAACTCGAAATACAGCATTTCTCACGGTGATAAATCAGGCATTTTGCTGCATTTGAAATCTGCAAAGCACAAAATGTATTGGAAGTAGGATAGATATTTTTTACATACATTGAGCAGGTTCTATTTACATACTGATGCTTGCGAAAGTGTGTGGTTACATCATATCATCAATTCCAATTACAGTTTTCGCACGTCAGATTGTTCGTCGGAAACCATTCGCAATTGTTTTGGTAATATGTTAAAGGTCATTTTTTTGCCAAACGCGTATCGTTGGACTCCTGCACGCGCAGCGCGGCTCTCAAGAGTTTTGTTGGTTTTGTCGCAGGCTTTTTAGGCATCTTTTTTCATATGTCGCATGCATTTCAACAGGCATATATCCAGGGATTTATAACGAGTGCATGCAAGCGTGCTCAAAATTTTATTATCCTTTTAGCGAAATATGCCTACAAACGAGGGTTATATGTTAGAAAATTGGTCTAATAAATAATACCAACTAAGAAATAATCTGGAAGTAATGCAGCCGAACAATAATATAGTTTGCCGGTAACCATTCTCGAGGTGCATCACAACACAAATTATAAATTTTCAGCTATTGATTTCTAGGTCCAATTAATAATCAACATACCCTCTTAAATATGTCAGCCTATGTGATTGTTTGTACGAACAGGAAGTCTTAAGTAAAACTCTTTTTAACAAGTTGCCTATGAATGCACTTCTGCATAAAAATGATTTTTTTCCCCCCAGATGTATGCACCACCTTTCATTAATATTTCATTTTGACTTAAATTTTTTTTTATATTAATTTACAATCTATCAATAAGACAATAAGTAAATTAATTGACAATTTAATAATATAACAGAAATAGTTGAACTCCAGTGAGAACAGCTATTATATTCCGATTCTATAATTATGAATTTATTTACAATATATACAAAACTTAATTTCTAAAAGGTTAATCTAACACATGATTTCTTTTAAGTCTTCGAGTTGTATCGCTATTATCTAGTAGGCCTATTGCCAAAACATTCGAATGATCATGTAGTATTTCATCTTTAATGTATGGAATATTTAAATCTATGTGTATTTGGTCGTTAGCCACAAACCAGGGGGCATCAATAATAAGTCTAAGCGTTTTGGACTGATATCGTTGAAGAATTTCAATTGGCAGGCTTTAAAATAGCCTTGTAAAGCCGAACTTTGTTCTCCAAACTAAGCTGCGATTTTCTCCCAAGCAGCCAGTGCATTTTTTTTGTTTTTATATTCAATTTCTTTGTTTTGCTTTTAATATGACTTTTCCAAGTTATTCTCCAATTTATATCGAGTCCAAGATAATTTGCGGAGTCGTATTATCTAATAACACTGGCGGACAATCTCCAGGTCCCAGAACGCTGCCCTGTGGGACACCAGCATGTATACTATACAGTTTCGATGTTTCTCCTTCGATTTGAACATAAAAGTGTCGATTTTAATAAGAGGAAAAATGGGGCAGGCAGCAATTTTTTCATTTTATATAACATGCCTGGATGTCAGACTCGTTCAAATGCCTGTTGTATATCAAGAAATACTGCCGCAGAATACAGTTTCTTCTCGAATCCACTTGTAATTATATTCACTATTCGATGGCATTGCTCCGGAGTCCCATGGCCTCTCCTAAACCCAAACTGATGTTCCGTTATTATGTTGAATTCATCCAAAACTGGTAACAATCTACTCATAAGTATTCTTTCAAATTACATATTATAAGGATTTATGTTATTAATAATACAGTGAAAACTCTCTTAGGCGGACAGCGACCGTCGGGCATTTTTTCTCCGCTCAAGAGGAGTGTCCGCCTAATAGAGGGGACATGATTTTTTTTTTTTTAATTAATTTATTAATTTAAGAATAATTTAATATTACGCTTTTATATTTGATTAAATATTTTAAATGTTTTTAACAAACGGAATTTGTTTATTCATGTAGACTGTAGTGTTCTTATCCACATATTTTACTGCACACTTATTATTGGTCCCATGCTGAATAGTGTGCAGTAGATTTTGAGTACAGCGTTTACTGTACAGTATACTTACTGTGCAGTGAATAAAAATTATAAGTTATTTTTTATTATAATTTATTAGATACTTAAAATTAGGTAAATAATAATAATAAAAAAGTAAAACTACAAAAATCTAAACATTGTACATTTAAATTTTTAATGTTTGAATGAAGGAACATTATTTGATCAATCATATATTTATTTGTGGCAATTTTGCATCGTTTTTCTGAGATTAAATTTTTGGCTGTTGAAAACACCCTTTCCGACGCTGCACTACTGGCAGGAGTCGCTAAAATTTTACAGCTTGTTTTGTACAATATTGGAAACTGTTGCTTATTATTATTCCACCATTGTAAGATATTAAAAGATATTAGATATTATTGTTTTGATGAGATTGACAGTAGTCAGCAAAAATTTCGTTTATTTCTATAGATGGCGATAAGTCTGTATTTTCTATTGAGATATCGTTAACAATCGTTTTCAAAACTTCCCGACAATCGTCTATTGTTTGTTCTTTTTCGGTTTCCGTAAATTGCGATAGCTTATTTGCTGGTGGAAATAAAAATAGAGCAATGCTATGAAACTTTTTTAAATTTTGCAGAACCACGGACTGTAAAAGGTCAGAAAACACATCTTTACATTTTTTTACTATTTCAACATCATTAATATTTGTTGTACATACTTTTTTTAAGTGATTGATGTATGGTATTGTTAAATGAATGCACCTATCATGGTCAACCCTCTATCAGTCACAATACTTGGGTTGTCCTCCTCCAGATCACATCCGAACTCATTCAAAACTTTATTCATTTTAGCTTTAATTTGTTCCCATTATAAAAAAATATGTTATTAAAAATTATGTTATAAAAATAGATGGCCAATAAAAAAAGAATTACCAGTACACGAAACTCCCTTCATAGATTTTACTCCCAGCAACCGGTTTATCAGAGCTCCTTCCATAATATAATGTACAGTTACTGATAGGTACGACGTTTTAAAATAATTGTCGGTCCAAATGTCTGAAGTTATGCTGTACCCAAAATTCTTAAATTTTAAAATTTCGCTTCGGACTCCTTCAAAATGGAACTCGTACAGCTTACTTATGTTTCGCGATATTGTGGTAGGATGAGGCAATAATTTATCGATGTTTACATTATTGCCGAAGTTTGCACCAACCGTAATTAAATACTGCGCTAATTTTTTCAAACCAGAGTCATCAATAATACTGAATGAGCGTCCATTTTTTATAGTCCATTCAGTTATAATCTGTATTCCCTTTTTTTTTGGTTTCCAAATCAACCTCTATTTCTGGACAATTATTCTTGTTTGTATTAGCCATTACATAGCACCTATGCTTCACCAAATTGGATGTACTTTTACTAAATTTGTAAATATTGAAGCACGTTTTACATCCAACTATGTTCTCCATTTCCACGCCATTCTCGTCTTCAATCTTAGCAAAAGTGTCCCAAACCTTACTTCTGCCACGTTTAATAGATAACTTATATTCACCGCTTATAATTTTAGCTTTTATAATTCCATTTACCCGGCCAACTTTGCCTTCCAGTCGCTCCCATAACAGTGGAAGAAGTCTCGGCTCACATTAAAGCTCTGAAACCCAAAAAAACTCCTGGAGATGATGGGATGGATAATTTTACATTAAAAGTATTGCCATTGAAAGCAGTTCTCTTTTTGGTGCTCATATTCAATGCTGTGCTGAGGCTGGGACATATTCCTAAGCAATGGAAGAAAGCAAAGATTTGCATGATTCATAAGGCTGGCAAAAGTCCCTCTAACTTGGACTCGTACAGGCCTATAAGTCTGCTGCCTACGGTTTCAAAATTATTTGAGCGCTGTCTATTGACACTATTCCTTGACGTGAGTAAAGTCAGGAGAAGGATTCCCTCCTATCAATTTGGATTTCGTAAGTCCCACGGAACACCTGAACAGCTCAATAGGGTTGTAAATTTCATCCTTGAAGGATTCGAGGCAAAGGAGTACGTGGTTGCGGCTTATATTGACATTAAGCAGGCGTTCGATCGAGTTTCTGCTGCCGCCTCAGCTGTGGTTATTAATGCACAGTTATTTGCATGACAGGGCTTTTTCTGTGGTATTGGATGGCGCGGAGTCCAGTGTCAAGGCCATACGTGCGGGAGTTCCTCAGGGCAGTGTGCTGGGCCCGCTGTTATACACACTGTTCACGCACGACATGCCCACTGGCAATGAAATACCAATTGCAAATGCCCAAGATCTGCTGATCGCAACTTTTGCAGATGACACAGCTATCCTGGTCAGAGACAGCTGTGTATATGAAGCATCAGACATCCTGCAGCAATACCTGCGCAGCTTTGAGCGCTGGGCTAAGCGATGGAACATTGGCATTAACTCTAATAAGTGTGCCAATGTTACTTATGCTTTACGTCCAGACTCTTGTCCGGGAGTCTTTATTAATAACGACCTGATGTGCCAACACTCGGGTTACAAGTACCTTGGTGTATTCTTGGACAGGCGGTTGACTTTCAGAAACCACATCACAAGTGTTACTAAAGCAATTACGGGAAGATTGAGGAAGTTGCACTGGCTACTCAATAGCAGAAACAAACTCTAGCTAGGAAATAAAGTCGCCATTTACAAAATAATTATTGCCCCAGCTTGGCGGTATAGCTTACAATTAAACCAAAGAAAAAAAACTTTAACAAGTAAAAAAAACAAAAAAAAAAAAATTCATTTCCGCGAGGAGACGCTTCATTTGTTAAATCAAATGTCGATATCTATTTTCAATGTGAATTGCGTTAATTAATATTGGAACTTTCAACGTACAGCTTTTTTAAAACAATTTTTTATTGTTTCTGGCTGCACCTTAAGCCAGGCTGCTTTAATAAAATGTATAGCATCCAAGACGTTAATTGGTTTATTTGGCGAATCTGCCTCAACACTTGCCAAGATATGTATCACAAGCAGGCTTCGATAGTAAATTTTAAAATTTTTAATAACACCTTGATCTAACCGGCTGACAAGTGGATGGAAGAAAAATAATTTTAATATTTTTCAATCGTAAGTCGCGATTAGCCACTTTGTCATCAAATCGCGTGTCATCCATGCCTTTTTGTTTGACTCCCAATTTACTGGTAAATTTTTGATATTCAGGGAAACAAAAGCTCATGTTTTCCACCATGGCATTTTTCACCCTTAAGCGCTAAAGTCTTGTTTGGCAGAGCTCTGAAAAAGATACCTGTCTCATCAGCGTTATAAATATCCTGCGGCCTATAACCAATTAATATTGATGGAAGTTTTTCTAAAAACTGCTGGACATCTCATGGGTTTACAGCAGCAGCTTCACCCGATACATATCGAAAAGTTACGTTGTGTCTACTTCGCCACCTTTGCAGCCAACCGTTAGATGCTGCACAGTTATCTATTCCGAGTTTCCTTTGCCTTCTCTTATATAATTGGCCCAGATATTGGAGTGTTTTGACTTCTTGCTTTACGAAACCAGACATAGCACATTAAATCGATTTTATTGCCGTCTGTACTCAGGAAGTTTCTTTTCATATTAATGTTTTCACCAGACAGCCAACTCGACCGTATATTGTCTCTATTGCGAACAATAAGCGCAGCCTGCGTTTTTCCAATGTTAAATCTAGTTAGACATTAAAACACATATTGAATTAGGTTTTATTTTTTTAAATATAGTTTTACCTTTTAGCTAAAGCACGCACAGATGAATTATCTTTATCATACGCGTTCACAATTTCCATTTTTTCTTTTAAACTAAGCGTTTTTCTTTCATCCATTCTGAAATTTTACTTTATTCTGTCTGTTTAATGCGATGTTTTCACTTAAACGTGTCAAAATGAAATAATGCAATGCAAGCAAAATGAATCAAAACGGCAAACATTTCATTCGGGGAAATCCCCAATTAAATTTATTTGCTAATTAATTAACAGCTAATTAAAGCATTAAAATGGATTAAAACATCAACAAATGAGAAAAAATATGTAGATAGTAAAATAGAGATATGGGAGAAAAGTATATACGAGATAACAATACGTGAAAGTGATCATATTAAATACCAGGGTTTAAACAAATTTAGAATAAGTGATAAGAGAGCATATGGATCTAAATCTGAATAACGTGTATATTGGCTTCTGAGCAGAATGTCAGTACTTCCATTTAAATATAAGTTATTAGCCTACACAGTTAGAAAACCTATTTGGACTTATGCATTAGAAGTACAGTAAACAGATGATAAATAATACTACGATGTCAATAAAAAAACTCTTAGATTAATAATGCCAAAGCATCTTGGCATATGTCAAAAGTCCAGCATTTATATAGAAAACAAAATATGTTCCGTTAAAGAAGAAATAAAGAAGTTCAGTGAGATATAAAAAGCAAGATTACAGATCCATTACAATCCATTAGTCTCATAACAACCGCCGGGTTTTAAGTCACTTTTTGTGACTAGTAGAAGTGTAAGGTATAAAATGTCTATAAAATTTATTAATATTCATACATAAACGCCAGGGGACACCCCAATGCTCAAAAACTTTTTGTTTGTGCGGATATCACTCCTAAATTTCGAAAGCAATTTGTATGAATTTCACAGGCTGACAAAAATTTAACAAAAGTCTAAACCCAGAGACCAGACCTGACATACCCAAAGGATTTTGATGCGCTAAATCCGAATCCGTGCTCGAAATTGCTCTATACGTGAAAAACGCCCATTTTTTTTTTTGCAGTTTTAGGTTAGGATATCTCGAAAACCACACAATTTCGAGCACGGATTCGGATTCAGCGCATCAAAATCGTTTGAGTGCGATAGGTCTAGTCTCTGGGTTAAAAATTTGTTGGCCTGTGTTTTGGTTTAGAAGTAGATGAGACGTTGGAAAATAACATGGCTACTTTTTATTAAAACCAGAGGGCGATACAACCTTATATAAGCGATACAAAATTTATCATATCTTGACTCTATTTGAGCTGCAGATATGAAATTTGGTATACATGAGAATAGGGTCGAGGGTAGTTATACGTGAACACTTTGACGTAGGATCGCAATTTGGTTTCTTTACAGGCACCTGAAAAATTCATCTCGGTCATGGAATTAAACCGTGAATATTTTCGTGCGATGATTTATTACGATTTTCGACGTGGATTATCAAGACAAGCGCGTACCTTATCAGCCTTAATCAACTTTTGGTGATGAAGCTCCATCCTTCGCCACTGTGAAAAACTGGTACGACGAATTCAATCGTGGCCGCAGTTCGCTCCCCTACGAATTTCGTGAAGGTCGTCCAAAATCGATCGCTGTGCCAGAAAACATCGATGATGTGTGTGAACTGATAAAGTAGGTTCCCTGGGCATTAGAATGACTAACATACATACAATATTGCATGAACATTTGGTCGTCAGAAATGTTTGTTCACGTTGTATACCTCATGAAGAAATTCATGCGAGGTGCGTCGTCAAATGTCGTCTAAATCGTGACAGGTTACGAAACGTGCATATATACGTATGAGCCCGAAACAAAACAGCAATCGAACGTCAGGGTCGAAATGCTCCCATTTTTTTCTCGAAATACGGACATGGAAAGAAGGACGGTCAATTCTGAATGGTATAATCAAAAATAATCTGCGCGGACAGCGGTTTTCAACTCCCGAAGAAGCTGCATGTTTTGGAAGTATCTCTTTTGGAGTGGCAAAACTGCTTCATATAATGGTTCGTGCGAATGCAAAAGTGTATCGATCTTGAGGGTGAATATTTTGAAAAATCATAAAGCGATTTTTTCTCATAAATTACCGTTTTTTCATGATTAGACTAGAAATATGTCTAGCAATCCTCTTATACAGATGTCACAACTCTTTCTGTGGGGGATTAAGGGTTACACGTACTGGTTACAATTTATAAAAGAATTTTACAAGATTTGTACGGCGATATAAAAGATACAAAAGTTTACCTTTTTCATAGAAATTAAGACCTAACATTCTGATACTTTGTAAAAGTAAGAAGAAAATACAACTAAACTTAAATTAATCGTTGTTAATGATTTTGAGATTATAATAAACAATAACATAAATTGGTTGCAGCCGCGATAATGATGTCAGATAGCGGGTGCAACTTTTTGTCACTTAACCTTTTTGTGTGATTAAATAATTCAGAAAAGAACAATGATTATGAGCATTCGAAAAGTCTTTGAAATTTTTAAGAAAATCATCCCGAAATATCTGTAGGAAAGACTGTTTTTTATAATGAGAGACCAGCTCACATTCTGCCGATTAACGGTACTCCTCATATTGTTTGTGTATGTACAACTCACTCAAATTATATTAATCTTCTTCTCGCTATTTTAAAACATTCGACAGACTTTCCCAAAACTCACCAAGAGCTTCTGAAACATGTATATAGTGTCGACAATGAAGACTGCATGTCCAGTTGTTGTGATGCATGTTAAGAATCCAACATTTGTGATACTACTCTAGATTGCAATCCCTGTGTTAATTAGAAGGTCTGGATCTTTCAGAATCAGAGACCAAAACAGATCCTAATTAGCAAACCTTTCAATGAAGCACTAGACGAACTACATGACAGCACTGATAAATTCAAATAGATTTTGCTGAGAATCAGTCAAGATGAAGATGGAGAAATTAGCGTACAATTTATGACGACGATTGATGGCAAACGTTTTACAGAAATCGTTAATAATAATAATAATATTGTCGAGAAGTTGGAAGCGCCGGAGAAAAAGACTGATGGAAATAATATGTTCACAGAATTTTCGACGATTTCAAAAGAAACAATTAAACAACAAAAGTGTACTAATTAGTAATAAATATTGTTTGATCTCTCATTTTGTTCTTATATAAGTTAAATTGAGGTTTATATTCACTTAAATTGGGCTGGTTGCACCCGCGATAGTTTGATTAATTCATTGTTTATTTTTGTTTTAAATACCTTAAAAAATGTTTTAAGTCATTACATATACAATGTATCACAATTAACAGATTTATGCGTTTTTTGTGTACGATCTAGAAGGGTTGGGCCAAATTTGTTGCACCCGCGATGGCAATTTGAACCTTCCTCCTTGATTGTAAAATAGTTTTTTAAAATCCTTGTAAACTAATATAAAGTACGCATTCAAAGACTAATTTCATTAAAAATGTTTTCACTTAATATCATGAAACTAAATCATGCGTCTAAATGTTGCACCCGCTATAATGGAATGACATAGCTAAGTGTTCTACTTGACTAGACCTACAACTTCCTTTAGGTCTTATTCGAAGTAATTTTAAATAGTCAATTTTTGTAGCAATTTGTAATCATTGAAGTCGAAATACTTTGAAAGGAGCTATTTCTTTTCTCGAAGAGTACAACTACCAATAAAGTAAATTGAAACAACGAGTCCTTAATTAATATTTTTAAGCACATTTTTATGAAACACTCAATCAGTTGAGCATTAAATACATTATATTGTAATAATGTGAGACACCCTCACACATGATTTCATTCTACATGATTTAAATGTTCAAAATTTTTTTGGAGCCACAGCCCAGCTTGACTGTGGTACAGATAAATGAAGGTGAAGCAAAATGAAGAACAAAGCCTTGTGTGCGCTAGTTCAGTTGTTATGAGTGCCAAGTACGCTGAGATCTCATGCCAACGCGTTATCGATCGTACATCGTCCAACAATCAATTTTAGGCTACCCATATGTGATTCGTGATTCTTCGCATAATCTCCAGGCTAACATTGTTTCTGCTGGTCATTTCCGATCAAATGTAGATGACATCATCATCCACGTATGAGCAGCATTACTTTCTTTTGAAAGATCGAGCCTGACATATTCTGTATGTCGGGCACTGGCGTAGGTTGCATTCCATTGAAAAAATGGCACAATAGCATATCACCCTGTCTGAAACCTCTCTTGGTATCAAAAGGGGCCGGAGAGGTTCTTTACTAACCTAACAACGCTTTGTGTGTGTGATAGAGTCATCATGGAAAGACGAACGATCTTTGCCGGGATACCAAGTGCAGACAGGCCGTTGAACAATTTCGGCATGACAGAATCTTATAACCGATAGAAAGGAGGCTTATAACGCAGTGGTTGGCGCAAACAGCGGGGTCTCCTTTCTATCAATCCCTAGCACTAGTATGTAAGGATGTATGTTCCACTCTTACGGCTAAACCGCTAAACCAATTGGTATGAATTTTGGTATAGAGATAGATGGGACAATGGAAAAGAACATAGGCTTCGTTTTTGTTACTTCAACTGCAATATTTTATTGCAAACAAATTATATACAGGGTGACAAGAAATAACCCGGACTTACATTTTTGATCATAACTTTTTAAGGAACTATATTTGAGAAAAAATGCAGATACACAACTATCAAATAGCTATTATGTAAACATAGTATTCAGCCGGTTTCGAAGTGGCTTCCTTGGGCTGCGATGCAGAGCCCTAAACGTTTTTGGAAATTTAGCGCAATGGGCCGCAGGTCTTCATCCGATAATCGATCCCATTCTTGGAGCAATGATTGCTTCAGCGCCTCCAAACTTATGTGGCGTTTAGCACATGCCCTGGACTCCAAAATAGACCACACACTGTAGTCCATCGGATTGAGATCTGGCGAGTAAGGTGGCCATTCACTGGATGTGATAAAGTCCGGAAAATTTGCTTTGCACCAGTCCTGAGTCAATTTGGCTCTATGAGCTGGCGCTGAGTCCTGTTTACTGATTTCCTTGACGTTTTGTAATTTTAGAAGGCTCTATTAAATCTTTTTTCGGCCGTTCACGAGCAGCACTATTTGGTGTTGGTTGAGAGCACAATTGCCAAAAAATCTACTTTGTAGGTCAAAACTGACCTTGGAAAACGTTAGACGTCGTTAGCATATTTACGATTGTACACACAACTGAAAATTTCTGCAGCTAAGTTCAACACATTTATTACCTTTAAAGTCAGACAAATACGGTGACATACAAAATAATTGTGGGATTTTGTGGGATCACAACTAAAACTTCAACTAAACATAAAAAAGACGTTCAAAAAATAGAATAACAAAGATTTAGTTGATCAAAATTATTTCACGAGAAGAATTGGTCTACTTAATTATTAATATCTGGAAATACTGTTCAGGCATGAAGCCTAAACATGTGATATGAGGCAAAACTCTCTCCGATAAGAACAACGCACACACAGTGCAGTTATCATACGCATTAGAGCTGCACTTGATAAGTGCAGCGTGTGTATTTATAATCGTCGTCTTTTTAATAGCTCCATCTAAGCGTTGTCAAGTGCTACATTGACAAGTGCAGGGACTTAATTTATGATCAATAACGATTTTAATAGCCTTTTGTCCGCATTGGTTTAATAGTTTCTGCTACGCGTCTTTTTACATTATAAATAGTTTTAGATTCCGCTGAGGCCTACAACCTCAGCGATAGCATTACAATAGTTTAAAAATAGAATAAGTTTTTATGAATAAAAAGGGAGCCGCTCGCTAGAGCGGTTCAGTAGTTAATGAACACTCACCAATGAAGGAACGAGGAAATGTAAGGAACGTCTTGTATTTTTAAATAGTTCATACATTTAATGGTCCTTCGAAACGGATCTCGGTTTGACGCAAAGAAAAATATTAAGTGATATATTTTTGGTCTATCGAGTTAAAAACTACAGAGAGTCTACGATGACATCTAAAGTACCTGATGATCAAAAAGTAGTCAAGGTAGTTGCAAGGAGCCTTCCGAAGTTATCAAAAGCACCTGATGACGAAGTGAAAATAAATAAACCCATCAAGGCATCAGAAGTACTTGATAGCCAGATGGAAATTAAATCACAACGGAGTACCAGCCCAAAAAAACACATGGTGGATCTTATGGAAAGAAGAGCTGATCGTGTAAGGCAACAAATGTGCCTAATCAAAGACAGCTTGAAAAAACCAAATGTAACGGATCTATTAAGGGATCAAGCTATGTTAAAGAGCTATTGGTCCTCAGTGGAGGTCACCCTAGCGAAATTAGAGGGCAAATACATAAAATATGCATTTGACCCAGATGAGATGGATATTCTCAAAGCGGAAGTCGCTGGCCTAGATGTAGTCATTGGTGAAAGAGTCAAGGAGCTATACGATGTGCCAGAGCTACCAAAAATTGATCTTCCAAATTTCAATGGCAACGTAAAGGACTGGGCAACATTTAATGAGCTATTCTCAGAAATGATCGATGGCAGAAATGATCTCAGTGACACAAGGAAACTGGGCTATCTAAAGGCATGCCTAAAAGGAGAGGCTAAAATGGTAGTCGGCCATCTGCTGATAGGATCAGCAGCGTGCTATAAATCAGCATGGCAACTAATCTGCAAGCGCTATGATAACAGTCGCAAAATATTTTCGGACCACTTCAATAAATTAATAGAACTTAATTACCTGAAGCCCGATTGCGAAGAAAGTCTACGCTACTTCTTGGATACAGCCATGGAGAGCATTTACATCATTCGCGAAAAAGCCAAGATTACCCATGAAGCAGATGTAATATTTGCAGAAATACTGCTGCGTAGATTCTCATCAGAAGCCTTACAACTTTATGAGCAGCACGTGAAAAAGGCAAGAAAGATCCAATCATTAAAAGACGTTCTGGAATTCATTGAGCAACAACATAGTTCAATAAACTCGGTACAAAGAAACGTCTACCAAAAATCCGCAGCGAGAGCACAGTGCAAAAAGTGCATATTTTGTTCAAAGGAGGGTCACGAAATTAGCAAATGTCTAAAGTTCAAAGGCGAATCGATTACAAAGCGAAGAGACTTTGTTAACAAAAAGGCCTTATGTTTCCGGTGTTTTGGACAACATAACGCTAAGGACTGCAAAAAGGATTGGAAATGTAATCGTTGCAATAAAGGCCACTATAATCTGCTGCACGAAGATATAAACACGGGAAGTGTCTCTAGCAACTCCCTTAAAAATAATTCAGCTCAAGACACGTTTTTGGCTACAGCACTCATAAGAGTCAGGAATTCAAAAGGCGATTATGAACAGCTGAGAGCTATAATTGATGGTGGCTCTCAGAAAACGCTGATTTCGGAGGAAGCGGCTCAGAGTTTGAACCTACAACGAGTGAATAAGACAGTGGAAATTCAAGGAATCTTCTCAGAAGGCAAAGAAGTTTCGAAAAACAAGGTATGTCTTCATATCAAGCCCAGAATGGGGGGCACTTTTAACGCAGCCGTTGAAGCTTTAGTGCTTCCCAAACTCCAAAGAGCTCTACTGAGCAAAAAATTCGACATCGATATTAGAAAAGATTGGAAGAAATGCGATCTAGCGGATCCAGAGTTCAACAAGCCATGCAGAATCGACGTCATAATTGGAGTAGACCTCTTACCCAAAATAATGATGGGAAGGGTCAAAACAGTTGATGGAATGATGGGCCAAAAAACCAAACTGGGGTGGATTGTTTCCGGTAATATATCTAGAGCATCCAAGAAGAAGATTGTAAGCGCAACTACAACTATACATCTGACACAGGCGCATAATGAACAAATATCTGCGTCAGCCTCGCTATGGGGCAGAGAATATCAACGTGTGTTCTCGCGACGTGATCACCTGGAGCGTCATATGCGCAATCTTCACGGAAAACAACCTACGACATCGTCGGCTGCAACTCAGGAGAAAAAGCAGGAAAATCCACGCCAAAAGCTCAATAAAATTTCATTCAGGAAAATTGCATTCCCTGAAGAGAAATATGTCCAACTGCGAGGCGTCGACAATGAGCTTGAGCTACGTCTAAAAGAGCAGGAAGAAGAGGAAGAACAGGCAAGGCTACGAATTGAGCTCCAGAAAATTACCTTCGGTCCCAGCAAGGAAGAAGAGGAAGAACAGACAAGGCTACGAATTGAGCTCCAGAAAATTACCTTCGATCCCAGCAGGGAAACAGAAGCAGAACAAGCAAGGCTTCGTGAAGAGCTCAGTAAAATTACTTTTCATAAAATAGAATTTGCGCCAATGCAACTGGAGCCCACAAAAGGCGATACACCAGGTACGACGCTCATACCTCAATTGTGTAACCAACTGAAAGACACAGATTCAGTACCCTCTTTGACAATGGAAATACGACAGTCTGCTGAAACAAAACTGGCTGAGGTGCAGACAACGGCGAGTTCTTTCTTATTAATCGGGTTTTCGAGTTCAACAATTGCTGGTGTTGGCGTAAGGTCGGAGCAAGATATTGCAGATATTGATCTTGCCATCCGCCTACCGCCAAAATATTATAATCAACAAATTTTTACGCAACCGACACCGACTTCACCAACAGAAAAATGTGTCTCACTGGAGATTATCGACAATAATCTGTGGAAAACGAAACGTACTGAATTTAGCGGACAATTGGCAATGGAAAAGCAAACGCTGCAGTTTCAGCAGCCAACCTACCCAGCCAGCGACTATTTATTCCAAAAAATATTCGATAATCCCCCGGGAAGTCCTCACTTCAGAGAAGTGAGTAAATCTGCGAATAAATATATGCAAGTCAGAGTATGTAATGCAGCATACCATCATACTAACAAGAGTAAGATGGGATGGCTGAACTGGTGGTGGTTTGTAAAACGCCTCAAGCCCATCTCATACTACTTGCACCACCGAACGAAATGGAAAATTTCGCTTCCAATTGTCCCGAAGAAGACCACAACTGTTGCATCAAATAAGGAATCCTACACTTCCGAGCAGCTAAAGCCGATTGAGCCCATTTGCTGTCTGCCGAGGATGAGAAAATATTTGATTTGCGACCACCAAAGAAGCGTCGCAAGAAACCAGCTAAGAAGGATGCTGTTGGTGACGACTCGACCAAAACGAGTGACGCTGACGCTACTATTGCAGATGTGAGCAAGGAGAAGGTGCCGAAAGTGAAGATGTTGCTGACGCCGGTGATGAAACTTCAGCTGATGTAAAGAAAGGCGATGCCAAAGGTGAAGCCGATTTTGCGGCCGATTTGATCATAATGAAGAGAGCTCAGAAGCAACAACTACTGGCTGTCACATTTTCTGGCCCCCCGCAGAATGTTCAGGCATGAAGCCTAAACATATGATATGAGGCAAAACTCTCTCCGATAAGAACAACGCACACACAGTGCAGTTATCATACGCATTAGAGCTGCACTTGATAAGTGCAGCGTGTGTATTTATAATCGTCGTCTTTTTAATAGCTCCATCTAAGCGTTGTCAAGTGCTACATTGACAAGTGCAGGGACTTAATTTATGATCAATAACGATTTTAATAGCCTTTTGTCCGCATTGGTTTAATAGTTTCTGCTACGCGTCTTTTTACATTATAAATAGTTTTAGATTCCGCTGAGGCCTACAACCTCAGCGATAGCATTACAATAGTTTAAAAATAGAATAAGTTTTTATGAATAAAAAGGGAGCCGCTCGCTAGAGCGGTTCAGTAGTTAATGAACACTCAAAATATACGTGTCATTATTGGCGCGTTTATAAATGTATCTCGTACGTACAGAGCTCTACAAATACAGTTCCATGTTTTCAATGCTATTTTTAGAAAGTCCCGTTAGATTTCCTGAAAAACCTTTAAGAGACAGTTTGTTTATATTTTGTGATCTTTTTTTTTTTATTTGTGGCCTATGGATGCAACAACTGTGCAGTAGACTATACCCCTAATTTTTTTTTTTTTGGAACAAGAGTCGCACTATTTGACGCGCTCGAGCGACATTCAAGTAGCAATCAAATTTAGATTTATTTCATTAAGTTGATATTTAAAGCAGTCCTCAAGACTTGAATTTTCCACATTGAGGTAAAGGCCAATCAGGCATAAATATTTTATTCCAAACAGATAGTGAATTAGTATTACATATTTAAAAGCTTGAATTTATTTATTGCACAATGTAAGTTAACATATTTTCAATAAACGCTTAAAAAAATATAAATGGAGGACAGACCTACCTGCTAGTCAATATTTCCATTAAAATTTGTGTTATAACTGTTATTTTGGAAATGATTGAAAAAAAGTTAATATGCAAAATCGTTGTTCATTCAATGGTCCTTCAAGTTTAATATTCGAAAGATTCTACAAATTAAACATAATTGTGTTTTTCAAAAAACTTCTTAAAGCTCATAAGGCACATAATATTTTCCTTGGATACTAGATGCACTTAAACAAATAAATTTTTTGAAAGAAAAATAACTGTTTTCAACTCTAACCCTTAGTTGATTTAAATAATTGACTAATTAGAAAAAAAGAAAATATTGTTTTAGTACTGAGTTCTACCTTCTTTATTCGTAATAACTTCATATCCGGTCCTTCATAAAATGATACAGGCAGTCTATGTATTTCAGCGAAATCTCGCTCCAAGCAAATATAATTTCACCAATTAGTGTTTTTTACTTATCTTCGAACTGCTTTTCTGCTTCATATATTATCCGTATAAACCAGCCTCAAACATTTTCAATTACGATAGTGTCTGGAGAATATGGTGGCCAAGTCATGATATAAACGTTTTGACTCGAAATAAATGATTTACTACTAGAGAGTCATGAATAGACGCACAATCTTGTTGGAAAATCCAAGGATTTGGTCCGAACAGAGTATTTAATTTTGGAAATATGTACTCCAACAATGTTTTGAATTGCTCGCCGATCATCTTCTGATCTTTAAAAATTAAATCAGTTTCTCAATAAAACGTGATGTTATATACATTTGCACAAACAGAATCTAACCTTTTCTTTTATGGGAAACTGACGACCATAGGTCAAGTTGTGAAGTAAATAAGCTTCGGTTCCACCGCAGATATCACCTTTTTATCCGATAGTAAAACTTAACCTTTTAAGAACCAGTAATTAAAATGTGTGTGGCAATGAGATTTTGTAAGGAAAAATTATACAGAATCAAGTCAAAAAATACAATTTGAAATTCTTATAGATAGTACTTTGAAATTTATCTTAGTTTTGGCGAAGAACAGAACTTCGAAATTTATAACGAGTTTAGCAGGAAATTGCTTTGATGGGCTCGCTACTTAATAGTGCCAACGTTTTGGCGACTGATGGCGGCGCGAGCAGTTGCTGCGACTTCCTTGAGTACACAAACTACGAATCGAAATAGTGGAAGAGGTTGATCCGGCCTGCCGAGGAGTGAGCGAAACTGAAGTCAATGATACTCTTGAAGGTGAATATGAAGTTGGCTTATTGAGCTTTGACATTAGCGAACGGGTCGGTGACTTTATCAACGTCATAGAGTCCAGACGTTTTAGGACGCCAATACCAGCGCTGCTGGCAGATAAATTTTCCTTAGGTGTTGACTCTTTAGAAGCTTCAAGCAAAGGAGTTAATAAAGGCTCTTGTAACTGTGAGTTGACTTCGCTTGACGAGCACTGTATGCCACTAGCACCCGAGCTAAATTGTTTTTCGCACTCATCCTTCTTCGTTCGGAGCAATTCTGTTGAAAACTGACACTGGCGAGTGAAATGATAAATCATTTGAATCTTGTTGACGCACTTCTCGCATAGAAAAGTCGGCATATCATCACTAACATCGATCTAAGAAAAAAAGTATTTTTTTTAGTTTGATTATTCAAAACTGTGCACAATAATGGCAACGCACAATTAGGCCTGAGGCACTCCACAACATTTCACCCAGCGTCATATCCGGCGCATTCTCATTCAATTTGATCGGAGAGCTCACATCAGCAAAAGAGGTGGCGTCATCTCTCGATACCAGACAAATGCGGCAAATATTGTGAAAATATGATATATTTGAGCTTGAAATCAAGTTATTAAACAGTGTGTTATATTCCGTGATATCATCTTGCAAATCCTGATTATTCATTATGAATTCACTTTCAATATTATTCTTATTTTACAGATTTTGAAAAATAATTTAAGGCAAATTACAAGCAGCTTACTTAGTTCTATTGTATTTCTATTTAATTCCGACAGAGTTCATCATTTCGTATGAAAATCTGTTTTATCCTGAATTTAGTACAACACATAAAAGTCTTCTACTGCTCTGCAGTCCTTTTAGAGCTCTGTTGCGTGTAAATTGATTCATGTTTGTTGAGGTTGGAACTGTTAACTTACAGCTGCAAAGGACACTTCGAACACGAACATGCTAAACCAAATTGCTTGACTGGAAGTGTTCATTTTCATAAGAGTTGTGGTGTGAGGATAATGTAACAGTGCAGAATAGGACAATGAATTTCTTCACTGCAGAGCGATTACATTAAATGTTAAAAGCAATGAATACTGTATTGTACGCGATTATCTGTAAAGGACATTGCTAACAGCAGAATTCTGTACAACGTTCCAAAACAGTTCAGCGAAACCAGAAATTTGTAATCACGAGATGTTAACATTAACGCTTTTACGTCCATTGCAAAGGTTTCACAGTACATATTGGTATTGAAAAAATGGTTAAAAAAATCGGTTATTTGTTGTAAAAAATAAGAAAAAGTGCTCCAACGCACTTCAAATATTGGATAAGGCATTTGGCCAGTCTACTTTCAGCAAAAAAATGTAAGCCACTGTTTTTAGTGCAATCTGGAATTTTCCATGGACGACATTTTGTCATGATTAAAAAGATAAAGATCGCATAGCTGGATGAGCTAAAGGCCATACCAAAAAGCGCATATCAGAAGTGCTTTGAAAATTTGAAAAGGGCTGGCACATGTGTATCATATAAACTTTTTTTTTTAAAGAAATATAAGAAATATTTGATTACAAGCCTCGTAAATTTAATGCTCAAATAATATTTCTGTATCCAAATGTAATTTCACGTACTCTCATTTAAGGTAATTGTTCCTGTGTTCATTTTTGAGACTGTTCTTTTGGCCAGTTTTAGGCCGGATCGATTGTGCAGGAAATTTGAATACGGGGACAAAAAAATAAAATATCCCGAATTAAGAATTTTTGACCTTGATGCTGAAATGATGGCGTCATACGCACACCCGGTGTGGTAATCCGCGACCCCAAATACATAAAGCATAGCACATGTCCATCTCAATTTCACTTCGTAGTCCTGTGAAATCGATTTAAGTTGTCCTTGCAATAGCATAACAATAGTCTTAATACCTCTTGCAGACTTCTTCATCTGCTATTTTATTTATATTTTTACTTTTTTTTTTTTTGACGCTGGATATGACACATTTCTCAATAAAATTCCTTCTTTAATAATTCGAGAATATAATTACCAGACGACATTAGAAGTCTCCTTTCGGCTAGATAGTATTTTCTCTTCACAGTATAGTAATAAATGTTTGTTTTTAGGCCCTGTACCGAAGGTACAAGAGCCTATTGGTTTTGCGCAAATGTATGTAACAGGAAGAACTAATTGTCGGAGACCCCCCAAAGTTACCCCCATTATGGTCAGGAGTGATAGAGGAGTCGATATAGCCATGTCCGTCTGTCCGTCCGTCCGTCTGTATGAACGAAAGGATCTCGGAAACGGTAATAGATAGAGACTTCGTGTTTTTTGCATTCGACTAGGACTGCTCCGGAATTTCACAAGTTTATGTTAAAATATTTTGACAAAGGTATGCCATATTTTATCTTTAGCTCAGAAAAAGACAACCTTGGCTTTCTCCTAGCATTTGCAGATTAAAGAATATAAAGTCACGATTATTTAAAAAGTATAAACGCAGTATATGTCGCATAATTACTAAATTTTTCTTCAATTTTGTAAAACAGGAACGCAGTACTTCAGCGTACACATTTCAATTATTTTTTGATTGCATCCTCTGATTCGGTAATATCAAATTTGAATGCTGACTCTTTCCAAAGTACGTACTTATTCCATATTCCATGTCGTATATCCATAGGACAACAACACATCATATGACTTTCTCCTACTAAAGTCTTCATGCAGACTATTTTAACATGTCTTTTATCTATAAAATGATTTCTATAACTACCAACTGATAATCAGATTTTAAATGCTAGAGATTTGTTCACATTTGCTACTTAGAAAAAATACATGATGCTTACTGTTCGCATGAAGAATATTCTCAAGAAAAAGTTTTTATGTAAACAAGGTTTGAAAAGTCGGTTCGCACTCTGGGTACACAGAAGTTCCCTGTGTACATTCCCTTTTCAGAAACCGAAATTTTGGCAAAATCCAAAACTTTTGGCGTTTATTCGAAAAGAAATGTTATATAGTAAGGACACAACGCTGGAAGCGAGATGCTATTCTTAACATGTTCAAAGAAATCGGTTACAAACAGACAGACAAACATTCAGGTGAAGTTAATATAAGCGTATTAAAAAAAGTAAAATTTAAACATTTTTATATCTAAAACTATTGTAGTGTCTTCTGGTGCTCTCCAAGGAAGTCATCTTGGTCAATCTTTTTATTATTGATGTAAGTTAATGATGTCAAATTATGTAAGTATTTTATTGCAGCCAAACTTAAGTCCACTACATATATGGTATAGCCTTAACTATATCAACCTAAATGACTATTTACTAAAATTGCATTTTACTCGGAAGATAATATTGTTATAATGATTTAGATATCCTAATGGAACTCAATCTTATTTACAATAACCGCTTTGGATCAATAGCAAACAAACCAAAATTTATTCTTGGCTTTGTTAAGCAACGGTCGGAGTTTACCTCCTCTTTTCTTCGCTTGTTCGCCCAATTTTAGAATTTTGATCCTTTTTAGGGAATATTTCATTTGTTCGGTTTTCTACGCAACCATCTTATGACAGATTAAAATTAATCGATCTTGCAACATTTTTATCACGCAGATATAAGCATTCTGTTGATTTTCTTGACAAAATTCTTTCCAAATATCTGGCACTCCGTTCCATAACTTATCCAAAATGAAGTGGCTCTCAGTCGTTGTAGAGAGAGCTCGTTCAACCTCAGCCCAGAGGTCTAATTTTGGGTTCAGGTCAAGTGATTATCCTGACCAACATGGTACTACGAAATATTTTGATTTGCGTTAGTTTTCGTGTGCTTCGAGGCTATCATTCTCGACCGTATTTGTCAACTTTCAAAAAAAACTTTCTCAAAATTTGACTATGATTCTTTTTTAACTTCAAAAGCATTATATAGTCCTCCAAAACACACCATATCTGTAGACCAATATTTACAATATTTTGGTACTCTTGGAGACAGGTACATTGTGGCAAGGGACTTTAACGCCAAACACTCACAATGAGGATCTCGCCCAACGAACTCAAAGGGGAAAAACTTGTTAAAGGAGATTAAAAAAATGAAAAGTATGCACTTAAGCACGGGAAATCCAACATACTGGCCGTCAGACTTAAATAAACAACCGGGCCTCATAGAACTCTGTAAAATAAGAAACTTTAATAAAAACGATTTTCAGTTAAAGTCAAGATTTGAATTATCTTCTGACCACTCATCAATAGAGATAAAATATTTGTTAACAGCACAACTCGGTCCTGCTCCATCTCACATGACTAACCGCAAGACAGGCTGGGACATGTATATACCGCTCAACACACAGGACAATATAGAAAGCTCAATAATATATCTAAATGACATAATTAACGAGGCTGCTTTCAAATCAACTCCTAGTCTTAAGCAAAACATCAATTCACAATTTACGCCCCCATATATCCGACGCCATATAGAACTGAAAAGAAAACTTCGCAAGTCATGGCAAGCGACAAGATCACCGAACATTAAGAAAAAACTCAATAAGGCAGCGAAAGAACTAAAAGAAGCTTTACAAAAACTTAAAAACGGGGCTTTCACAAAGTACTTGCGTAATCTTAGTCCCACTTCCGAAACAAACCACTCGCTATGGAGAGCTATAAGAAACCTCACCAATAAAGTGATTCATCAACCTCCAATAAAAAAGGTAGATGGTACCTGGGCAAGAACCCACCTTGACAAAGCCAATGTTCTCGCGGATCACTTTGAGAACATATTCAGCAATTTACTCAACAGCTGTACTGACAATATTCAACAAAGCTTTGGAGAACTTAAACAATATAAAATAAAAAAAATATCATACAATGAAGAAAGAGAACAATTTAACAAAACAGACATCCAAAAATCTCCAGGCTACGACATGCTGCGAGGACGCATCATCAAAGAGCTACCAGAAAAGGCTGTCCAATTCGTATGTTTAATATTTAACTCAGTTTTAAGAATGGAACATTTCCCGAAATTGTGGAAAATAGCGGTTATTATACCCTTAGCGAAACCCGGGAAAGATGCTACACAATCATCATCCTACAGACCAATTAGCCTTCTACCAATACTCTCCAAAATATTCGAAAAAATATTACTAGTTCGTCGTGAACCAATCGTTGGATCTCAACGTTTTATTCCAGACCACCAATTCGGCTTTCGTCGGAAATACTCCACGATCCAGCAGGTTCACAGAGTAACAAATAAAATAACAACTGATCTAGAAGCTAAAAAGTTCTGTAAAGGCGTTTTTCTGGATGTTGAAAAAGCATTCGACAAGGTCTGGCACGAAGGCTTGTTAATTAAATTAAAAAAAATGTTAGCAAACCAACTCTTTAATATACTTAAAAGCTATTTAAACGAGAGACTGTTCTTAATAAAATATAATGACGAATATTCATCGCTGCGACCCATTAAAGCTGGAGTTCCACAAGGAAGTGTCTTGGGACACTTGCAGATCAGATATTCCAGCCCCTAGTGATGGATCAGCATTGTTAGCTACTTTCGCAGACGACACAATAATTTTATATGCACATTCAAATTTAATGACTGCAACAATTCAACTACAACATATGTTAGACGAAACAACAAACTGGTTTGGCAAATGGAATATTAAAATAAATGAACAAAAGACGATCCATGTAATATTCACCACAAAAATAAGATATACTCCTCATCCACTTAAATTAAATAGTAAAGAAATTCCTATTAAAACTCATGCAAAATACCTCGGAATGTATATTGACAACAAAATTACTTGGTAGACTTAATATAGAAGATGTTAATATAAAATAATATTATATAAAAATTATTTAATAACTTCGTATACTTAATGTTTATAATTAAGATAAAAGATAAAATGTTAGTGTTAATTTTTTTCAAAGTCTCACAACAAGCAACAAAAAGTACTTAGTATCATAAGATAGAAGTACAGATGTAACACAGGGAAATATAAAAAACAAGTAAGGAAATTTCAGTCGGGCGTAACCGACTGTAAGAGGCCCTGTACCAGTTCAGTTCGCCTAACAAACACATTAAATGTTTCCCGAGCTTATGACCAAACACATGACCACTTCTCACTGCGCGAATATGAATGAAAAGAAAAGGGGGGTCGTTCAAATTCAATTGCTTATAAAATCGTCATTTATTATCCGATTTTGATGAACTTTTCGGATTTTGGCTAAGAAGGACAATATGTCTATACTGGCATACTTACTTTTTTTTGTGCCGAAGAAATTTTTACCCTTGGGGGTGATTTTATGGGGAAGGGGGGAGGGGCAAGTTTTTAAAATAAACTTGTGAAATTCCGGAGCAGTCCTAGTCGAATGCAAAAAACAGCAAGTCTCTATCTATTACCGTTTCCGAGATCCTTTCGTTCATACAGACGGACGGACGGACAGACGGACATGTCTATATCGATTCCTCTATCACTCCTGACCATAATGGGGGTAACTTTGGGGGGTCTCCGCCCATTATTTCTACCTGTTACATACATTTGCACAAACCCAATAGGCTCTTGTACCTTCGCTAAAAAGGCGTGTAGAGGCGTTCTTCTCAAATCACAAAAATTTCGATATGTTTAGTATATCCAAATCGGATCTCAATAATTCAAAATTTCAATTACTTGTAAACGCTCCACTTCTGCAGTCGACGAAATTTTTTTTTCATGTTTTTTTAAATTTATCTTCTTAGACTAGCCGGCACGGTTGGCTGCTACTTCCCCGGATCCCATTAGCTCGTGTACCAAATGTTCCTTTAATGAATGCAAAGATATGGCGAATTGTGTTTATCGCTTATTTTGGGGCGAGGCATCGCCATTTCCAGTATTACTTCTCACGACCCCAAATAAAGTAAAAATTGAAGGGTTGCTTCTAGTCGAAAAATTTTAATCAACATTTTTTTGGTCAAAGATTTTAATTCTTTTTTGTCTTATAATAATTTTACATTGTTGGTATTTTAACTATTAGAACATAAAACAAGAACCAAATCGATTACAATGCCTCTAAGATATTCAGATCCCAAGTCAATTGCAACGAATATATACCTAAAAGTTCGACTTCCGGTAGAAACCAAAATTTAAAAAAAAAAATTATTTCTTTACATTTTTAATTATTTTTTTTTTTTTATTTAAATTTAAAAAAACGAAGAAATCCACCACCAACATTGATTTTTCTGAGAAATTTTAACCCTTATGACAGTTCATAGGTTCATTAATTTTAATATTTATACAAGCTATATTTGAAAAATTCATAGTAACTCTTCTGAAGTTTTTGCACTAGGGGTGTCCCCTGACATTAACGAAATATATATGTATGAATATTTATAAATTTTATATACATTTTATAGAATACACTTCTATTAGTCACAAAAAGTGACTACAAACCCGGCGATTGTGATGAGACTAAAAGATAGGAATGGATCTACAGTCTGGCTTTTTATATCTCACTGAACTTCTTTATTTCTTCTTTAACGGAACATATTTTCTCTATAAATGCTGGATTTTGACATATACCAAGATGCTTTTTGGCTATTAATCTAAACGTTTTTAAACTGCTAGCTCTTCCCCATACTTGTAATGCGTGAGTCCAAATAGGTTTTAATTGTGTATGCTAATAACTTATATTTAAATGGAAGTATGTACTGATTTTCTTCTCAGAAGCCAATACACGTTAGTCAGTTTTAGATCCATATGCTCTCTTATTACCTTTGTATGCAAATTCCAGGTGAGTCTTCTAACTATGTTTAATATGATAACTTTCAAGTATTTTTATCATACTAATAATATTATAAAGAGGAAAGATTTATATTTTTGAATTTATGTAACGATGGCGATGCCCTTTCCCCACATAAGCGATAAACAATAAGTAAGAAAATCACAGTCGGGCGTAACCGACTGTTAGAGGCCCTGTACCAGTACAGGTCGCCGGACAAACAAAAATGTTTCCCTAAATTAAAACTCAATTGTTTTATTATCCGATTTTGATGAACTTTTTGGATTTTGGCTTAGAGAGACCTTATCTCTATACTGGCATACTTAATTTTTTTTGTGCCGAAGAAATTTTTAGCCTTGGTGGTGATTTTATGGGGAAGGGGGAAGGTGCAAAATTTTAAAATAAACTTGTAAAATTCCGGAGAAGTTCTAGTCGAATGCAAAAAACACGAAGTCTCTACCTATTACCGTTTCCGAGATTCTTTCGTTCATACGGACGGACAGACGGACATGGCTATATCGACTCCTTTATCACTCCTGACCATAATTAGGGTAACTTTGGGGGTCTCTAACCTGTTACTTACAATAGGCTCTTGTACCTTCGTTAAATCCTTGCATATATTTCAAGTAAGAAGATGATATTTGGTATACATGTTAATGATATACTGTAATGGTAATTGGACATGGTTAGGGGTAATGGTAATTGGTAATTGAACATGGTAATGGGTAATTTGTAATGGAAAATGTGAGATTTTACAGAAATATTCATTAGAATAAAATAAATATACCTAAATGTCCTAAAAAGAATGTCGCAAATTGTACGATGGAACCAATATTCTTCTACTCAGAGGACAGGACTATTGTCACTAAAAATTTTTGACCAATTTATCGATTTGATGATGATCAGAAAGTTTGAGAAATCAGAAGATGTAGCTGCGGCATCCTAAAACCATAGTTTGTTAAAAAAAATGTGGTTTAGAGTGATACATTTTAATAATATAAAGGTATCGTTATTAACATCTTCTCGGCTTTCTCTGAAGAGCTTTTACCATGTAAACAATATTCTTTTGCTCAAAGAAAAGCAGTAATTTTATTTGTTCCACATAATTTAATACCGATTCTTTGATTACAATTTATTTTTATTTTAGTATAATATTTCTTAAATACAAGTTAAGTATATACACTATATATAGATTATCATTTAATTCAAATTTATTCTGCGTTTATTGTTGGTAAAAAGAAAACTTCCACCCAAAAAGCTTACACTTACACACATGCTGTTGTCACTATATATTATTATATATTATCTGTTCACATTAAAAGCATCAACAGTTGCTCTGCTCCAACAACATCTTTATAAATTAAGGTTATTACCATATGTATATACTATATATATTATTTCAGCGATTTCCTGCAACCATGACATTTAAGAAAACTTGCATGAAGCTTCTTTCCCTCTTCCTCTTAGTCTGACCTGATTGTACTGTCGCACATTGGGGCCTTTTGACTTTTTTTGTTGCAAAAAGCATAACTCCTGAACTAATGAACATATTTTCCAAATTTAAAAATTTTTTCAAAAGATAATTCTTCCGTACGTTTTGACCTTGGAAAAGACTTCAGGAAAAAAATTGGGACAATTATAATGAAAAGTAAATTTCAAGTCAAAAGTATATTTTTTCATACGCTCTCGATTTTAATTGATGACAGGAATGACATGTTTTTCATTCTTTTTTCGTTAATTCGAGGTATGTCTGAATAAAAAAAGTACAAATATTTTCAAATAAATTCCAGCCTAAATTAAGTAAAGATAATTTTGATTTGACTTCTGTGTTTTTTTCACGAATCTGTCGAACAATTTATTTCAACACATATCAATGCTGTTTGATGTATATTATAATGAATGCACAGGATATCGATATTTCATCCCAAGTTTCGAATTGTGATTGATTATTTAGCCAGATAAGCTAAATTATGACAACATTTTGTGTCCTTCAAATTAAATTAGAATTAAGACTAAAATAGGTTAAGCAGGAATTCATGCATCCACTGCCCCACTGTTCCCGAGATACCGTAACTTCATTGTAAGTAGTGTAGCCGTACACAACTATAATTTACCAAAGTAATGACTAGATTAATCTTCATCACCAAAACTTGATTAAGGCTGATTAGGTACGCGCTTGTCTTGATAATCCACTTCGAAAATCGTAATAAATCATTGCACGAAAATGTTCACGGTTTAATTCCATTTTATGGCCGAGATGAATTTTTCAGGTGCCTGTACCAAATTGCGCTCGTACTTCAAAGTGTTCACAGTCAGTTAGGCCTTCAGATTTTACGATGAAGACGTCAGATTGCATCTAAGAACATTTTTTGTTGGCAGATTGGGGTTCGTTTGCTCAAGTTCACATTGTGAGAAAAGTTGTTGACAGTCATTCTCTTGGGAATGGCCGACAATGATTCTTTTTACAAGCGATCATTGGTGAGATATCGTGAAAAGGCGAAAACCCCCTCCCCTAAAAAGGGCTTGGTGCGCTGGGCTTGGGACCCGCCACTGTAAAAATAAATTGCAAATGAAAACTAACAGGAAGCCTCGGAAGAACCCTATGATGACGACCCCGCAGACAATATAAGGATGACGATTTTCGGATATGCACCTGGAATGTCCGCACCCTTAATTGGGATGGTGGAAGTATCCAGCTGGTTGATGTCCTCGAAAGATGCAAGGCTGATATCACTGCAATCCAAGAAATCCGATGGATAGGACAGGGTTGCTCTAAAAAAGCATCCTGTGACATCTACTATAGCTGCCAAGAGAGTAAGCACGAATTTGGATGTGGATTCGTGGTGAGTATGAAACTACGTGACCTCGTCTCCAGGTTCACGCCTGTTGACGAGCGTTTAGCCGCGATACACATCAAGGCTAAACATTTTAATATAAGCCTGATTTGTGCGCACGCTCCGACGCAAGAAAAAGACGACGATGCTAAAGATGAGTTCTATGAGCGCTTGGATCGTCTGTACGAGGGCTGTCCGAAACACGATGTCTAAATCGTGCTTGCCGATTTCTACACCAAGATTGGTAAGGAAGGAATCTTTGCCCAACCGTCGGAAAATTTAGCTTTTATTAGAAACACATTCTTCGGAAAACCTCTTCGTCTTCTGAAAATATATGTGAGCTTTTATTAGAAACACATTCTTCGGAAAACCTCTTCGTCTTCTGAAAATATATGTGAGCAGTGGAAACATATCACCCGCTCTATGGATAGGGCTGCCAAGGATGTCATCGGTTATACAAATCCTGTGAATAATTCTTGGTACGACGAGAAGTGTCGCAATGCTACTGTAGAGAAGAACGCTTCCTATCAGCGAAGTCTGCAGTTGGTGACACTATTGTGGAGCCACCGGACTATAACGAGATCGACTCAGTTATTAAGAAGCTGAAAAATATCAAAGTGGCAGGCTATGATGGGCTGCCAGCTGAGTTATTTAAGACCGGCGGCGAAGAGTTGGTTAGGAGTGCGCAACTTCTATGCAAGATATGGTCCGATGAACGCATACCCAATGACCGGAATCTCAGTATTCTCTGTATCTTTAAGACAGGAGTCCCCGCTGTTTGCGCCAACTAACGCGGAATAAGTGTTCTTTCCATTGGTTAAAAGGTTCTTTCGCGCATATTGTGTAATAGGCTGATGCCATATATGAATTCACTGATAGGATAATATCTGTGTGGCTTCAGACCAAAACGGTCGACCAGTGACCAAATATTCACATTACGCCAAATCTTGGAAAAGACCCGTGAGTTTAACAAAGACACACCAGCTATTTCGAAGTTTTTCGTCGCCCTGTCTGTACTAGGTATACCGGCAAAGATTTTCGTCTTTGCATGATGACGCTATCAAACACACAAAGACCTTTAATACCAAGACAGGTTTTTCAATCTGCTGATGGAATACATCCTACGCCAGTGCCCGTACATACAGAAGATGTCGGGCTCAATCTTCTAAAAGGAAGTGATGCTGCTCGCTTACGCCAAAGACATTTATATTATCGGCACGCAGGAACGGCGAGACAGTTAAGCGTTCTCGGAGATTGAAAAACAGTCTCGGCTCATGTGTCTAGCGGTGAATGAGGACAAGACGAAGTACTTGGTGTCTTTTCGCACTCCGTCATCAGTGACGATGGAGAATTTCAACCTCAGTGTTGTAGAAAACTTCGTCTATTTTGGATCCGAAATAACCAGCAACAACAACGTCAGCCTGGAGATCAGGCGAAGAATCACGCTTGCAAACAGATGCTTTTTTGGGCTGAGCAAGCAAATGAGAAGTAAAGCCCTCTCTCGAAAGACAAAAAACAAGATATATAAGACGCTGATACTCCCGGTCCTATTATATGGTGCAGAGGCATGGACCGTGATAGAGTCGGATGAAACTGCGTTGGAAGTCTGCGAGAGGAAGATTCTTCGGTGACGAGTTTAGGTCCCGTATGAACCGCGAGCTGTACGAGCCCAGTTCCAACGCATAAAATTCTAGCGGCTGCACTGGGCTGGGCACCAGAGAATAGCAACAAGCCACCGCAACTACAAGTGCACCGGATAGACATCGGTTGATTTTCACACCCGAGTGTTTTAAAGCACAACAAATAAGGTGCGAGCAGTCACCCAGTAATAGTTTGTGAGTGTTTAGAACAACAAGTATAAATCTGTTCTAGTGCATGTACATAATATGTGTACATAATATCGGTGTACATAATATCGGTGGTATATACTATATACCACCGATGTCGGTTATTCTTTACTTTGTTATTGTTTTTGTTGTTATTTTTTCTTTACTCTTAACTGGCACTTTACACAAACACAATTTTTTTTGGATTTGGATTTGGAAACATTTAAGAAGACCTACTTGTAGCATTAACTTCCTTCCCAATAGCTATTCTCCGGGTTTTAGAAACCTTATTTTTGAAGGCTAAATTGCGCAGTTAGTTGTGATCCTTCGTGATGAAGGACATTCCGTCTTCGGCAGTAGGTTGCTCCTTATTCTTTAAAACTTCGAGCAACAAATAGTTGTTTACCATTTAGCATTCACCGTCCTACGGTACTCCAAGTGTCATAATGTTTTCACCCGACTATGCGACGAAAAGAAGGGTAATGTGTTAAACTTTCTATATGTAAGCACGTTTGTTCCTTTGTGGCGCTCTAGACATCAAACGTGTGCATCGATTTTGATAAATGAGGATTTACCTCGATTTGGATTTGAACTTAATAACAATGGCACAACCCCAGAAGTACCCTTTTAAACAAAAAACTTTCAAAATCGGTGCAAAAATGACGGAGAAGTCGGTGAACATGCATATAAGGAAAACAATTAAATAATTGCTAAAAACTGTACAAAAACCCGAATCCAGCAAAACCAACTTCACATTATACAACACAACTACTGGAGCAAGAAATAAATGAGAATTATCAATGAATGAAAATGCAGCGGCTAGAGAATGTATTAGTCGCTAACCAACGTTATATAGGTATAGATCATTAATGGTAACTCAAAATGAAATATGATAAGAGAAACCTAAAAATGATTATCAGATACCAATCCAACGACATCGAACTTAGTTCATCGACTTTAAATTTTTCTTTTTATAATATGGCGTCTGGTTGTCGCCATATAAAATTTTGATTACTGTCTTATCTTTAGTGATGCTCGGAAGATTAAAACAATTCCATTGACGTTCGAATCATCAAAATCGGTCCACGTACATACATACATAGGCAGGTAAACACATACCAATCGGGTAAAAATTTATACAGACGAACATAGAACTACCTTCCTTTTAAAGTCGGTTAATAAACAATTTCAACTGGCAAATTTGCGAGTTATAAAAAAAATTGTTTTTGGAAAGCGAACTTATTTTTTTTATTTACTGAATTTACTAATCTGTGATCAATGTTACGATTGAAAATACCACATAATATTATTTTATCAAATGACATACATTATTATAGTAGTATTTTATTGAAACGAAAATTGTTAAAAACCTTAATTTTGGTACACTTTCCATCCTTCATACCTCCCATAGTTACGCACGTATGTGAATGCATCTTGAGTATATTCATGAAGATATCTTGGGCTATTAATAAACGATGATGGAAGAACCACCGCCTGGCCCAAGTTATTTGGATCCAGTTCTGCATCGTTTCTAATCGCGTCTTGTAAATGAATGTAGTTTTCAGCCCGTAGTTTCTTTTGATTTAAAGATATAAACCTCTAGCGCTCACTCTCCATCTTGACATACATGTCCACCATAAACTGGTGAAGCAGAAGTCTACACCGAAGCAACAAATTAAAGTCGGCGCGACGGACCATCAGATGATATGCGTAAAAGTCCTAACAGGACACTTTTTTGTTTGGTATGGGTGATTTGGTAATTGGACTTATCTGTGGAATATCAATTCTATATCCCTCCTGTCCTTTCCAAAAAATTATTGGGTATTCAAGAGCGTCATAAAATCTATGAGTGTCCGGAACTCTGGTGAGCATGCCATCATTCGCTTAAAGAACGATGTCGCGAGACGCAGTTTGATCACCACTAACTACTAAGGCAGCTATTTCATTTGTGGTCGGGACATTGAATCGTCTCTCGTGTTGATCACGTGGTACACGGTCTGGATGGATCACAACTTTATAACTGTCGTTTGGCACTCTATCTTTCGCTGATTTAAATTCATGTACCAAATCGTTATGAGCGTGTAGAACTCTTTGAATTTTTTGGACTACGTTCTTTTCTACTCCTTGTACGTACTCCAGACGCCTATTTACTTCAGCTTCCTCATCACCCATGAAGTAAACTTGTAAAAATTGAGGTTGCATATTGGTCGCAGGGAGCAAGGAACCAATTCTCTGGTATACTTGACCTTGAACAGTGAAAGTCGGACAAAATCCTGGCATTGAGACAATTTTATCCGCTCCAAAAGACGTCATATGGAAGCATGAATTATATTTTCTAATATTTCTTAGAAAACGGCGAGACTCATCTGTTTCATTAGAGAAAAGATTTTTCAGTGGTTCAACCGGCTCATCTATTGTAGAAATTGCTACTTTTCCTCCCGAACAACACATGCCTGCCGTTTCCTCTTGCCATTTAAGAGCTCCACAAAATCGGCAATCTTTGTTCATTGCGTTTATTTTTATAAGCTTGTGACTTTCATATTCAAGCGTCTCGTCGTACTCAAATGCCGCTTTGTCGAATGCACCCCATGTGTTTTTCCTAAATGTTTGACGACGCTGTACCGCCCTTTCAGCAACAGCGCTTCTGCGGGCTTCAGCCATCCCAACGGTTTCTGAGGCCCTTTGAAACGCGATATAAGCTGCCTGTGGTTGATGCCGAGCTTGGGACTGCTCCGGTGTCTCAGTAGCCCTTTGGGACGCCAGATACTCCGCATTCTGTTCACGCCGAGCTTGGGACTGCTCCGGTGTCTCAGCAGCCCTTTGGGACGCCATATACTCCGTATTCTGTTGACGCCGAGCTTGGGACTGCTGCGGTGTTTCAGCAGCCCTTTGGGACGCCAGATACTCCGCATTCTGTTGAAGCCGAGCTTGGAACTGCTCCGGTGTCTCAGCAGCCTTTTGGGACGCCAGATACTCCGCATGTTGTTGATGCCGAGTTTGGGACTGTTCCGGTGTCTCAGCCGTTCTAGCTACCTTCATTGCTCGTGCTTTCTTTGACTTTTTTGAAAGATTACTCTTACGCTTTCGGTCCATAATAAATAATAATAATAATAATAATTTTTTATAGAAAGAAATTACTCTCAAATAATTTTTGATTTACTTGACAATTATTTCTTAGTAGGATTAGTAGATTGAATGCTTCTATTTTGAATCGATATAACTATAAAATTTTTTACCTGCTATTTTATTGCAGTTGAAGTAATGAAGTAATAATAACGTAGCCTACGTTCTTTTCCATCATCCCATCTATCTCTATTCCAAAATTGAGACGAATTTGTAGAGCGGTTTAGCCGTAAGAGAGGAACATACATACACACATACATACATACATACATACACACATACATACAAACTTTCGCATTTATAATATTAGTAGGGTAAACTAAAAAATAAAAACATTAAGAGGAAGATAAACACAAAATGAAATAGTCTTTTATTGATAATCATAAAACATTACTTTTTAGGACAAAAGTTCCACACATGATAAGCGCATTTCCAAACAGCGCACACTGCTCCGAAATCAAAAATTTTTCGTAAAAAACCGAAAAATTTAGATACAGACCTGAAACTAGGTACACTTTATATTCATAGTATGTAGATTAGGGCGGGTAAATTTTTTTTCTTCAAAATTCGTCCACCAGAGTCGGATTCTACGAAGAATTCTAAAAAAATGTTACGATCAAACTATGAATCTAAAGCAGACCTCGCAAAAAGTGGTCCCACTTTTACATATTGTCAGCAAAAAACGCTCGCTGACACAATTCGAAACGGTCTTGAAAAAACACTCAAACATTGTTTTTGCTCGGCTTGCTCTTCGCTCAACTAACGAGCGGTTTGGCTTGCTGTCTCTGCTCATGGATCCACTTGAGTCCTTCGTAAAAATTCGGCAAACGGTCTTTTGCGCATGTGTGTGTATTGCGTGTGTGGATAAGTAAATAGCAAGTATACATGAGATTTATCCTTCTCTCCCTTCCTCTACAATACTTTGCATGTGATGAAATATCTAAGGCAACAACATAAGGCAAACTCAACAACAAAAAAAGACCTTTTTCGCGGACACTTTGCTCGTTTAGGTCAGTTACCGACTGTCAGTAGCTGAACGACGAACGAGTCTGTTCGTTTTGAGCGGTCAGCAAAAGACAGCATCGTGTGTTTCGCTCAACCCGAGAGCGAGGACACCAACGAAACGAAAAAGACGGTTGCTGTTAAGACCGTGAGCGATGGCGTTTGATTTTTTTCGGTCTTTTGAGTGAGCAGAGCGCATAGAAAAATTTATTTGAGCATATTTTGCGAGTTCTGGTCTAAAATCAATTCCGAGCTCCTGCTGAGAAGCACAAAGATTTCAGGTTGAGGTATTTTAAGGTATTTTGAAGTATTTAATACATTTAAAAAAAAAATCGCACTTTCAAATCATGCTGGGCGTAATTCTGTTTTATCTTTTTACAACAAATTTTAATAAAATTTTTTTTTTAATTAAACAAACAATTTTTTTTTAATTTGACGAAATAAGCTGAACAAGCCATGTACTGAAGCACATTTAAGAAAGTAGGAGCCAAAAGTGGTTTAGCTTTTTAACCCAGTGAGGAATGCGTCTGAAATTTGAAATATCATTAAAACTCCAAAGAAAATGTTGACAATAAAATAGAAGCAGGCGTGTCATGGCCTCTCACAACGGTCATAAATTTAATTTGATTCAAAAAAAATATTCGGGCTCGTCACGTAAATCGAAAGGGGAAATTCGGTTGAGATCCCTAGAGCAAAACCTCGGCGTCACGGAAAATCGAGGGATTTCACTTTTCGGACATTTTATTATTTATAATTCATTCCCCCAACTAAGCAAATAAATCGAACAACACAGCAAAATCCCTAACTGTTTCCGAATAAAATGAAATCTGAAATCTTTATGCTTCTCAGCGGGAGCTAGGAATTGATTTTAGACATATAGTGAAATTTTCTTACAATTTTTCGAAGATTCCGATTTTGGTGGACGATTATCAAGTTTTTTTTGACCCGAACAATTTGAGCTGACCTAATGTATATGTACTCCTGAGAAAAGTCTTAGACCGACCACCCCGCGGCCCATAAATGGCCATGTCATAAAAAACAATAAGTTTTAAAATATCAAAAAACCGGCACATATATCCTACAAAAACACCCTCCACTCCTTCCTACCACATATTAAACAACAAAATTTGTAGACATACACAGCAAACACGAAAAAAATTTTTACATATTTTATTTTTATTATTTAGCGAAACATTTTTCACATCTAAATCGAAGGAATAGCCATCAATACATTCCTATGTGTCCAAATCATCTTGCTTTCATTGGCATTCACATTATTATTGAAGAATTTAACATTTGGTGATCTTATGTACTATAGCTGACTTTGGGTACCATGGATATATTTCCATATATATGGCTTTATGACAGAAATTTTTAAATTTTTGGACATAATTTTCATACTTTCATGCTTATTAATACATAGAAGTTCTTTAGTATCTCCGGATCAAACCTAAGATATGACGCAAAGGCGTCGGATTTCAAAAATAATTTTCTAGCTGTTTTTCTGTTATTAGTACTGCCGCTTCCCTTTGCATTGGGTTTATCGACATGAAGTCCAAGCTTCGCCCATTATTTATCTTGAATTTCCTCTTTCGCACAATAATTAATAATAATTAATTTCTTGAGCGCCACGTATTAATACCAATCCTAAATGAAACTTAAGAACAAATTCAAAAAAATTAATTCATGCGTGTATAGGGCTTTTGCTTTTACATAAAATTGTCCGATTGCAGATCAGCGATTGTCATTGCAAAGGCATAGCTCCACAGATTGGGCAAGACTGAGTTAAATTTGTTCCTGTTAAAATATTTAAAGTTTATGTTACAACATTTATTGGAACCGGCAATTCCATAGCTGTCAATTATATTAAATTCAGATATATCTGCAAATTCAATAACCATATCGTTTTGTAAGAACATTATGCGCTCAACTGTGTGATTCAGCAAGTTTTCCAAAGGAACAAACGCGACTGAATCCGTAACTGATATTTTACTAGGTCAACATTTGTCTCTTGCTGCAATCAAGTTCTTGTAGTTCGGGTAAATGTCGCAATTCCGATTTTAACTTTGTTGTCTTGTGTTAATATATTGGCTTTTTGTCAAGCTAGTTTCCATTAAAATATGAGCTTAAATGATGAGCTGAATTCTAGGGGTACCTAAGTCGGCAGGGCTTCAATTTTAATTGTACCATTATAATTTTTAATTGTCCCAAAGAATACTCTATTGGAATAAAATAATGTTTTTGCTTAACTATTGAAAAACAATTGAGTTTTTCCCAAAAATTTTTTTATATAATTTTTAACAATAACCTTCAACGGAAAAAGGCAACTTTTTTCTGAGGTTAAATTTTCTACATGTGGATATTTGTTTCTTTGTCTCCGTGTCTGCTTACTTTTTACGAATAACTGCGAACATTTATCGTGTTTATTTATATCAAATAAAAAAACCTCGACGATGTAAAGTGAAGTGATGAAAGCCTACCTACAGTTCATAAAACTTCTGATAACAATTTTGTAACAAAAGATTTGCATTTTAGTCGAGATGTAGTGCCAAACTTAACTAAAGCTGCAAAGTCTTACAAAAGACAATTTTGTATAGCATAAACATTTTTTACCACATCACGACACATCATACCTTGATTGATTTACATCAAAATATTTATACATTTTATGCTATTTAATTATTAACTAAATCATCTCGCAAATCACTACTTGAGTTTGTCATTCTAATGGTATTTAAATTTCACTGTTCCCAAGGAGATTTGAGAACGATAACCTTCAAGTGGCGCAGTACCACTTGAGGTTTACTCGTTTAAATGTTTGATTTTGAATATACTTTTCAAGATAATTTTAATATAAAGCATCTCGATAGGACTATTATCAGTAAAAACTTTGTAAAGGCGCTGAGCCATACTGATTTCGACTTTCCTCACTTGCTTGATCTGTCGTCCAAAGAATAATAATATATACTTTTTTTCGCAAGTAAAAATACAAGCAGTGGCTTTTGTTGCAAACTTGACCGCAATACAAAAATATAGCAAAACTGCATCATTTTATACTGTATGCAAATTGAAAAAGAAAAAATTACGTTTTTAACAAGAAAAATCTTTTCCCTTAGTGAATATGTATTCAAAGTGGAATTAATTATACTCGGCATGTGGAGAAGTAAATCGAAATTATGTTCTTCAATTATTAACAATACGTATTGTTAAAAGAATTAAATGAGAACTCTTTTGAATTTTTATGATAATTTTTGAAGTTGATGATATTTCAGTTTTCTTTATGTATTTATTTATTATCAATTTAAATATAATTTTAAGTAGTTATAGCTTTAAAATATTTGATGACTTGAGCTAAGTTGTCGTTAAATGAGATTGCAGCCTAAGTTTAGTAGGTCTATGTTACCGAAATAATCATTTGTGTCTGTAAAAGGCTGTCACTAGGTAAGGATGTGTGTTATTAAGGTGAAATTGTGTAAATTACAAAATTGACATAGGTGGGAGGATCAGGTAGGTGGTTAGTGTGAGATACTTATTTCACCTAACGTTCGCATCAAACAAATTTTAGCATCTAACTCAAAACCTATACAACATAGGAAAACTAATAAAAATCAAGGGAAACTAATAGAATAACTCCTCTTTAAAGAGAAAAATTTTGCACTTTAGCAATGCCAACGATCCAACGACACAAAGTCGATGAAAGCACCACAGACAAGCCACAGTCTCAACAGCCAGTTTAAATTTTCAAATTCATCATACAAATTGCTACAGTTTCACGGATGTGCTTACGCCATGTGAGCTGCCAATTAACATGAGTTACCAAGTATTTAGACATAACTTTACACAAATATCTGAAAGAAAGTTGCGGCAAATTTATTGGTTTCTCAGAGTCATTAGACAACCCTCCCAATTACTGTGTATTTCCATTGGCGGGAAATGCGAACTACGGCGTTAAAATGCAACAATAAGAAAGTCAATCCTATGTCCAAAAGTACTTTAGCAATCGTGAAAACACAATTACAGCATTCTTTTTTGTTAAGACTGCTTGCTAAAGTCTAAATAAGAAATGTATCAGAGTATTTCAAAGTCGTGCACTTACGGCTGCAGCATTCATTAGACCCTGTACCGAAGGTACAAGAGCCTATTGGTTTTGTGCAAATGTATGTAACAGGAAGAACTAATTGTCGGAGACCCCCCAAAGTTACCCCCATTATGGTCAGGAGTGATAGAGGAGTCGATATAGCCATGTCCGTCTGTCCGTCCGTCTCTCCGTCTCGCTCTGTGCCACTCTGGCACATCTTTGAATTATGCGGAGACGCTTACTGCTCCGCTGCAGATCTACTATGCTTCCATTGTCCGAATGGGGGACAGTAAATTTTCAACAAGCATTCATCGTTTCGTTATCAGTATACTTCGTAAATTTATGAATACTACAGTGAAATGAGCATAGAGCACAACTCGAAACTTCCCTGCATTTATATTTTAAAATGAGAGCAGTAGTATCATTCATATGTACGACGCTAGTATGCCCTTTATTAGGTATTTATGTGAACGAGAATGGGTATGCTCTAGAGTCTACACCATACCCAATAGAGATCACAATTTACATGAGTTATCAACAGGTGGTAAGGCGTGGCTTCCTACAAATATCTAAGAAAAAATTGCTGGCGAACATATTGCTCTGTAAGATGGCGTTAAAATGCAACAATAAGAAAGTCAGTCTTATTTCCAGAAGGACTTTAGCAATCGTGAAAATACAATTCTTTCTTGTTAAGACTACTAAAGTCAAAATAAGAAATGTATCAGAGTATTTCTAAGTCCTGCACTCACTGTTGCAGCATTCAAATTTGGATACATATTTGATAAGGAGTTACACAAGGTAGATCACATTTGTCGTTTGTAGCTAGTTTGACATGAAAGACAGTAGAGTCATATTTTTTCCCAATATAAAATATATTATTGGGATTTTTTACCTAAATTAACAGTGATATTTTTTTCTTACAAAACCTCAGAAAGCATTGTTCGGTTTGCAGAGTGTTACCCATAAATGAGTGTTATTTGAAGAAGGAATAGTGAGTCGTATGTGCGAGAGAGACGAAATAAATAAGAAGTATCTGTACTAAAAATAACAACAAAAAATATGCAAAAATAATCTACAAATGTGCATACGCGCTGTAACACAAATTTAATTTTCAAATTGTAACTTCGAGCTCAGAATTGCAACAAAGTACTTGTATAATTAAAAATCTTAACAGCAGAGAAAGTCAACGGAGGCAAAAATAAAGCCAAATGGCAAACAAACATGCCACACATTGTAGATAGTACATATCCATGTGCATTCCATGCTGAGTTCATGGTCAAATAAAGCAAACCGAATCTCACATGCAAAAAGCAATCTTACATTCTGCACAACTTGTTTTTGTTTTGGTTCTGGTTATGGTCAGACAAGGGATAAGATAGACATTCCAGAGGATGATATCAGTCAGACCAAAACTGTTGTGGTATATACATAAAATCGTAGATTGTGCAAAAGAGGGGTCGGTAGATGTGTAAGAATGCAAAGCAAGCAATTTGCATAGATTAAAATGAAATACCAAAGTAAATTTTAATATTTTTACAATTGTAAGTACAAAGAAAAATGTTCTTCTATTTGCACTTCTTTGCTTCTATGCGATATAACAAACTTATTTAAAAATTTTATACAATTTTATTATTCTTTCCAAGCGCTACAAATTTTAGGCGAATTTCCTTAAAGGTAAAGAACAAATTAGTGTATGAGTGGTTTCCAGTGTGGTGCTCTGCGAATGCTTAAGCTCGGAGATTGCAATAAACCAGCACAAGAAAGTCTCATATAATGCATTACCATGGTGGCATAGAGACTACTATAGTTGCACATTTTCAACAGAAGCCTGCTGACAACAATTTTATTTCTCTAGATTCACCGAGGCTGAATAAGTTCCAAAGTGGGTGTTGAGTAACTTAGTCAAATGTGATTGCTATGCAGACATTGTCCCATATTTTTCTTGCATTCTGCAAGAAATGGCATCAACTCCTAATCTTTTATTTAGTTTATTATATTTTGTCACACTTTCATTTTTTCTACTACATACTCCAGTTGCTATTATTGCGTCTTGTCGCATTCTAACATACAAAGAAATTGTTTTCATTTATTCAATTTAATTTTCAATTCGAATTTCGAATGCTTCAAGTGTATGCTGAAGCATGCTGAAGCCATTCTGACATGAGTCTGTATATAGATGTTGCTGGTTGTGGCATTGGTGTTGACGTTGACGTTGGCGCCAGCCAGCGACAGAAATATGTTGCCTTTTGAAATATCAAATAGAAATTTCTTTCGTATACGAACAAACACACATAGACACAAACAAGTAATCAAATAAAAGTATGAAAGTCAACTTGTTGTTAGAAACTTTAGATCATAAACCATGTTGTAGGCAATATATGATAGAAAATCCCCTTATTCCTGCCGTCGATTCGTTTTTTACGTTGTCGTCACTTATACTCGCCTTAGTCCTCATTTTGATGACTAATCGGTATTATATATGAATAGCGAGACGACGCAAAATTCTTAAGTCCTCTTTCTATTTTGAAAAATTCCTTGAATTTTTAAATAACTTATTACTTTAGACATCTGTATTTATGTCAATAAGAATCGGGTTAAGTTTCATATATTGAAGAACTGATTTGAGTTAAATAATATATACCGGAGAGACGGGGTCGTTTGCAGAAGTTCACATTGTGAGGAAAATTATTGATGGGCAAATGGCCTAAGAAGATCACAACGTCCGTTAGGCCAAGTATCGCTTGGATAGCCTCTGAACAGCCGTTTGGAGGTGCGCTAACTGTGAGAAGGTGAAAAAGCCCCCTTAATTAGGGGTTGATGCACTGGGCTTGAGACCGGCCACCGTAAAAACGATATAGGGACGACGATTTAGGGATGGTGCAAATATCCAGCGGGTTGATGGCTGACATCACTACAACGCAGGAAATCCGATGGATTGGACAGGGCTGCTCTAAAAAAGCGTCCTTTGACATCTACTGAAGCTGCCGTGAGAGTAGGCACGAATTTGGTTATGGTTTCGTGGTAAGTAGGAAACTACGTAGCCTCTTCTCAAAATTCATGCATGTTGAAGAGCGTATAGCCGCGATACGCATCAAGGCTAAATATTTTAATATAAGCCTAATTTGTGCGTATGCCTGACTGAAGAGAATGACGACAATACTAAAGATTAGATTTAGGAACTTCTATACGAGCGCTGTCCGAAACACGATGTCAAAATCGTGCTTTTCGATATTATTGACAAATTTGGGTAGGAAGGAATATTTGGCCCAACCGTCTGAAAATTAATGATTGAAGAGCTACCGGACTAAAACAGGGTAGTTTCGGTTATTAAAAAAAAAAACTGAACTGAGAATCTTTCTCTCGAAGACTTCCAACGCTGTTTCATCTGGCTCCATCATGGTCCATACCAGGAGAATCAGGAGTATTAGCGTCCATCAAGAGAGGGCTTTAGATCCATGAGCTGAGGCAGTTTTTAATTTAATGAATGTCTTGCTGACTCGCCGTTCTTGTGTATCGCTGATATCAATATCATCTACGTACGCGAGCATTTCCACTTCTTTTTGGGAAGATCGTGCCCGACTTATTCTGTATGTATGTAGGTACTGGCGTAAGATGGAATCCATGAAAAGATTGAAAAAATCGCATGACAGCGAATGACGCTGCCTAAAACCCCTTTTGGAATCAAAGGGTTCAGAAAGGACCTTTCCTACCATGAAAAAGCTTTGTGCGTCTGTGATAGCGACATCATGCAAAGGCGAACGATCTGTGCCGGGATAGATAGGACAAATCTTCCACAAAAGTTGGTGCCTTCTCCTAAACAACTCTTTGCTGCCGGTCTTGAATAACTCAGCTGGCGGCAGCCCATATCCTTTTAATTTATATTTTTGGTTTGGTCTCATCTCGTTTGGTACAAGTCGGTCTTAAGTCTTAGTCCAAAGACTGATTTTGAGCAAGTGTTTCATAAACCGTATCGAAGAATGAAGTGAAGAGCACCATTTATCCAAATTTGAGTGATGTCTAAAGGCATTGGTTTCAGTAAATACTTCTAAAATTTTTCCCGAATTCATTCAACTGTAACTATTTTAGCGAAGTTCCAAGGTAGTGCATAAACCTCAATTTCGCATTTGTGGAAATCATGATACAATTATTATGTCGTAACCGCTTTTATAACACACCCGCGGTTGCCTTCCGACATTTGGGTTTTATATTACATTTAAAGGATATTCAATTTTCGGCTTGGCTGGAGATAGTTTATTTCCTTTTCCAAAAGTAATACTTCATTCACTGAAATTCGAAAATATTAAAACTTACCAGATTTTGAATTGAATGTATGCCAATTTCGCAATTCATTGCGTTCTTAGCCATCTTTGCCATCCATAAAGCAATTAAAAAAATCCAAATGGTTTATCAAATTACTAACTGAACACGACAGAACTTTATTTTCAATAAAATCAAGCTTACAATTGCATTTGATAAGCAGTCAGTTGCCTAGTTAAACTCGCATATATAGAGCAGTGTCTACAGAGATTTAAATTCAGCAATTAATTGTATAAAGATATGAGAAAATTAACTTGAACACTTTTGTGCGAGAGGAAAAGTCTTAAGGATAGTTGGAAATATTTAATTTTCGTTGTTTCGTTCCATCGTTTCAGAATCGTTATTCACATTTTCATTGTCAGGTTGAGCATGCTGCTCGCTGGCACTGGAGGGAAAGGGTAGAGAACGCAAACGTTTGACCATATCCTCCAATGTTTCAGGCTGAGCAGAAGGTACATTCTCACATGCGATCTGGTCATCAGACGGCGCTGACGACAACTGCTTTGAATCGTCGCGCTTCGAGACAGACTTCTTCACAGCGGTCTCCTGCTGTCGTTGTGCAGCACATAGTTGCGCTTGTGGCTTCGATTTGGGTATAGCACCTTGCTGTTTGGCTATTTGGCTTGGCGTCGTAGTAACAGCAATGCAATCCGTCAGCTCTTCGTCTACAATAACGCTACAAGCCACATTATTTAGCGCAAGAGCATTTGACTCGACCTCAACCACTTCGCTTGGTTCCACGTTGTTGCGCGCTTGGTTGATGGCTTCGCGTGCACGGATTCTGTTCATCATTTCCTCACCTCGTTCAGCAGTGTTTGAGAGTCGCTCTAGCAGCTCACGTCCCTCCTGCTCGAGTATACGTAGACGTTGCTGACGATTATTGCTCATTTTTTCTATATCTTCGAGCCGCTGATCAACGCTCTGAGTGTGTAACTTAGACGTAGTGGGCAATGTGGCGGCCACAACAACCGATTTATCAGTATCTGTTGTTGCCGTGGATGTGTCCTTGGCCACATCAGCTGTAACTACTACTGCCACTCCACCCTCACTGCTGTTATAGCGTTCGTGCAATGCATCCAATTTGTTTCCCAGCGAATCGCCACGTTGTGTATTCCGTGAAAGTTGTGTCAGTAGTAGCTTACTCTCCTGTTCTAAGCGTTGTAGGCGTGCAGCGCGACGTGCAGTATATGCGTTCTCCTCCTCGGTCAAAGGATTACTACGCACTGTTGAAGCCAAATTCTCCACGTCGATTTGAGTTGGCTGACAGGCCGGTTCCTCTTCCTCTTTTACTGCTGTCTGTCGCATATGCTCATCATCTTCGGTATTACTCTCAAAGCTACCCTCACGACTCGGTGCGCGGCGTATGCGATCCAGTGAACAGCGCAAATAGTGTCCGCGGTCAGCTGTGCGCCGTATGCGTGAAATCAACTGACGCGATTCCTCCTCCAAGCGACCCAAACGCTCAGATCTGTGTCGTGTATATTCCTCCTCGCGAGGCGTCAGTGTACCCGTTGCCGGGGCTGAGCTAGCGCGTGTCATTCGCTCCAAGCGCCTGCGGTTGATAAACTCGTTCAGCGGCACAGCATACTGAACTGGCGCAATGTCATCCTGAAAACGACAAAGTTGTACTTCGAGCCTTTCGCGGTTGCCTGAAGTTTCCAGTACTTGTTGTATCAGCGATTTACACTGTTCCTCCAGTTTCTGTATTCTGTTGGCACGCTCCTCGCCAACGATACCAACACCATCAACGCTGCCAGCTGACAAATCCGTACTGAGTGCATTGCTTGTAGCTATGTCCATATCGGCATCGCTGCGTCCACGAAGCTTGCTTCTTGAGCTGCGTGTGTTGTTCTTTGGTGTTGCGCTTACTGAAGCCGGCAAAGCCGCAGCTACATCAGCACTAGCATCAATATCATCTTCATTTCCAACGTCCTCATCATCGCCCTCACGCCAACCACAAGTTGGTGGTGCGCTGTTCCAACGTAATATAATCTCCTCAGCACCGCCTACAGCTGATGCGGACGTTGAAGTCGACGTCGCGGCAGCAGTTGTAGTTGCAGCCGAGGCACGTCCTGGCGATGTGCTCTGCATGCGTTTTATTTTGCGTGTATGCTCGAACAGATCCTTCAAGTGTTTCCGACGACAATTACCAGAAACAGCAGCAACAGAAACTGCAGCAGATGTCGAAACTGCAACCGATGCTGCAGCTGAAACCAAAGCCACATCATCAACGCCTCTACCGCCAGTGACAATGTCTGTGTTCCCTCCTACGCCAACAGCACCACCACGCTCCTCGTCCTCATCCGTCTGCGGTCCGGAGTCACTGTAGCCGCTCTCAGCCGAATGGTTGGCATCCTCGAGTTTACGTCTTGCGAACTCGCGTCGTAAATCATCGCATTGCTCTTGACTTTCGTCGTTCTTGGCACGTGCCGCCGCCCACTTTCGACGACAGTACTCGAGCTCATCCTTGAGCTCGCTCAGAAGGCGTCGCTTCTGCTGCAGTTGGTAGCGCAGTATCTGCTCCTGCGTATGTAGCTGACGATGTTGACGTTGCATTTTGCCAACCAAATGCCAAGTTTTTGTCAGCTCCAAGCTAACCGCGCTCAGTCGTTTCTCTTGCTCGTTGAGTCGGTAGTCAAGATGGCTGTTCAACGTTTTCAGGCGATTAGTCTCCTTAACCAACGATTTTTTCTCCAGTATCAGATTCTACAGAGTGTAGTAGGAGCCATAGACATTCGTTGTGGTTTATATTGTTTTTGTTGTTGTTGGCATGCGTCGTCATGTAAATCAGCATCAAGTTGCAAGCGTTTTCCCAAGTACAACACATGAAAATAATGCATAGAGAAAAAAAAAAATCATATGTTAAAGAAAATGTTAATGGCTCAAAACGGCAATAAATTTTGAGATATTGAATAGAAAACTGCAGCCATAAAATGATGTAAATTTGCACTTAAGCAGAAAATATGGCCGTTGCTTGCTTGAATGTCGGAAAAATGTTTATCGCAGCTAAATGACGTCGCATGAGTTGGCCTTCTAGAAAAGTAGGTCGAAATTCGTAAGAGCAGCGCATATTAAAATTTAAATTATGGCAGAAAAATACAAATAAGCTTTGATTACAGGGCGCATAATGCAGTATTGGAATCCTAAGAACTAGCGTAGAACGAAAATACTAAAAGACTATTTCTATTCATGTTAACTCAAGAATATAAACAGATACAAAATATTCATAGAAAATTCGATTTACTTATATAGGTACCATTCCAATCTCATCTTCTAGTCCTATCAGTATTAATAGCGGCATCATCAACTGCATAAAGTAAAATGAGTGCCAAACCGCCGCCAATATATATCAGTGAGCAAAGCTCAAATAGTTTTGTAAACATAATAGCATTGGCAGCAATAACTTCCACATAACAGCTTTTAGGAAGGGTACAATACCAGAGACCAGGGTTCAAATTTACTCTGAACAAAATTATCGTTAAGTATCAAAGCTCTTAAGGACTTCAAGTCGTGGTCAAAAGGATTCAACCAAGTATTTCTCCTAGCGAAGTGGTAAGCGCATTGAAGAAAAATGATTTCAATCCAAATATATAATAAACAAGAACAAAATTCCACATGCCATGTTTAAAGTAGAACCTGCTGGAACCCAAAATAGGCCATTTAAAAGAAACGAGGTACACTCAATATACAACCTAAAATATCTCTTGCCCCGCAGAATTTCTGTGGAAGAACCCCACAAGCTCAATAACCCGATTCAATGAACGAACTGACAGGAGTTTGGTCACACACAGACATATTGTACACTACGTCCTGTCTGCGTTGCCTGTAGAGAAATCCACAAAACCGCCACAAGCAAATAAGTCAGATTCCAACGCGAAAAAGTGTAGAAACTGTGGAGGAATTCACACAGGCTCTCCTGTGTATAAAGAATTGAAAAACCGCTTGCATCTGCGAACTGCATCTGCACGCTGTAACCCCGTAAAATCAATAGCATCATTGCTTTTGACACAACCACCCCTGGTGTGTCCTTAGCCAATGCACTGAAATCAGAGTTAAAGCCAGCTGAGCCAAAGTCAAATGCCCAACCCGTTTAACACACGGTCCCCGCGGGCTTCTCTGCCCAAAATCCACAACAAAGCATAGGCCTCAAAATGTCAATATACCAATCTGGCCCATTCTCATTTTTTCTAGCGTGATCAGGTAGACATTTTGATTAGCAGTGATATATACCCTCATATAGTGAGGGAGGGTATAAATCAAAATATTTTGGGTTCATTGCTGGCCTAACAAACTGTTTTCGAGTGGATCCTAACGGGTCCGCTTTCTCTCCCCACCAGGTGCAAATGACTTCTATTGTGTCCTGTTTCACAAAGTCAAGTTCGGGTCAGCAATTACAGAAGTTTTGGGACTTAGAGAGCATTCCCAATAGAGTTTTTCATCAACACCTCTCGAAGGGATAGTGACAGAAAACATGTGGTCACTCTTCCTGTTCGACCCTCAGATGTCAATGAGATACATTATTCTTTGCCTCATCATACAATTTTAAAATCGGAAAGCACCCTTACTTTTTTTGAGGAAATTGTGCAGATTTCTTCCCTCTGTTCTTTCTAGGCTTTTTAGGCGTGTCAGAAAAAGCTTATAAAGCTTGTTTATTTTTAAGATTTAAATGGAAGCACCCACAACCGATTTTAGAGCTCGGGAAAAATCTAACCCCAAAGGAATGTCGACTCGGTCGCATTTACATATATAACGTACGCAGGGAAGGACAAAAAAGTGAGAGTACCTGAGGTTAAAACAGGGTTTGTTGGTAGTTGACAAATAAGGTTTTGAAGGTCGCAAATATAATTTCTTAAATTGTAAAGCGATTAACTTAAAAGAATCGAATTAAAGTGCAAGTTCTAAACCTAAAACAAACTTAAAAAAAAAAAAAAACAATAGCCAAAAGGATTTAATCTTTACCAAACTGCAACACCAAATTTGCGCGAACAGTATGTGACCCAAATACCTAAAACATTTACAATTATCGCACACGAGTCTGGTTTGGTTGGCCAAAGTCAACTGTTAATGCAACAAGATATTCCATATTTACTTAGCAAAGCCAGAGCACCACGACAAGCTTTCAACGCAACAAAACCAATAAATCCAATTATTCACAGTCGGGGTGAATTGCTTTTCCGGGGTAAAAAGTCCAATAGAATGTTGCAAAAAGTTATCCTTTCCATGTTGATTTAAGGCAATTTAGCTTAGATGCAACCCAACCTCGTTGGCTGCCATGCATCGCTACTCAAGTTAACAATGTACGACAGAAATAATGAAGCTTTACTAAATAAAACGCTTAAGTGAATAATGCAAAACTTTACTACAACAGAAACAGCCAACTCTCTCCCTAACTCTCCGTCTCTATTTCTATTTCTAGTCAGAGGACAGAATGTTGGCAGGACACTCAAGCACAAGTAGATACACGTTCAAAGCTACTTCAAAGTTTTCCACAGCAACAACAATGCAGATTGAATAGGAAGTTCACCACCAACAACAAGAACAACATCAAATGCAGTAGGTCTAGAACAAATAGCCGGTGCACTTCATCAACTAACCGGATACGGTAACTAACAAGCCCGATTGTCTGCTACAGCAGCAACAGCAACACTTGTGGCCACTCTCATCCCTTCCTCTTGCAGCACATAAACATACCCCTCCCTTTTGAAATCTTACCTTGAGTCTAATGTAGGTTTTGCTGACGCTAAGCTCCGTTTTCGTGCCGGTTGGCGTCTCCACCGATTTGTAGCAATCCTCGGCAGCAGCATTCTCCTCGCAGCAGACTTGCTCGTTTTTGTGGTGGCTCAAGAGCTCCATCAACACTTTCCAAACTTTTGGCAAGTTACCAATGATTTCTTGTGCCGAGACAACTTTGCCCATAATTTCGGGTTCATGGCATTTTAACGAAACCGCAGCAGCACCAGCTAGAGTATCGCTGCCTACGACAGTGTGTTGAACGAAAGCAGTGCTGCCATTGCGCCGGCGATGTCGCTTAATGCTGTTGTTGATATTAATATTGTGCTGTTTAGTTGTCGCAGTTGCACCATAGTTGCCACTAATGACGGCAATATCATCAGCGTCGATGGCTCCTCGAGCATAGTCTGTGACATCGCTGCCTTCACCAGCACCTGTACTTGATGCAGGCGTTGACGCTCCAGGAGCTGTATTTTCTTCATCAACAGCAACAACAGCTGCGGGCATTTCCGTTGTGACGACTGCAATTTGTTGCTGTTCATCATCCTTCATTATGGACGCTGCCGCGCTTGTTTTCTCATCTACTGCTACTACTGCCTTTGTGACCAAATTTGCCGCCGGCGTTGGGGTCGGGCTCCGACTCTTTGACGCTTCGGTGATTGCCGCTTGCTCAACCAGCTCAAATAGCAACTTTGGCAATGTTGCACCATCCGAGAAGCTATACTCGCGCTGTGTTATCTCATTGAGTAGTGCGCGATTCTCCTCAAGCATTTGCGCCAGCCGATCAATGTCCAAATTATTTTCGCCATTAAAGCCAATAACCATTTGACTAAAAAGCTGAAAAAATATAAATTAAAGGAAACAATTTAAAATGTCGCTTTGACTACATCTATTATTAAATATTACCGTATTCACAGCACCCATTTCGTCCTTCAACGTCCTCTTCTCAAATTTATGTTCATTGCATTCATCGCGCAGTGCTGCCAACTCATCATTAGCCGCTTCGACTTCCTTCATTAATGTTTGATTACGTTCTTCTAAGTTTTTCGTTCTGAAAAAAAAAGATATATGTTAACAAATTTGATTGTGAAATGAATAAGAGTTTAATCACGAACTTCAAAATATATATGTAAACTCAAGTTAACAATTAAATAATAACACGCAACAAATCTTTTTCTGCATTGCGATATGTCAACATTGTTTATTTTTAGGGGTAATAAAATACGTTTAGTTGCAAATATTAAATGGGTGGTATTGCTTGCGTTAATTTGTCTAACCAAGTAGTTGTATATCTAGTATACCTTGAAGATTTCTAGAATCTAAAGATAAATCATTATGAGCAGAGAGCAGGACTGTGTCGTCTGCCAATGGCAGCAATTGTGGAAGTGGGCTAATTCGGTTAATTTCAGGCGGAAGAAGAGATTTTAGTTTAAAAAACAATAAAGTCAGCTAAAAGTGTTGACTTTCAAACTCTGTTTTTGCCCAATCACCATCATCTGCCTTTTTTAATTAGGGGATTTTCCATTGTGTTTCGTCTTTCCAAAGGAAAAAATTAGTATCTAATTTTGTGGTCGGATGAGTAATATAACTTTCTATACATTTGTATGTGTTTTGACGAAGGTTTTCTTTAAGAGGCTTAGTTGCTTGATTAAGCTTCGTTTTGTCTTCGGAACATCTTGTACTTTGCCAGATTTTTCGTACTTTTCTCTTTTCTTCTATTTGATGGCGAATTGAGGCTGGTGTGAATTCCACATCGAATTAAATCAGGAGTGGAACTTAGCGCAGCTTCGGCTACAACTTCATTAAAATATACCACAGAACTTCCTATATCATTTGCTGAATCGAAAAGTGGGATTTAATAATAAAATGATTTATATTCATGTTTTTGATAGCACAAAAGTCAATTAGATCTGACTTGGACTTTGTTCAAGTCTGTTGGTCATAATAAAGGTTGGCCAGTTGAAACGTTATACCGGAAGCAATGTAAACACATTTTTTACTGGTCAGCATGGCTATATCGTCAGCAAATGTAGTGATCTTTAGGTCATTCGGGTCATCTATAGGAATCGATAAGCATGTGAGCATATCGCTGGTGAAAAGTGAATAAAGCGTTGGCCCTTAGTACGCTTCCTTGTGGCATACCAGCCTCTATTTCTCTGATTGATGACTTCTTCCCATCCAGGACAACAGAGAAAGTCCTATCTGTCCAATAACTTTGCACTAATAAGAACAGCTGAAACGGCAGTATACCCTCCAGTTTAAATAGGAGGTCATCATGCCATACTCTATTTAATTTGCTGTCTTATATCAGTATAAGAGTCCACCACGTACTTTTTGGCTTCATACCCGTCTAGGATGAAATTTACTACCCTATTCAGTTGTTCTGGAGTTCTCAGTCCCAAATATTGTTGTTAGGAGGCACTTTTCGAAGAACTTGGCTACGGTGGACAGCAGACTGATTGGTCTATATGATTCCAATTCTCAGCGAATGCTTCCGCACGTTCCTTTGGGGACTTAGCCCAAGAACCATCCGCCTTCCTGATCGGAAATTTTGGAGACACATGCTGTTTATATCTCAGGCATATCATAGGCAGAGTCCATAAGGAATGTTGTGTGTTCGCATCTGGGGTGAAATTTTCTAGGAATTGATTCGTGTCCTGATTCTATTGGTTACTATGCGGTAAACCCTGTCCACAAAAGGATCCCGGATGCGGCAGTACTGCCACCTGAGTCTCCTTTTCACCAGCAGTAGTACTTTTATAGCTGGTGGATGTCTGTTTTGTAGCCTTGGTACTTGCGTTGAGCTTTCAGAGGTAGCAATAAGGGCAGCCGCGTGTACCTCAATAGGGAAGATCGAGTAAGTATCTTCAATGTGTTGTGGTTAAATGATCTCGAGGTTTAGATCAAGAGTTTCCTCAACCCACGGCAAAATATAGCCATGTTAACACCCGATGACGGAAGTCGTCCCTTAGGTGTTTTGGTCTGGGTGGTGTAGTCCAAAGTAACCACAAGGGGCAGGTGGTCCGAGGAGAGCTGGTACTCAGCTCTTATTCTTACCTCTTCTGCTCGCAAGCCATTGAACATAAAGAAATCGATGGCACTGAGCGTGTGTCGTTGCACAAATGGGAATGTGTCGCTTGACCAGTTGCTCTGCTCTTGGCCTGTTGCTGGGATGATCTGACTTGTGGATATTCCACCCTGGTATAAAAATCAAGACTCCAGGCTACAGCATAGTCTCAGTAATGAGTATGATATCAATTGTATGTTCATTCAGGAACGACTTCAATTCCTATATATGCCCTGATAACCCTCGGGTGTTCCACAATCCAAGGCTGAGTGGGCGGGGCATCATTTGTTGGCATTCATGAGTTTGATAGATAATTGTTTGAGAAACTGGTTGTTCTCCTTTAATTCCTTGAACATTGATTGGAGAATGTCGACGTTTACCTGCTCGGTTGTGCACATTGTCGGACCTTCTCGGCGAATTTATAATTTGCAATCCTGCGCGCAGTGTGTCTGCATATAAGGTGTCACCCCTCACCATCGTCGCCGGGACGTTGCTCAGCTTCTTTATGGAAGCTTCATTCATGTTTCCTCGCACTGCAGGAAACAGTGCGACTTGAAGAATCGACCAACTTTGCTCCATACAGCATGTTTCTCTCCACAATCGATGCAGCAAAAGTTCACATTTTCCACAAGTCGGCTGTCCCAGGCAAAAATTTTTGGTGTGTCCGAATCCATTGCATCTGCAGCACTGGGTGACAGTTAGATTCATCCTTGGAATTTCCACCAGGACCTACTGCCTACCTATGCACTGAATATCTAACGACTCTTTGTTGTTTGGTGCTTTAGCGAGGTCGATGAAGAAGAAGTTGTTTGGAATTAACCTTTCAATTTCTTCTCCATATTCGTTGGTGATTACCTTTCGCGGATTGGGACTATACACTCCGGTAACATTATGGCCTTTATCTTGGAAAGCTTCCTTTATAACTATATGGGGGTGGTGCCAGCAAGGCTACGAACCACTATCCTGAAGGATTTGTCCTTTTTCAGTTGGTACGTGTAGTGTTTAATGCCATGCTGAGCAAAAACTATTTCTGATCTCCAATTGGCGTAATCAAACGATCGCACAAAGAGGAGACATCAATTGTTTTTGTTTTCTTGGACCGTTTGCCGGCACCACAATTGCAATGCCCAAGTAAATGTATTTTATGGTTGTTGCAATTTACCGAGATTTACTACCGAATTTATGTTAAAAATGCACGCAGGTCCGTTCAGTTTGAGATCCCGGTTGGCACTGAGTGCTTACAGGTATTGGTTTCAATTGATTGGAAAAGTATTTCACCTTTTTTAATTTGTAAGCCGGGAACCTCATGTCATATGCTTTGCGTTAAAATCGCCTGCAGCAACGAATCTTGGTCCTAAGGACAAAAAGTAATTGTTGCACTGAGCCAATGTTACTTTCAGTCTACGAGGACTATAAAAGGCAAAAATAGTCAGGGGTTTGTTTAGATCATCTAAATGAATAGTAGAAGCTTGAATATGTTTGAGTTTGTGTACATTTAAATTTATTTTCTATAATTATTGCAAAGCCCCCATCCCCAGTTCCGTATGGAAAATTTGTATTGTAGAATGTATATCCTGTGATCTTTAGGAAATGTTTTGTTGTAAGATGACTTTCAGAGACCAGTGCTAGATCAAATATTATTATCATATAAAAATTGCTTTAGCTTCAGAATAAAATATAATTTGTAGCTTTTCTGAGTTCATGCTTTCGAAACTAGGAGTGTGACTACAATTCTAAATGAAGTCATAGGTTCACATATTGATAGAGAATAAACATGAAATGCTGAACAACATTCAAGCTACTACTTCTTACTACTAAACGTTTTAAAAAACCAAGGTATAAATGCTCAATAAAAAAGTTCAGTTCCACGAACTTTAAATTTTCTTTTTTAAAATTAATATTCCTTTTTAAATGCATATTTTTAGAAACTTTGACTTTTAGTTAAAAAGTCTTAACATAAAAATTAAAAAGAGTCGAAATGTTGTATAGATTTAAAAGATACATTTTCTATATATTCACCCACATACATATACATATGTATATACCTCTTTGTATGGTATATACAAAATAGTTCGTGTTTGTTTGTGAGTTATATTGGTATTTAGAGAACAAGCCAACTAAGTTCTCCAACAATGAATCACATTTGCCTCCAGCAACAACAACAACGGCACCCCAAAATGGCATCAAAATGTTTTGAAAATGTTTGAATTCGAATGTATTTGAAAAACGTGCCCAGACGATGGCGGCATCACCATCAGCAGCAGCAGCAGAATAACCGAAAAGCGTGTTTTCTATTTTTGTTTTCAAATTCATTTAAAATTGGCACAGTAGTCGCGTGTGCCACTGCGATGAAGGAAAATTTCTAATTACATTATGGAGAGCACGCAAACTTCCTGTCATTCAAATGTATTTAAATTGAATTCGTGGTGTATATGTATGTTTATTTTCTGCTTGTCTGCATTCATTTCGCGGTGACTTTAAACTGAATTATATGAGTATATGCACCCCATTTACATGTGTAAATATTAACAATTTAAATGCAATTGCACAGCTCTCCAATTATGATTAACTACATACTCACTTTTCCTGTTCCGCAATCAGTTCATCCTTCTTTATCGAGATAAGCCTTTGAAGATTCTCATATTCAGCGGCGGCAACGCGTTGACGCTCCTCGTAGAGTTGCCGCAGCTGCCGGATGTTGACCAATTGTCGTTCATATTCCTGGCGTAAATTATTGGACATGATTTTCATTTCACGCTCGCTGAACGACGTTTCAATTTCCTGCAGTTTGGTTTTCAGCTGAAAAGAAAAATTAAGAACTTAATACATTTTATGCATTTATGTGCAGCAAATATGGCACAATAAAGATATTAAATGACTTTTCATCGATGCATATTTAAAGCTGTGCATATTAACGAACAAATATTCTCACATACGAGTATACGAAGCATGTTCAGAAAATAGGGCACTGAACCAAGTACATATGTCGATAAAAGAATGGATCAAAGTGTGTGGCTGGCAGTACTATCATATGTCGTCACTGTAGTGATTGTCTTTTTGTCTCAGATGTGTAATGAACCACCCAGCCATTATCTTCCGTCACAATTGATGCCTTATTAATTGTTTTGTGGCCCAACTTGCACACAACATTCGGAATCACAGAGTTTTTGTAATTGTTTCGGTCATGAGAAATTTTGAGAGTTCCAACAAATTTTTACACCAACTTACTAATCCATTCCATGGATTATTTTCTTTCTTCGTTAAACTTACAATACCACTTTTGCTTGGCGCATAAAACATTCGCAATTTACAGTTTTGAAGCGTGGAAACACTTAAGTGGATGTTTTCCTGCTGCGAGAAAAAAATCTGACAACGCGCACATGATGGGAATGAATTGGTTTCCATTTATATTGGCCTACAGATTCGATAAAAATTCCAGATCTCATTGATTTTGCATTAACACGAATAATCTCAAATTATCTAGAATCTGCTGAATCTCTTGCAGATCTCTCATCGGATCATTTTCCACTTCTTTCTAGCTTACTGGAGAGAGCGAATCTTAAAGAGTATCCTAATAAACCCACTACATATTAAACCAACTTAAATATAAAAAGTAAAAAAAGTACAGTCGTGCGTAAACGACTGTAAGTGGCTCTGTACAAGATCAGAATCAAAATTTAAAAATAAACTTAAAATTCCGGAGAAGTCCTAGTCGAATGAAAAAAGAACGAAGTCTCTATCTATTACCGTTTCCGAGATCCTTTTGTTCATACGTACGGACAGGCGGACATGGCTATATCGACTCCTTTATCGCTCTTGACCATATTGGGGGTAACTTTGGGTGTCTATCAACCATTACTTTTACCTGTTAAGCATAGTTCACACGGTAGAATATATTCTACACTCTCATCACAAAGCATTGAAAATAGTTTCAAATATGTACAAATTTTAACTCAACGGAAATAGTTAACACTGCCATATAACTGGCACTGTGTGAACTAAGCTTTACATATATTTGCAAAAAATCAATAGGCTCTTGTACCTTCGATACAGGGTCTAAAAAGTACATAAACAGTCATAGCGATCTGAACCTGGCAATAAGCAACGAAAACAATATTGAAAACTCTGTCTGTGCCCTCAGTTGAACGATGAATCACAGAATAATCAACAGTCATGCGTTAACAGGCGTCTGAATGGGAATGGCAGTGTCTAGGTTCTCCAACGTTTTAGCAAAATCTAAAGATTGATACACAAGAGCTAAGCAAAGCTCTTAAACTCGAGGAGAAACTCATACAGAGACGATGTATCGAACGTTTTTCTCCATCAATGTCTAAGTTTCCCCTATGAAAAGCGCAAGCGGTCATTAAACCATCGGCGTAATTTTAACGCGATTTTTAAATGCTGATGCTTTCCAAATCAGTGGAAGAAATCACTCATACTCATGATCCCAAAACCCTAAAAGAATAAAACCATCCAAACTGTTTGAAAAGTTAGTTCTTATAAAAATCGGCTCACACATGCTGAACAGTTAAAACGATGTCACTATCGAACAGGTTAACCAAATAACCTCAGAGACTAGTACAGCTTTTAAGCTCCGCAAATATTGTTTTACAATCTATATTGATGTAACTCAAGCTTTTGATAGCTTTTAGCTCCCATAATACACACAAAATTCTTGACTCATATCTCAGCAACAGAGCATTCACAGTTCAACGATGACTTCAAATACCAGGAGTCTGAAATAAGCTGATGTACATCAAGGCAGCGTTCTCGGTACAAAGTTCGATGTTCTATACAGATCAGAGGATCACAGACTCACAACATCCACATTTGCTGATGACACATCAATCTTAAGCATTTCTCGATGACTAATTAAAGCAACTAGACAACTAGCGGACCACCACACTCTTTTCGAGGAGTGGCTGGCCAACTGACGTATAAAAGTCAAAGAGCAAAAAAGCAAACACGTTAAACAGAGGTACTTGACTCTAAACAACATTGTGATTCCACAGGCCAATGACGACGTGCATCTCGGCATTCATCTCGAAAGACGGCTCACTTATCGTAAACGTATTGAAGCCAAGAAAACACAAATAAAGCTAAAAGCCAACTTCCTACACTGGCGTCTAAACTCACAGTCCCCCATAAGCTTAGACTTCAAAGTTCTTCGCAAGAAGTTCCTAATACGACTTTCATAAAATAGTGGAACTCGATTATAGCTGTTACTTGCTTTCAAGAATAATTCGCATAAAAATTCGGTTTGATGGGTAAATAAAGAATTTTGTTCAAATATTCTTGGATGTCCTTAAAATAATGCATCTCAACTGTCATACAAAAAGATTTTGCTCTAGTTTTTGAGACTGCCATTGAAAGGTGTTTAACTGACCTTGACACCTGTTAAAGTCTGAAAAGCGGTACAAACCACTATTAGATGCATCCAAGCCTCCTTACCAATTAAAAACACATCTGTTTCTTTCGATTTGCTGTTTTATTATTGCATGAAATGTCAATGTCAAGATATATGTGTTTGCTCTGATTAAACATGAAATACAAAATTATCTCATGAAAAAAAAAAGAAATATTTAAACTAGAACAGCGTCCGACGATGCACAGCTCATCTGCCAATGTTTTTGCATTTTTGACTATTTTTTATTTCTTGAACATGCTTCGGTTGCATAATTTTGAAGCTTTTTATATATAAAGAAATATATTTTATGATTTAATATTCTTTGATTTTGTGTGCTTTTTATTTTTTTATTTACTCTCTGTTATCGTTTATTATACAAATATTATTTTACCCTGCTCACATAGAGTAAAAGCGTATATTAAAATTATGTATGTACTAGCTTTAACCCGCGACTTCGTCCGCGTATCTTACGATAAAAAGTAACATTACTTTTCTTATTTTGCCTCATTTGTGAAACTATACGGGGGGTGGTGTATCAACACTCTAATTTTGACCTAACTTAACCCGTTTACTTCTCATGATCCTCTTAACATGTATACAAAATTTCATCTCTGTACCTTAAATGGATGCGAAGATATGAAAAATTTTGATTATCGCTTATATGGGAGGCTATGTTTCCTCAGATTTTGACCAAACTTAAATGGTTGACTTCTCTTGATCCTCTTAAGATGTATACTAAATTTCATCACTGTACCTTAAATGGATGCAAAGATATAAGAATTTTTTTCGCTTATATGGGGAGAGGGTCCACGCCCCTTCCAATTTTGTCAAAACGTCGTCTCATCTATCTCTATACCATATCTCATAACAATTGGTTTAGCGGTTTAACCATAAGTGAGGAACATACATCCATACATACAAACTTTCGCATTTATAATATTAGTAGATTATTTGTGTATTCTAAATCAGAATCAAAGTCGAGTCAATATGGACATGTCTGTTTGGCTGTCCGTAGGACCATCATGAACTTGGAGACTATAAACGACAAAGCCTTAAGGTATGTTTATTTAGTATCTCCTAGTAGCCCCTTAGATAACTGTTAGAAGTTGCAAACGGTTCTCTGAGTTTTCACTAGAAAGGCTTAGGCAGCCATCCAAATCTGTCTCCCTTTCTGGGATATCTTGAAAAAACAATAATAATCTATGTTACACAAATACGAATAAAATAACTCACACAGATCCAAATAGGAATTTATCATTTATACAAATTTAATATTTGACGGGGTATAGGGTATTGTGAAGTCGACTGCACCGTTCTTTCTTGGTGTATCATTATTTTGTATTTGGATAGCAAATTGATCATGACAAATGTGCTGCAACAATGCGTATTAGCGCACAGGAGAGAACAGAGAAACATGGGTCCTAGATGTTTGAGGATGCTTAGTAAAGAGGGATCACCATAACGTGCTATATATTGTGTCACGCGCTTGATGAATAATTGCCAATTGGATGGCAAAAAATAGAATTTTTTCTTGCAACCTCCCATTCAAATTAAAAATAAAACATATTTAAGTATATATATATTATTTTTAATATAAAAAGATCTATATATTTGATTTGTGAAAAATGTTATCAAAAGTGGTCGGAATTTAGTAAGCAGTTGAATAATTAATACGATAAATTTTGTATTTATATAACATTTTATTAAACGCCTTAGCAAAATGCCGGCAAGACGAGTGTCAAATCTTGGTCGACCTTACACACACCGTGACAGGCAAAATAGAACAGAGCAGGAACAAAATGAACAAAATTCAATTCAAATAGAACGACTACTGCTGAACAAAATGAACAGCGATAAACACAAATTCGAGAGGCATATAGATTCCAAGCAAGGCTATCGCGTATTCAAATGACTGATACTTGAAATAGAGAGCTACGCAAATTAGCGGTCAGTTACCAAAATAGACTAGCTTCAACATCGTTCAATCGTATGGCATTCAATTATGATTGCTGTTCACATTCAAAAATCATTTTTGGTGACATAGATAAAGTATGTGAACATTGTTGCACATTCAAATTCAAAAATGAAACACCTAGAATACTTTGTGCGTCCGAAAAAGTTGTCTCGCTTGAATTAAATGCACCATCAGAACCATTAGTTGGAGGATAGAGTTAGCACCGATTCAAAATTGTACTTCAGAAAAATATGCTTATTTAATTTGTCTTTTCAAATGACTGCGTTCGATGCTACTAAATTAATAATATATATATATTTATTTTCAAGTTTATCAACAAATTGACTCATGACGCTCATTTTCGAATCTGCTGAATATCAGGCAAGCCACAAAAAACACTAGTGTTTTGACTTCAAGTGGTTTGATAAATCGCAAAGAAATTTGCACTATGTTCCACAACTTCGTGCGATTTCAATTCATTTACTAGTATTTTCGAAAATGGCTACATAAAGCTTACACCTCGTAAAAATAATTTTACCTTATTTTTACCAAATTTATTGAAAATGTGAATTTATTTTGTATTTTCCAAGCAAAAAATTATTTAAAATTTTGGAATTTCTTGCCCGCCAAACTAATATGCTTTCTTGGCAATTCAAACTGATTTGCGCATGTTTACATTGGAACGTGAATGGCAACAAATGAAATGAAAATTGCAAATTTTGAAAGGGGAAAAAATTCTTTACATTTTTCCTTATTTTTAGGCCCTGTACCGAAGGTACAAGAGCCTATTGGTTTTGTGCAAATGTATGTAACAGGTAGAAATAATAATCGGAGACCCCCCAAAGTTACCCCCATTATGGTCAGGAGCGATAGAGGAGTCGATATAGACATGTCCGTCTGTCCGTCTGTCCGTCCGTCTGGCCGTCCGTATGAACGAAAGGATCTCGGAAACGGTAATAGATAGAGACTTCGTGTTTTTTGCATCCGACTAGGACTGCTCCGGAATTTCACAAGTTTATTTTAAAAACTTGCCCCTCCCCCCCCTTTCCCATAAAATCACCCCCAAGGCTAAAAATTTCTTCGGCACAAAAAAAAGTAAGTATGCCAGTATAGAGATATCGTCCTTCTTAGCCAAAATCCGAAAAGTTCATCAAAATCGGATAATAAATGACGATTTTATAAGCATTTGAATTTTAGCGACCCCCCTTTTCGTTTCATACATAAAAAAATGTTTTAAAAGGCACTTAGTCGTGCAGTGAGAAGTGGTCATGTGTTTGGTCATAAGCTAGGGGAACATTTAATGTGTTTGTTAGGCGACCTGCACTGGTACAGGGCCTCTTACAGTCGGTTACGCCCGACTGTGATTTTCTTACTTGTTTTTTTTATTTTGTGTTCTTCATCTGTGTTTAAAGAAATGCATTTGTTTTTGTTGCCAACTAGCCGAAGTAAAATTTTTCCCAATTGATTCACAAACACGCGATCGCTTTCAGTTATAATAATTTCGATTAAAATTAATTTTTTTTAGCTTTGTTTTAACACAAACGTCAGCAGGCTATCTGTTTAAAAACAAAATTCTAAATTTTCTTTAAAAACATTGGCAACGGTGAATGCCAAATTCAACAACTGTTTTGCGAATTGAGTTAGTTAAAGGATATTTTATTAGTAAGAAATCGAACCAGCTTAAAATTGTGTTTTAACACAACACAACTAATGAATTAATTGACTATGCCGACCCAGTATTTTAACATATACTAGGCAGTTGTCAATTATCCAAGCCTGCCAAATTATGAATAAGAATTACACTGCCCTGCATGGATTTTGCGAATGAAATGGGACATAGTTTTTCTAAAAGGATTTTTCGTGATGAGGAAATAAGGGTTGAAACCTCTAAAACTAGCGTTTTTGCCATAGTTTTTAAATATTGTGCAAATAATTTCTGACGTGCTAAAAACTTTGCTGACATCAGAATTAAAAGGCCAATATTGCTCACTTGGCCGTTTCAAATGAGCAATATGCCGAACTGTTCGCATTCATCCTTAGAACAGGAGGTGTGTTTAGGTTTAAATTTTTTTCATGCATCACTAGGCATAAAAAAAATTTAAATTTAATTTTAACAATAAAAAAATTAAAATTCGGTACATTTCGGTACATAATAAGGGGTTTTCGGGTTTTTTATAATTCAAAATAGCGGATCCAATATGGCGAACATAAAAATTAAAAATTGACTATATTTCGGGTTCATTGATTACGAATCTGACGTAAGATTTTAAAAACTCATATTTTTAGGCTCTGTACCGAAGGTACAAGAGCCTATTGGCTTATGCAAATGTATGTAACAGGTAGAAATAAAATTACCCCCATTATGGTCAGAAGTGATATAGCCATGTCCGTCTGGCCGTCCGTATAAACGAAAGGATCCCGAAAACGGTAATAGATAGAGACTTCGTGTTTTTTTTTTTTTTTGCATTCGTCTAGGACTTCTCCGGAATTTTACAAGCTTATTTTAAAATTTTGACCCCTTTTGGTTTTTTTTTCCCAATGTAAATCTTGGAACTATAAGTGAAAAACAAGGGGAGAGATTCCATCAGGATATTAAAGAAATTGAAAGATAGATTACGAACATGCTAGCTGATTACTATTGGGCCTTAAAACGTGTTCTTTCGGCACCATTTTATTATATTTTTCAAATTTTTTTGATAGCACAAAAGATATTTTTTAAAATTCAAAAAAAAAAATATTGTGCAATTTAGATCGCTCTCCACTTGGTGCAGTCTGGGAAACAGAGATTTATAAATTTTGTAGTTAAATGATCCTAATAAATACTTATATTTCAGAATTAACATTTTTTCTAACCGCTATTTCGTAACAGACTAAATTGTGCATTTGTGAAAATACATGTTTTATTTATTACAAACTTTTAATTAACCTTTTATTATACAGCTACAAATATTAAATCAGAGCTACTTGCTTTTTATAAACTTGTATAGCAAATTAAAAAAATAAATTGGAGTTTTTAAAATCTTAAGTCAAATTTGTAATCAGCGATCCCGAAATTCCCCAAGTATAAAATATTATTGAAATGTACCGAATTCAAAATTTTATTAATTTGTTTCTTGCATTCCTAGATATAAACACACCCCCTTCTCTAAGGGTGTAGGGGCATAGTTTGGCATAGGGCTCATTTTAAAGGGCATGGCTCAGCCTTTTATTTGCGATATAAGCCACGTTTGTAGCACGTTAGGATTTGGTTGTACAAAATTTCAAAGTATTTTGCGTCTCGACCACTATATTCTCGAAATCGTGACATAAGCTTTTGAGCCCGGATTCGTGTTCAACACTAAAAATCATTTCAGAAAAACGATGTCCCATTTCATTCGCAGAATAAAAGTTGAGATTTGCTGGGCCTCGATGGCAAATTCAAATCGTATGTGAATTGTGGGACACCCTTTATATACATACATATTTTTTTTTAATCGATAACAAACGTTGCCAATTTATATAAAACTAGCTAACAAAAGCAAAAAAAATATTTGTTAATTTTTTGATTGCTTTACTGAATTTTGAAAAGTGTCCCAACACACACTACAAACTTTTCCAAATATAAAAAACCATATAATCTTTTAATAATATGTGTCTCAACAATTGACAATTAAAATTGTAAGATTGCCAATATAAAATATGGTGCCGAACCAATTTAACCGCACTCCACACCCTCCCGATTTTCACTAACCTATTTACATGATACATATATGTTGGATGAAAATATTCTTATTTATTTTAAATATAATTCAAATACACAATCTTTATGCTCACCTGTGTGCATTGTTCTTCCTTGACTGCCAACATTTGTTTGCAGCACGAAATGACCTCCTTGAGGGTACCTACTTGCTTCTGAACAACACCAACTTCTGCGCGCAATGATAAATTGTCAGCGTTGGCTAGCTGGAGTGCTAGTTGAGCATCAGCAAGCTCAATGTTTGCGTGGCGGCTTCGGGCTTCTGGATCAACGTCGTCCTCATCCAACGGCATTTTTGTAGTTCCCACTTGTTTCTGGACAGCGGCAAGTTCTGCGCGCAGTGTTATATTGTCAGCATTGGCCAGCTGTAGTGCTAGTTGAGCATTGGCCAGTTCGATGTTTGCATGACGGCTACGCGCCTCTGGATCAATGTCATCCGCATCCACCGGCGTTTGTAAAGCAGCTACGGCACATTCCACTTCTTCTTCGTTATCGATTACAGCTGGTGACCGCAAAATGCTTGAATGCTCACACTCCGGCACCGACTCCGCCGCCTTACTTTGCTCTGTCAACACTGGCACAGCGCCAACGGACTCTTGGCACTGTTCTTTGTTCTCGCGCAGACTTTGCGTAAGTGCCTGTTCGGTGGCCAGTTGACGACGGAGGGTGGCAATTTCATCTCGTAAATCCTGTACTGCAGTCTGACGTGCCCTACGTTTAACGCGCAATTCCTCTTTGAATTCCTCAAGCGTTTGCTCATGAGGTGCTACAGCGGAAGCTGTTTCTGTATATGATTTCGCTTCAATATGCGTTTTTTCATGCTGTTCACAAATAGTTGCTGTTGCTCCGGTTGCCTTCTCGCCAATTTCATCAATGTCGCCATTTTGTTTATCATTCAATGTCACCGATGTCGCGTCACATTCGCCAATTTTCGCCAATCGATCGGCTATGCTCTCGTCGGCCTGCCGTGCTGGCACACTTTCACTTTCGCCATTAAAAGACCTAACATTTGGCACACTATCGAGTATGAGATTTTCGTTCTCGATTTCCCACCACCAGGGATCTGAATCTAGCACTTCGGCAGACACAGATTGCACCGAGCTCAAATAACGTCGTCGACGTACCGACGTCGTTTCAACAGTGCTGGCAACTTCAGGCCGCGCCTCTTCACGGGTTGTAAGACTCGATTCGGAGTTACCCATTACGCACGGATAATAAGGGACACAATTAATAGCTGAGCGTACAAAGGATTCGTTTTAAACTATTAAAATATTGTTCTTTGGATTTTGGCCACCACAGGGCGTTAACAAAGTCCACTGCAGTCGGTTGCACTTGATTAATTTCGCTTTGTTATTGTTATTGTTGTTGCTGTTGTTTTTGTTTTTGTTAAAGAAACTGCGTTCTATGTTATTTTTAGTGGGCGTTGTGGTGTTTTTCTTTTAAAATGCGTGCGAGACAAAGGCGAATGCGATTCTCTTCACTTGATTATTCGACTTGGTTTTCTTCACTTTTCACACGCGTAATTTCGCAATTTTCCAATTTGTATCTACACTTTTATAAGGCACTGGACGTTTCTTTACTCATGCAGATAGTTGGGTTAACAACCTAATTTTGTACTAAATATTTCGAAATTTATTTAATATTTTTACACATATATAGAACTTTCGGCGATTCTTATAATATATATGTACATATAGCTACACTTGGGAAATTTCTATTTAATTTTTTATGTTTAAAGAAAATATCTTTCAGCTCAATTTTCGTTGCAACTTTTCGTCTGCGCTACTCGTGAAAAACTGAATGTCTGAGTGATGAAGCTATTTTTAAAAGATATTCTCGCTTTGGTTTCGAAAATGCTCTCTCTGGTATATGTTTTGATATTTGTTCTTAACTGAGAAAAATTTTAAAATTTGTTTTAATTTTTGTATAGTGGATCGTTCTCAGCTGATGTGTTCGCTCTCTTGCATTATGTTTCTTTTTATTGGCGCGTGGTTTATTTATTTTTATGGGAACTTTTCTTCTTTTTGTTCTTTTTTTTTAAATCAGATGATTTTGGTGTTGCGCAGCATAAAAGTTTATTCGACTACATTTTGGCTTTTTACAAGCACTTGTATGCTCAATGGATCAGCTGATTTTCATTCCGAGATTTATATATATAAACTTTTTTCATCGTTGACTATTGCAAGAATTGAAAAAAACAGCTTCTAACATTTGCATGGAATATCGAATTAACAAAAGACCAACCAAAGTTACTCAAGAAATCTGCAATCCATACAATGCATCTAGAAATTCTTACTTGTAAAATATTTTTTGAAATATGGTATTTCTACGAAAACACAGTCACTAAATTAATTTTAACTCACAGCGTCATTTATTTCTTGTATTGTGTTTTATTCTGTATTGAATTTACTTTATTTGTTTTGTTTTTGTAAATTTTTGAATCAAATTTTTGCTTAGTCACAATCAAACGCAATAAGAACAACAAGATTTTATATACTCGTAGTATGCGACTATATGAAATCTAGTACTAGTGCACGGTGAAGGCCATATTAAAGTACAAAAGGTAAGAGGGTAGTGATATATTTAGAAGATGACAGAGAATTCATCATTGAATTTTTTTTGGAAATCTATCGCTCTCAATCCAATAGTCCGATCGGAAATAATATTTGAAAAAAAAAATAGAAAAAACATCTGCAAAGAAATACCAGGAATGCACTATTTACATATCAGGAAGTGGCAACACTTATGTCAATAGGTAAAATCTGGCAATACTAATATAAAGTTTGACATTTTTCAGCATGAACGTACTCACAACGTGTTTATGTACAAACGCAATTTCTGCTGTTTACAGTGAAAAAATTAATTTGGCCAAAAAATTAATATTTCAAGGGAAGATTTTCACAAATTTGGACGTGGAATTTTTCAACAAGTATCAATGAACTCAGCTCTTTGTATGGAGATAAAGCACCATCAAAAAACGCCGAATATCGCTGATATGGTGAGTTCGCCTAACGACGAATTAGGTTGTTGTGTCACAAAACATCGATGCTGTGCGTGAACTGATAATGCGAGATCGATATGTGACATACCGTGATATTAAGTATTACGTATATAAGATTTTGCATAAACACCTTTCCGTGAAAAAGATTTTGCCGCGTTTGATTCCACATAATTTGACAATGGGGATTTGGGCAAAGAAATGCTGGAAAAGTACAATCGCGGTGCTTCAAAAGAAGTTTATAAGGTGGTCACTGGTAACGAATCATGGACCGCGTGGGTGTTCCAAGAAGAGCTAAATCCAACAAAAGTAGTTTGCGCACGAAGCACTGCGAAGCAATTGGTCGCCTGTTGTTTCGGTCGAATGGGTCATTTGGCCACTTTTTCGCTTGAGGAACGTAGGATGGTTAATTCTGAATGGTTCACGACCATTTGTTCGCCTGAAGTCTTCAAAGAAATTCACGAAACCAACCGCCGAAGACGATTGGTTCACACAAGAGAGTTTTTGAGCACACAAAATATCGAATTGATGGATAATCCGCCATACAGCATAGATTTATTATCGATCGATCAAAAAATACGCTGCATGGTGAACGTTTTTCGACGCCCGGAGAAGCTGTTGTTGCGTTCAATGCCTCAATCGGAATGGAAAAACTGCTCCGTAAATGTTATATCCGAAGCTTTAATACACTAGACACGAAGTTTCAGATTGTGTACTTACTAACTAAAAGAATAGAAACATTTTAAACTTGCCACCAAGACGTAAGTGACAGCACCTAAAAGTCGGTGTAAAAGTGGCTGGATTTAACCCATATCCTAATATCACCTGTAACAAAATCCATCCAACATATATACCCTGTATATTCAACATAAATAATACCGTCCCTACAGAAACATATATATATATAATATTCACGAGCATACGTATGAAGAGGGAAAAAACTAATCAAAGACTCACTTTTCACTTTCATGTTGCTTGTGAAAACACAATGCTCTTGCCAAAATAAACAAGATAATTATTATATTTAATACTATGACAAATTAATTACGCCGAAAAAATTAATCAAATAATTTCACCATATACTAAAGACAAACCAAAAAATTAAATATTATTTACGTCTAAATAAATTACGGCTAATTTGGAGACATACTTAGAATATGCAGTCGGCATCATAATGTTCTTTCGAAAATACAATTATTCTCAAAAATATCTAAGTGCAGTACACTAAACTATTTTCACTTTTTTTGTTTTTGTTTTGTTTTTTTGGTTGTGTTGATTTAATAAACTTAAACTTGAAATGATTTTATTTCTGCAATTTTATTGCAGTTCAAAAATCTCGACGAAATATATGGCATCCAATAGATACAAAATGCAAGCGATTCGAAAATACTTTAGAAAATGTGTCATACGAGAAATGTACTAATGTATTGTAGACAAGATTAGATCAAAGAGAAATAAAACCATGTTATACATAACAAGCAATAAATATGATGAGCTATTCAATATATTCATCTTCTTAAGAATAGTTGTACATTCTGTATAATTCGGAACTTGTCCTTTCATTTCAAGATATTGTTGAAATCCCAACTTTTTAATTTTAGTTTGAAAATATATGCAGTTAATATCAACGTGGAAGCGGAAGCATCACATAAATATTACAAGGAGTATCCCATTTACAACCATCTAGAAGTCTTTATTGTATATGTATGTAAAGAGTCTTAAACCTTAGGATCTACCGATGTTATAGCTTATAAAATAATGTTCCACGGCATTACCTACGATTTAATCTGAAGGGAAGCATTTTTATTTCAAATAAGTATGGTTAATAATAATACAAGACATCATAACTTCCCAAAAATTTAAATACTATAGATGCGAAGCCTCTTCCAAAGTCACAACGACGTACACCAGCAAACTTCAAGCTGATTTAAATAGTTACTCGGCTACAACACCTATACTCAGTACCCAAAACAATACCATTACTTAACTATACTCCAATAAGTTAAGTTTACTCGAAACCGTCTTGGACACATAAAATTCACCAACATACATTACCTAGACCCAAATCAACACTGGCCAACTCTACATATAGATGATCTCTCACCAATCAGCATATCATACTGCATTTTATATTTTCTCAAAAGAACTCATTTACATTATGAACTAGCGGACCCAGCTTGCATTGCTAAGCCCCCTCTTTATCTTCCTTTTGTAAAGGTGAGGTATCGTCTTCTACCTACTAATCACACTCTCTCGCGCTCCCAGAGTGCTCACCCACCCGTTACTTGTTTAATTATTTATGTATTGATATTATTAACTACATAAAGAAATTTAAATTAATATAAAGTAACTTAAAACTATAAAAGTAAAGATGCGACCAATCAGACCCAGGCAAAAAGGAAATTTTATTGGTACAAACTGGCGAATTGGTCAATAGGGGACATTTAATGAAATTGATTGAATTGAATAAAAGTAAAGAGAATCAATTTCACCAATAAGAATTTTGTGGAGAAAAACCTCAGATTGCATAGATCTACATGATAAAAGGGTTGGAAGACCAATTAATTTTAATCTATCGTTATAAGATGAAAGAATTACATGGGAATCCCAATTAAAACTGCGAAGAGTAAAGAAAATAAACTGTTTTGATTCAATACGGTCTTGGTGAATAACATAGTAATTATTCCATATACAGGATCCAAATTCTAAAATTGGGCGGGCAAGTGAGGTATAGAGATGTTAAGGATTAAGATTAAATTCCTTAGACCAACGCTTAAAAAAATCACCGGCTATCAGAATCACCCACCATCACATACTAAAATCAATTGCAGAAACGATGTGTTTCATATATTTGTTGCAGCTGCCCAGTATTACGACATTTAGCAATTAGGACTTCATCTATTGTTGGAGCGTTAAGTGTGTGCTCGTGTATTTCAGCGGGTCGTTTTTCCGCTCTTATCATTTGGCATACGATCCAACGCAGTTTTGAACAGCCTGACCAATGCTTGATGTTCGTGAAATAATTGCTGCAGATCATGAAGTATTACTCTTTTCATTGCTATGCTGATCTCTTGCCGCCGATCTAGGTGTTCCTCCACATCGCCCCATGAAGAATATATGTAATAATTTTCCTAAACAGGTTGCAATGATCCAATTCGATAGTGAATCTGTTCTTGAATGTTTAAAGTCGAAAATCGAGTGATGCCAATTTCACTTTGCCATTAAGACAACATAATCCTGGAGTTTCTGTTGCAAACATTTATAAGCCATAATGTCCACAAACAACGTCGATTTGAATAATGCCAACGAAAGGATGCGAGCAATTGTATAGAAACGCTGTCTTTCTTCACGTCGAATATTATCTTGTTCTATATTTTTGCGATGCGCTCGAAGAATTCCAACTTATTCTCTTTGCTCTTGTTTTTGAGATGCACGCAGCGCTCTTTTCGTTCGATTTCGCGTTCTTATTCACTGGATTGGTTCACAATGTTCTGCGGCTTTGTCGGAAAAGATTAGGTCTTCTATGTCGCGGCATTTTTTAATAATAAATTTTCGAACGATATGATTTATTAAGCACAACAAACACGTCTGGATACTCAACTAAACATTTATTTATTTAGCATGCGTTTGTCATTTTCGATTTAGTAGCCTATAGCCTGTGAGTTGCGAACACGAATCCAACAAACAAATATAAATAATATCGATATAGCCATCACGATTTTGTTTTGTATATATATAAACTAACTTTATTAACCTCATATGTTCAGCCTTTAAACCCGATTTATGACCCCATATTAAACATGATTTCATTGCAACACATCAGAGATCAAAAGTCCGTGAAACAGTGGACAGAACCCCGTAGCAACCGTCTCATATCTGTCCATCTGTGTGCCTTTCATAACAGTCAAATATAATCTACATTATTAAAGTTGCAAAAAATATATACATACGTAAGTAGCACCTCAAGTACCGACCTTAACATCCGACGTTAAATCTGGTACTTCTAAGACTACCCTCGTACTAAATTTTGGCTCTTTATTTAATACTACGAAATTTGTTGTTGCCAATTTTTGCTTACAACGCAAAATGTGTGTCAACAATTTTCGCAATCAATAAATTTTAATCTACTCAGGCAATTAGCGTCATTTTTGTAGGAAGTCCCTTTTTCCCTTCAAAATTTTGAAAAATTCATTTTCATTTCACTTATTTTGTTACCATTTCTCTTCTCCTTAGGAAAGAATATATTCGCGCATCACTCGCGAGTCGCCATGCAATTGCAATTTAATTGTTCTATATTTAAAAATTTCGTTGTTCTACAACAAATGAGTTCAGTGCACCTACAACTTTTAAATATTTTTATGGCGCGAAGATATGTTCCATTGTCTTGTTGCAATACTTATGAGGAACACATGTCTGCAAAATGTGGCATAAGGTCCGTGGGTGGTTTGAAAATTATTAAGGAGAACTGGAAAAACATTGAAAATATGCACAATGCAATTGAAGCCAGACATTCTACAAGTTTGTTAAACTTTTAAAGCAATTTGTAAAAAGAAACAACGAATAACAATAGAAATACCAGTTCAGTCCAATAACTTATAGTAGTAACTTTCACTTTCTATATTTTAAAAAATGTTACTAACTAACTTAATTCAGAACACTCTGAAAGTGAGAAAAATCGGTCAATAAGAAACCTGCTTGTGACAAAATTCTACTTGTTCTAATTTTGCTGCGTATTTTTTTTTTTAATACCCTTTATATATAGTATACAAAAGGGTATACGTAGCTTATCAGAAAGTTTCACAAAAGCATTGTAGTTCCATAAAGTATGTACATAGAAATACGATAGATGTCTGTCCATCTGTCTATCCATTTGTTTGTCTCGATAAAAATATTTATTGACAGTAGATATAGTATAAAAATTGTGAGAATACGTCCATAAAATGAAGTGGTGTGGAAAACACTTTTATTTTTAAAGAATTAAATTATATTATTATATATTGTATATGAAGTTTATTTCGGATTAGTGCTGCTTTAAATTTTGGTACAAATAAATATAAAATTGCAAATTAAAAAAAGATATTTATATACATATATCCTACATTCGTCCCTTTCAGTGAATTACAGGTGAGGTACAACTGAAGTAAAGTTTTTTTTTAATTAAATCAAATTGTAGAAAGAAAAGTTTTAAATTAAAATAAATTTTCACAAAAAAAGAAGACAATTTTTTTTTTTTTTTTCAAAAAACATTTTTCCGGACTAATTTTTTTCAGTAGGAAATACGCAGCACTGAACTGAACTACGCTTAGCCACTTAGTTTAGTTTTTCCGGAACGAAGCTCCACCGACATACTCCGTATGCCACATCAGTAGGAGTGTCAAGTAAACAAATAGGCGCCTTCGCGTAGTCAATGCTTCAGCTTTGTTTTCATTTCCTTCCTGCTTTTCGCCGTCTGTTAACTAAACTTTGTTGCCTCAGTCATTGTGCTCCAACGCCGAGGCATGAAAATGAACAATGCATTTTGCCTCGCTGCCTCTACAGAGCAAGGCGAGTAGAAAGTAAACTAAAACTCAAATATACAATAAAAATGAGTTGAAAAAATAAAAAACTTGGAGCAAGCGACAAAAGTTGTTGCATCTTCAGTTTCTCGCACAGATTGTCGCTGCATCCAGTGCAGAGTGCTGAGAATTTACCATTATTCATTATAATGGAATAATAAACCGAGACAAGAACGGGTCTGCTCCAGAGCTTTGTCTCCCGATTTTCCTTTGTTCGAATATATGTGTACATGTGGTGCCAACTATTGTATATTCATATTTGTTTATATGAAGGCCATACAATACTACAAACTATTGCTACACTTCAAATATTTTAAGAAAACATTATTATTAGCTCCATGGCTAACAACTCAGAGTTCTATGGTTCAAGCTCCACTCGTTAGTAATTCTCTTTAATTAACACTATCTTTTATTGAAAATTAAAGTTATTTAGCGACCTTTATTGTATATATTACAAGCTTACCCGTCACGCGTTGCAGCTATCTCAGAACATTTTAAGGAAACTCTTTATTACATAATTAAATTTACATTTTGTCATTTTTATTGAAATTTATTTCGTTTCGTTTACAGTCCTTGTTGATAAACGATATTCATTGTTTTTCCTTCTGGTGCATACTCGAATAAATCTGAAGGTTTTCCGACGCGTGAGCTGGCCGCATACAATTGTCCATTTAAGAAGTACGGACTCTCCAAATCTACCCAATACACTTTTCGCAATTTGTTGATTATAATTGCAGAAGCTAGCCGTATTGGACTGCATGTGAAAATGCAAATGGCATATCTGTTGGGACCTTTCAAACACGTGGCAACAGTACATCTTCTCCCTTGAACTTCCCATCTAAAGAAGTTGCTTCGATAACATTGTTCATCACTCTTTTCACTAAAAGTCTATAAGACTGTTGCCAAATTATTGAAATGAGGAAAGTTTTACCTCTACAGGTGAGTGCATGTATGAGGAACAATCTTTCGCTTTCATTTATAATTGCTTGCATGATTGTGTCATATACAATACGTTGTTCTGGAACCAATTTCGAAACATTAAAAATTGCCGAATCGTTTACATTGAAGTATGTTTCACGTTGCAAATCACGATCAAACATGCATAATTGCTTTAATCCTTTGTTAACGATTACCAAACATATATCTCCGAACGCCTCATTATACATATTTGTTGTGATTTGAATGTCAGAATTCGTTGATCACAAACTACATGAGATATCTAAACTCCCAAAGATCTTTCGGTTTGAATGGGAAACACGTTATTATTATCACAAATAATGTTCGTATTTGCTGTGGTGGACCAGCATTCAATATATCAGCGAGTGCTGTGTCACAATAGACATCGTTTTCAAGAAGATTTAATTTTTGGTAACCTTCTTGAAAGATGGAACATGCTTCACCATTTGTGGTACTCATTTCTTAAAACGATGTCAGTCCTTGTACAACTAACAGTAATCAGAAATAAATACAGTCAATGTTGGGATGTTAATGACGTTAAAACTGTGTCGCTGTTGCATCCCATATGTAGTATTAGACTTTTGAATTTGTCACCATCTTCAGTTGATCGTCAACGGTATTGTGGATATCAATAATTTTCAGTAATAGTTTCTGCATTTAAGTTTCGTGGATAGCGTTTCAATTTTTTACAAGCTTAATGCACGCAGAATTTTTTTTGATGGCGCCATATGGAACATAAATCAAATTTCTGGTAACGACTTCGAATAAGTCTGGATCATATAATAATGCCTATAAGGGCTATCACCAGCATGGTTTCGGAAAACGACATAGTACGACCTTACCATTAAGCAAAATCACCACTTTTTAAAGTATTTTAACGGTAGGTTATCAGCTTCCACTTTCATCTTCCGAACGAAATAGCTGATTGTTTTTGCAGTTCAGTAATCGGCAATTCTTGGTGCAACTGTTATGTTAAATTTTCGGTTCATGCAACGACAAAATAATCAACAAAAATTGAATAAAGAACATCTTAGGGATAATAAGGGGATTATAATTATCCCCTACAAAACTAAATGACTATCTGCTTCTGTCTGAACCTATCTGCTCCTGTCTGAATCTCTTTCATCAGTTGCACTCAATGGCAACGCTTGCAGAGGGTCAAAATAGCTCTCTGAGGACTACCACTATATGATTATTCGTCCAAATCATAATATACTCACGAGTGTAGTATTTATGAATGTATTTGCACCTTAAAATAAGCATTTATACTTGCGGTAGGGAACACATGTACTCAGTTGCAATTAAAGATTCAAAAACCTCTCTCAAGAATAACATTGCATTGAGTGACCAAGACGTTTGTCTTAAACATTTGTATGCATCTGTAACTTGCCGTGATTTTTCCACAATAAACTCATGGAAAAATTAACTTTTCAATGTTTCTGTCCTACTAAGTTCAACTTATTGTTGCGCGCCGTAATTTCGTATTTCGTTTTAATTAGAGTAAAAATTTGTAAAGCTTTACAATTCCTTGCACTTGAAATTGCGAAGTGAACACAACACTTCCGGCTGCGGGTTGCCGTCTGCGTTGCCATTTTGTATTTTACTGCAGCAGCAAATGTCAAGCGTTAAGTAATCTAATTTCTCAACTCTGTCAAAGCTTAAAAACATTTCTGTTTTCACACCATAAATAATGCAACAAACTTGCGCATATATTTTGCGGCTAAGCGAAACTGGAGATACAAAACTTGCAGCCAACAACACCGTCAAAGCAAATACATAACTTCGTTAGCAGTCAACACGTTGACACTTCCGGTTGAGCTTCGTTTCCCGTATACGTATGCGAAAGTTTCATGAGAAACAAAAAAAAGAAAATGCATCTCGTACGCACGAACGCTTGGCAAGCAAGTTGGTTAAGAGTCGGTTGAAAGGTCCTGTGGGCGTCTTACCGTAGCATCTCGTCTTGCACCAAGGTTCTCCAGTTGTCTTAATTTAAACTCAGTGCACAATGGTGTTTCATTGTTGCTACTGACGAGCAGCTAAGTAAGCGGATATGCCAGCAAAGAAATCACGTCTGTGCGCTCTAACTAAAAATGTTGCAAGAAATACAAAAACCAGCAACTTCCACAAATACGAGATGCAGTGATAAGAAGTAGTACAGTATCAACAAAAACAACACAATTTACAATGGTTATAAGCTTTTTTATTCAAATAAAAGTACCAAAGTAAATTCGGAGGCATAAACACGCAATGTCTAGTTTATAACATTTGGAAATTTTAATAAATACTCCTATCACAAATGGTCTTGTGTTTATTAAAGCCTGCGGTAGACCACGGACCAACATCTTCAATAGTGTTAATGAAATGTTTTTGTTTTCTTGACAAAAAAATACGAACGATTTTTGATATATGCGGTTATATATACGGTTGATATATACGGTTGCATTAACTAAGTTCGAGGCAAATCCATTTGTACAAATCTTTTTAAATTTTCTTCTGTTGTTAATAATAGAATAAAGTCCAGATGCAAAACTAATATCGTATACCGAATTTGATAGTGTGTGTCACAAACATCTTTAAATGATCTTCCAACCCTTTTATCACGCAGTTTAATGCGCTCTGTGGTTTTTCTTCACAACATTTTTATTGGAGAAATTGATTCAATTTGACTTAATGTCACCATTTGTCCAATTTGCCACTTTGTGCCAATTAAGTTGCCCTTTTGCACAACAATTTGCTCACTTCTCTTTGTTCTATCTACAATAAATTCTCTCCTTTTAAAACATGAAAGACGTAAAAGAAAGCCAGACATACCCCATAAATATTCATAATCAGTTGTTGGCTGTCCGAATAAAAATCGAGATCTTTGAGACCACAAGCTTACAAATTTTCATATTTCATAGAGCCTTCATATTTAGATTGTATTTAATGAAAAGTCTAACCAAGTAAACCTTCTGACCTATCTGAGTTTATGTATGAGAAATTTTTATTGATGTTGTTGTTTTGCTAGCAGCAAAATTTGGGAATGGCAAGCGTCTGACTGAAGATTTTTTAACTTTCTGAAAGGAAGGTCTCACTGAGATTATGATGAAGTAATTTTTCTAACCTACTTTAAGACTAAGAAGCGCACAATACCGCAGATAGAGAAATTATACCGAACCCTTTTTAATGATGGCACTATTGTAGAGCCACAGGACTATAACGAGGTCGGTTATTAAAAAGCTTAAAAATAACAAAGCAGCAGGCAGGCTCTGATGGGCTGAGTTATTCAAGACCAGAGGCAAGGAGTTAGTTAGATATAATTTGATTCATATGACGACAAATGTCGGAAAAGACCCGTCGGTTTAATAAAGACAACCATCACCTATTTGTCTGTTACAAAGCCGGCTTTGACAGTCCAATATGAACGAAGTATTTCGATGCCTTGTCTGTACTAGGTGTTCTCACAAAGATCTTTCGTTTGTACATGATGACGCTATCACACACAGAAAGAATGTCAGGGTAGGAAAGAAACTCTCTGATCCCTTTGATACCAAGAGAGGTTTCAGGCTAAGTGGTGCACTGTCGTTCGATTCTTTCAATCTTCTAATGATATATGTATTAGTCCAGTGCTCGTACATTCAGAACATGTCGGGCTCGATCTTCCAAAAAGTAGTGATGCTGCTCGCGTTCGCGGATGATGTTGATGTCTTCGGTACACAAGAACGGCGAGTCAGCAAGGCGTTCTTAGAGATTGGAAAACTGTCAAGGCTCATTGGTCTAGCGGATGATGAGGTATTGTTCTGAAGTGCTTTGTATCTTTTCACCAAATTTTGCGTATCTTGAATGACGGACTACTAGAAGGGGTAGCCTTCATACAAACAGTTAGGAACACACGAGCAAACTCTATTGCTTCCTTTTGTTCTAGTTTCTCCTATAATTAGTTCTTAAACTCTGTAACAAATTTCAATTAATTTTGAATTTTTGTTATCTTTTATTTTCTTTATTTTTGTACATACTTTCAGCTGCTTGGACCACTGCTAACCGGTTAAACAAAAATTCATTTGCCGGACCTGAGTGGCCACAATTTTCGTTCTTTTAAATAACTTTAAGTTTATATATACATATATAGTAGTTTCAAATCTTAAGTTCAATCCAACTGTTTTATTACACATTTGCAGTTCAATAAATGAATAAATAAATAAGATTTTTCATTAATTCTATCATGTCATGCCTTATTTAGGAAGGCACACAAGCTGCAGTGGTATTGTACATGTTGGCGCCATTTGTTCTGCATTTTAAGTGCTTCTGTGCCATACAATAGAACTGGGAGTATATTAATATTTTTTTCAATTTCCTTGCTCAAAAATGAGTATGTTTAAAATATGTCAATGGAATGCAAACTGTACGGTTCCCCATAAAAATTAACTAAAACATTTTTTATATGATAAAGATCTTCTTATATCAGAAACTCACTTAACAAACAAAAACAATTTTTCTATCCCGGGGTTCCAGTTCTATTTTACTAATCATCCGGATGGTAAAGCACATGGTGGTACAGGCATACTGATTAGAAATAGAATTAAGCATTGCGCTATGGATTCACACTCGGAGACTTATCTACAAGCAACTACAGTCAAAGTTGAATGTCATGGAAAAAGTCTAGTAATATCTGCCTTATACTGTCCACCACGTTTCTCAATAACTGAGAGACAATTTAAACAATATTTTGATAGTTTGGGACAGAGATACTTAGCTGCTGGTGACTACAATGCAAAACAGACGTACTGGGGATCAAGACTTATAACACCGAGAGGTAGGAAATTGTATACATTAATTATGAATGAATTTGCATCTATGAATATTTCCTCCCCGGGGCAACAAACATACTGGCCTGCTGATAGGTCAAAAATACCTGACCTTACTGATTTTGGGGTTACTATAAATATAAATCGGAATCTAATAGTTGTTACGACAAGCTACGAGCTTTCGTCTGATAATTCTCCCCTAATATTTTCTATCTATGACTCGCCAATTGAAACTTCTGCACCGTATAGATTAACATCTTCACGTACAAACTGGTTAAAATACAAAATATATATTAGTACCCATATCAACGAAACCCCTTCTATTAATTGTGAGACTGACATTGATGATCAGGTCAACATTTTAAGGACGTTGATGAGTACTGCTGCAATGGTCTCCACTCCACGAAACGTAAAACCTCAAAAAAGTAAATTTTTGACAAACTCACATATAGAAAGGCTTGTTACAGAGAAGAGGAGATGTAGAAGGGAATGGCAACAACTTAGATCTCCAGACTCTAAATTTAAGTTAAAAGATGCTGAAAGAGCTTTAAAATCAGCTTTAAAATGCAAAGAGGACAGCGAACAAAGGATATATGTTCAAAATCTTTCTGCTTTTGGTAACAGAAATGAAATGTGGAAGGCTGTGAATGGGTTAAAAACACCAACTGACGGAGATTTTCCAATAAGGAACGAATATGGCGATTGGTCTCGCACTGAAGAGGAAAAAGCTAATACTTTTGCCCAACACTTAAGCAAAGTATTTCCACCAAACCCTGCTTCAAATGGATATCAATTCAACGACCTCAATAGCATTTCGACAATTACCGAACAAATTATTATATCTACAGAAGAAATTGCTAATACAATAAAAAACAAAATTAAATCAAAAAAGTCTCCAGGCATTGATGAAATTACATCTAAAATGATAAAAGAACTCCCCCTTGTGGCTATTGAATGTTTAAGAGTTATATTTAATGGTATGTTGAAACTAGGATATTTTCCTAATGACTGGAAAACATCTGTTGTAAAGATGATCCTTAAGCCGGGTAAAGACCGATTAGTTTACTTTCTTGCCTTTCAAAACTTTCTGAGAAAATACTCGTTGATAAACTTGCACCATTCCTTCATGAACATAATATAATTCCGGTACATCAATTCGGATTTCGGGAAAAAGACGACACTGTTGAACAAGTTAACCGTATTACAAGTGAAATAAGAAAAACTTTTGAAAAGAAAATGTACAGTTCAGCAATTTTTCTCGATATATCTCAGGCATTTGACGAAGTATGGCATAAAGGACTTATATAAAAAAAAACAAGTAAGGAAATCAAAGTCGGGCGTAACCGACTGTAAGAGGCCCTGTACCAGTTCAGATCGCCTAACAAACACATTAAATGTTTCCCGAGCATATGACCAAACACATGACCACTTCTCACTGCGCGAATATGTTCAAATTCAATTGCTTATAAAATCGTCATTTATTATCCGATTTTGATGAACTTTTTTGATTTGGGCTTAGAAGGACGTTAACTTTATACTGGTGTGCTCTATTTTTTTTGTGCCGAAGAAATTTTTACCCTAAGGGGTGATTTTATTGGGAAGGGGGGGGGGGAGGGGCAAAATTTTAAAATAAACTTGTGAAATTCCGGAGCAGTCCTAGTCGAATGCAAAAAACACGAAGTCTCTATCTATTACCGTTTCCGAGATCCTTTCGTTCATACAGACGGACGGACGGTCGGACGGACGGACAGACGGACATGGCTATATCGACTTCTCTATAACTCCTGACCATAATGGGGGTAACTTTGGGGGGTCTCCGACAATTAGTTCTTCCTGTTACATACATTTGCACAAAACCAATAGGCTCTTGTACCTTGGTACAGGGCCTAAGTAAAGACACTGCTACCACCTAATGTACATCGCATTCTTGAATCATATTTATCAAATAGAATATTTGCGGTTAAATATAATAATGTCTTTTCAAAAGAAAGTAAAATTTATGCTGGAGTACCTCAAGGAAGCGTCTTAGCGTCATCAACATTTGCCGATGACATAGCTATACTAAGCTGTGATAAATGACACATAAAAGCATCTGCTAAGCTAGGCGTGTACTTAAGGCGAGTGGAAGAATGGCTTGCAAACTGGCGCATTAGAGTAAACGATCGAAAATGCAAACATGTTACGTTTACTCTAAATCGTAACACTTGCCCCCCAGTTAGCTTAAACAATGTTTTGGTCCCTCAAACGTCCGATGTCATATATCTTGGTCTTGACGTAGACAGACGTCTTACATGGTGTAACCATATCAAGACAAAAAAGAATGCAATGAACATTAAAGCCAGCAATTTGCATTGGTTAATTAATCATAAATCGCCGCTAAGTCTAGATTGCAAAGTATTATTGTATAACAGTGTCATTAAGCCTTTATGGATATATGGGATTGAATTATGGGGAAATGCCAGTACTAGTAACATTGAAGTAATCCAACACGTACAATGTAAGGTACTAAGTACAATAACTGGGGCTCCCTGGTATGTGAGAAATGAAAATATACATTAGGACTTACAAGTTCCTTTTGTTAAAACTGAAATCGAACGATTAAAACTGAAATACACGAGCAAACTTTTAAGGCCTGAAATCTCTCCTGGTGTCATGCAAACAAGAATGATCTTTCTCAGGATACAGGTTTAGACATGGTGTCGAAAAACTTCGTTCGTATCGGCGTATCCAAAGAGGCTTAATAATCGACAAACACGTGTCGTGTGTCTTTGTTAAACTCACGGGGTCTAGTATATGTATATGTTACTAGCTGACCCGCGCAACTCCGTCTGCGTCACATTAGAGGGCTGAGAGTTGGGCGTAGACACTTACAATGCAATTCTAATAGAGCTAAAACTTTCTATGTTTTATCCACGAAACCACTTTTAGTTTTACGCCTATCATGACTCACTTTGTTCTCACATCTTTAATACTTTTCTCATTTATTTTCTATTGACTCTACTATAAACTCACAAGTACAACATAAATATTTCAATAAAACAAAGAAAATTATATGAAAGTGCGAAAATATGTAGTAAAATATCTTTTTTGGCGACCTTTTTAAAATTTAGGGGGGAGCAATGCCCCCCCTGAACGCCCCTACACACATACATACATAGATACATACATGCATACATTTGTACATACATATGTACATACATATATAGACAGTTAAAGACATTCTTTGCGTTGCACAGTCGGGTAAAAAGTAATATTATACGATGAGATATCATAAAAACATATATCATTAAAATGTTGAAAAAAAAATATTTGTGATTAATATTGTATTTTTTGGATAAGAAAAACATATCCCTTACGCTTCCTTGGCTTTCGGGTAATAATGCATTATTTTAGAATGAAACAAACAAACTCTTCAGCTTTATAATATTAGTATAGATATATACCCACACTATCTAAGGCCGATAAAGTTTATCCAAAGGGTCGATGGTATATATGGCAAATCTATGTAACAGACAAAATAAGGCATGGAAGACCTTATATAAGCAAGAAACAAAATTTGTTATATCTTTACATCCATTTTAGATACAGTGATGCACTTTGGTATACATGTTAATCGAAATAGGTTGGTCAAAAACATATGAATGGCCTCACATAAGCGCGAAACCATATTCGTCATATCTTCATTTGAGGTACAGAGATGAATACATGCTAATGGGACTGCGAAAACTAAGATCCAATAGAAAAGTGGAACGGTTCGGCTGTGTATAGGGAATTCCTGCAAAATCTTCAGTTTTAAGTCGGATCGGTGATAATAACTCGCTGTGAAAAATTCAATAAGCAATGTCATTGAAGCGTCAATTCTGAAGGGCAAATACAAATGCGAAGACGATTTGATCCCCTGCATTTCAAGAATTCAAGCGACTCCAATTCCCACAAAAAGAATTGTTTAAATTTTAACTCGCATATTTTATTGAAATAACTATTTAAGATGGACTGTCAAGATATAGACATTTCATATTTATGTGTAGTGTCCGTTTATAAAAAGTTACTATTTCGAATTAATGCATGTTGAAATCTTTAGATTGAAAAGTCCTATCAAAAAAAACTTTCGTGTGGATCAGATGTGTTTGCTCCGGTATGATATAATTTGCAATTTTGATATGTGTTAGATAAAAAGGGTTTCTAATATTCTGAATGTACGATTCAACACATTTTCAAAGGCAATTTACGTGCTTTAATTTTTTTTTTTTTTTTTTATCGAAGTTGTTCGATTACTCTAATCGAAAGTCGACGTTCAATTTCGATAACAATAATATGCCAATTTGTTAGCGCTGCACGTGGAATGGTTGGCTGTTTAACTTAGATAGTAAATAACAATATTACTTAAGACGTCGTTAAAATGAAGCTAAATCCGATATTAACGAATTCGCGGCCTGAATTCAAGGAGCTACCAGACAAATTGAACCAGGTTAATACATTATGAATCAACAGCAGAACTTTTTTTACCGCCGGCTTTCTTACAGCATCTCGTCAACCTGGGGGCTCCACATGTTGATTCCTTTGATGAAATGATTACGCACGGTTTAAGTAATATAACCAAGAAAATGGTGCCTATACAATTCATGTCTCCAGGAGGTGAACAAATAGAATTGTTCATACAGAGTATTTCGATAGCAAAGCCGCAAGTTCCACCCGACGTATTGGATGTAAAGGAGCGATATACTTATCCGACTGAAGCTCGCCAGCTGCATAAATCATATTCAGGCATGTGTTCTGTACGCGTAGGTTGGCGTGTTAATGGTTTGGAGAAGGCACCAATCGATGCTGACCTGGGTGAAGTTCCGATTATGTTGAGATCGCGCGCTTGCAATTTGCACAATCTTAGTCCGGAGCAAATGGTAAAACGCGGCGAACATGACACTGACTGGGGCGGCATATTCATTATTCGCGGTAACGAGAAAATAATACGAATGTTGCTTATGACAAGGCGTAACTTTCCGATCGTCGTTAAACGTTCCACTTGGAAGGATCGTGGACATAACTTTAGTGAGCTTGGCGTAATGGTACGTACGGTGCGCAGTGATGAGGCGTCGTACAATAATGTGCTGCATTATCTTAACAACGGCACAGCGAAATTCATGTTCTCGCAAATGAAGCTAATGTCCTATGTGCCTGTCTGCCTAATACTCAAATGTCTGATGGATTATACCGATGAAGAGATCTACAGGCGACTGGTACGCGGGTATGAAACCGATCAATACTATACTTCAAGCGTACAGAATATGCTACGTGAAGTGCACAACGAAGGATTGCACACGCACGGTCAATGTCGCGAATATTTAGGACAAATATTCCGTTCCAGGTTTTTGGAAATTCCTCCATTGAAACCCGACACTGATGTAACAGACTTTATAATGCAGCAGCGCATCCTAGTACATCTGGATACAAATAAGGAAAAGTTCGATTTAATAGTATTTATGGTGCAAAAACTTTTCCAATGCGTGCAGGGAAATTACAAGATCGAGAATGTGGACTCCGTAATGATGCAGGAAGTTTTATTGCCTGGTCATTTGTACCAGAAATTTTTGGGAGACCGCATTGAAATATGGCTACAGTATGCAAAGAAATATTTATTGAAAAAGCTGGAATCGCCTGCTGAACTTATTACGTCAAGTCTATTAAGCCAGAGTCTACGCTTATCTGGTGGCATCTCGCGTGCAATGGAATCTTTCCTTGCAACTGGAAATGCACCATCAAGAACTGGTTTGGGTTTAATGCAGAACAGTGGCCTAGTAGTCATGGCTGAAAATATCAATCGAATGCGTTATATGGCTCATTTTCGTGCTGTACATCGAGGTTCATACTTTACTACGATGCGCACAACAGAGGCGCGACAATTGCTGCCCGATGCTTGGGGATTTATTTGCCCAGTACACACACCTGATGGCACGCCGTGCGGTCTACTCAACCATCTTACAGTGAGCTGTAAAATATCCGGTATACCAAAGAAAGAGCTTGTAGAGGTAGGCATTAAAATCAAATGTATATGAAGCCTTGTTAATTACTAACCTCATATATATTTTTAGATGATACCAAAACATCTTATTGAAATGGGCATGATACCAATCGACTCTGAACTTTTTGATCCAAAAGCTAAGGTTTTTGTTGTCTTTCTTGATGGCAAGCATTTGGGCCACATTCGCCAAGCTGACGCCACGAAAATCGTGGATCGACTACGTTATTTGAAAATCGAAGGCGAAGTTCCAGAGATGATGGAAATCGGTTATATTCCGTACAAAAAACAAGGTCAATTTCCGGGTTTATTTTTAGCAACGAGTCCAGCACGTATGATGCGCCCTGTAAAGAACTTAGCTCACAACAAGATTGAATACATCGGCTCATTAGAACAAGTTTATATGGAAATAGCAATAGAGGCGAAGGAATCATATCCTGGATTTACAACGCATATGGAGTTGTCCAAAACCGATTTTATGAGTAATTTGGCAAATTTAATTCCTATGCCAGACTACAATCAATCTCCAAGGTAAATTGTCATGCCACTTGCAAATAATCTATATTGAAAATTCCTATTGGTGTCTGTTTTCAGAAACATGTATCAATGTCAGATGGGTAAGCAAACTATGGGTACACCTTGTTTGAACTGGCCAAAACAGGCAGCGAACAAATTGTACCGCCTGCAAACGCCATCGACACCTCTATTTCGACCTGTGCATCATGACAATATACAACTTGACGACTTCGCCATGGGAACCAATGCTGTTGTGGCTGTCATTTCCTACACAGGCTACGACATGGAAGACGCTATGATTATCAATAAATCAGCGCATGAACGTGGATTCGCTTACGGCACCATATACAAATCAAAGTTTTTGGAACTGCGTGGCACAAGCTACTTTGCACGGAGTCCACATATGCCGGAGCTGATGAAATATTTGGATAACGATGGATTACCACAGCCAGGCGCTAAGCTGTATTACGGCTGTCCCTTTTACAGGTATGAAATATAATTCTTTCTAGCCATCATATATTAGTTATCTACCAATTCCTATCAATATATTCATGTTCGTAGGCCTGTCTGCCCATCTGGAGTCTGATATTCAAAAATATTTACAAATTTTTAAATACAGCTTTATAACTGAGTATGGATACTTTTAGTAATCCTTCGTTCTTCACATTCATATGTACGTGTAGCCAAACCTAGCGATTATTTATATACTCTGTACACACATATGGTCAAGGATATGGTACATTTTTACTAATTCCCCTATGTGGACTTGTAGTCAAAAGTACCCGGTGGCCCAGACTGCCACTGATTTCTAATAAAATATACCGTCTCGAATTGTATTTATGATTTTACCCTTTATCAGGTTAACCCTCCACGTCCTTATAAACACAAAACGTTCACTTTTTTAACTTTGTATGTCAAATTTTTTCTTGTTGTAAATAGACATCCCCCTTTAAAGTATTAAAACACATTTCATAAAAGAAATTGCGTCAATCTTATTGGAATGCCAGAAAAATAAGTAAGCTAGTATATATTTCGGTTTTATCGAACATGTTTTTTTTTAAATATTCTTAACCCATTTGTATAATTTCAGCTACTTCGATACCGATGAGTCGAACTTCAAAGTCGTTAAACTAGATGAAAAAGAGGATTGTATAGTGGATAGTGTGCGCTATTGTGGTGATTTTAAGACGGCAGCAACACGTTTGGTCTGTGTCACTCTGCGTATTCCACGTGCGCCCAATATCGGCGACAAATTTGCTTCCCGTGCTGGTCAAAAGGGCATCTGCTCGCAAAAGTACCCTACTGAAGATCTGCCTTTTAGTGAGTCTGGCTTAATTCCAGATATTGTATTTAATCCTCATGGTTTTCCCTCACGTATGACAATCGCTATGATGATCGAGACCATGGCTGGTAAAAGTGCTGCGCTTCACGGTCTGGTACACGATGCAACACCATTTCGTTTCTCAGAAAAGCATACGGCTATTGATTATTTTGGCAAACTACTCGAAGCAGGCGGCTACAATTATTATGGTACAGAGCGTTTGTACTCTGGTGTCGATGGACGCGAAATGACAGCCAATATCTTCTTCGGCATTGTACACTATCAGCGACTAAGACACATGGTATTCGATAAATGGCAAGTGCGTTCCACCGGGCCAGTGGATGCCATTACACAGCAGCCGATCAAGGGTCGCAAGCGTGGTGGTGGTGTACGTTTTGGTGAAATGGAACGAGATGCGCTTATTTCACACGGTGCTGCATATCTGCTGCAGGACCGACTTTTTCACAATTCCGATAAAACTCATTCGTTAGTATGCAATAAATGCGGCAGCATATTGGCACCGCTGAAGCAAGTTATTATGCGCACAGGCAAGCAGTTATCCTCAAAACCAGATACATGTCGTTTGTGCGGTGATAGCAGTGCCATCGGCTACATTGAGATCCCGTTCTCTTTTAAATATTTGGTAACCGAACTGAGTTCAGTAAATATAAACGCGAGATTTAAGTTGAATGTTATTTAATAAAAATCTGTTTTAACGATTCATAGTTAAGTTGACCATTATGTACGTTTATAGGTTATAATAAAAATTTACAGAGAAAAAGAACTATCGTGGCTGAGCAACGCCACAATGTTATATTATGTGAATCAGAACCCAAAAAATTCCCTGAACTAAAAGTGGAAAATTATATGTACCATTTAATTTATAGTTTGGGACAAGTATGCCCTGTAATCATTTACTCCAGAGTTCAGTTGAGACATGGAACCAGGTCATATAATAAAATTTGAAATGATGGGTATCAATATGTAAAATCTGGGTAAACTAGAATAAAGTTTGACATTCCCTAGTATGAACGTGCGTTTTTATGTACAAGCGCTATTGTGTTCTCTACAGTCAGCTAAAAAAATCCATTTACCCAAAAAATAAAATTCCAAGGGAAGGTTTTCGTTGGAATATTTGTCACAACTTTTGGCTTCGATTATCTCAATAAGAGAGTGTCGATGAACTCAGTTCTTTGAATACCGATGAAGCACTATCAAAAACAACTGTATATTGTTGGTATGGTGAATTCAATTGTGGTCTTAGTTCAATCTGCGACGATTTCCATAAAGGTCGCACAAAAGGCATCCCTAAACATTAATTCCACCAGCGTATATAAGATATCGCATGAATACCTTGATGTACAAAAGGTTCCCGTTGCATTCCGCATAATTTGACAATCGCTCTAAAAAATGCTCGTGTGTTTTGGTGTAAAAATATGCTGACAAAATTTAAATCAATTAAATGTTTATTTGCTATTCCCGAAATATAAATAGTGCCCCTCGTATAAGAGTAATATAGTTAATTTATATAGAAGCAACGCGCATGTTTGCTTTTGGAATTATAATGGAACAAAAACTGAGTCGTGAGTTAAAATCAAGTGCCTAGCGAATTTATACAGCTAAAATCCGAGTTATTGTGCCCCAGTTATTCGAACCATTGCTGCATAATTTCACATCTAAGAAGAATACGACAATACAATAGACTGAAATGGGTGGATCGGCCGCCAAAAAAGTTATGACTTAAATTTTATGACGTGTTGCGTGGGTATAATTGTATATTCCTTCAATGCAATGTACCAGTTATACATTTGTTTTTCCTACTCGTATTATTTTTTGTTGCTTAAAACTTGAAGAAATGGTTCGGTTGTAAGAGATTATCAACAATAAAGACGCTATCGAAGCAAACAGACCATTGAAGCATGATGTTAGCCAAAGTAAGCCAGAAAAATAGGCATTTGATGCAGTAGTGAAATCAAACAAGTAAATTTAATGTACAAATTTTGATCATTTGATCGAAAAACCAGTAATATCACGTATTTTAGAGGAGAAAGCAACATCAATTAAATTTCACATTATTTGTTTTATTTATGTATTTCATTAAATTATTATTAAATATATGCTTTAAATATACAATATTATTTTTATTTATATATGTATATAATGGGAAAATCCATAAACTGTAATCGAGTATGTCTTACAATTGGCACGATAATGGCCCAAGTATTGCCCTGGGAATCATTGTTGTGCCAATTAGAAATATCGTTATATAAATTCTATTTAACATTCGTCTTTTGTTTTTTGTATACATAACATATTTGCTTTTATTATTTTTTTTAATATTTTGCTATAAAAATAAAACACACAAAATAAAATTTAAGAAAAAAAAAATGGAAATTACACATACAAATAAGGTGATCGATCATAAAGGATAATGACAGTTGGTTTTAGGCAGATGACTTTATATTATCTACTCAAGTATTTAATAAACCGGGAATCAATGGCGGTTTTATAACTAAGTTTTCAAACTGTACATAGAAATGCTGCAATTCAAATGTTCTACAAATACAATTACACACATACACACATTAAAAAAAATTGTACAGAACAATTTAGATTCTTTCAATATTTGATTTATTTATGTATATATCTTGGTATTTGTATTTATTTATGGTACAGTTAAATTCCTGCGTTGTCATAGTTGTAGTACTATATTATATGTTGCATCGTATGATGAATGTTTGTTTGTTTGTTTGCTTGCTTGTAGGTTTGTTTGTTCAAAAAGTACTTCTCAAATTTGAATATTTTTAAAAAATTAACTACAATCTGTTAAATATGTTTATTTTCATATAATTTTTTCTACCAGGTTTTCATTCTACACACTTATTATTCAATTTTATATGTGAAACTCCAATTTATATAATACTTTACTTTTCTTTTAATATTTCGTATGCTAGATTAAACAAATAGAATAAAAAATTACCGAAACAGTTTAAAAAAATACCAAAGATTGCAGTTTTCATGTATAAATGTTAATATAAATAATTTGAATAAAATACAATTTTGAAATAGAACAAAATATACAAAATAATACATTCATTTTTGCATAATAATCAGCTTTTTATATTAATTTTTTTTTTGTAATAAATATATAATAAAATTTTGTTCAACAATATGTTATTCGTATTTATTTCCACCACTAAGTTGAATTATTTGTCTAGCAATAATGAGATTTTCCTGGTAAGTCTCCTATCGATTTTGTCTGCAATAGTTGCATTTATACTTTAATATTTTTTAATCCTTGTTAATTAGCATAACAATTTTCTTTTTTTTTAAATATATGTATATATGTTTTTTTTTTTTTTGTTTCAATAAACATTTCTTCTTTTAATATTTTTTTTACTACAACGACGTTTATATACTAGGTATATATGTACTTGTGTATGAATGTAAATGGGTTTATATAATGTTTACATAATATCTTTCGCTTTTAGGCGACAATCGAAAAAGATTAACAATTTTAACTTATTTGATTACGTTTTACTCAAGTGCGTGAAACATAATGCAGTAAATATAGTAATAAAAAAAATTTGAGGAAATTATTAAACAATTAAAGATGTATGAAATTTTTGAGCTTAAAATTTACAATCATGAATTTGGAGCTTGTACAAAATCCATTATCTGGAATTATTTTGCTCTGCTAGCTTTTTACAATAAAAAACGCATTTAAATTAATCAACAAGTGCAGGCAACTACCACTTTTATCAGAGAGTTAAGCGCGATATTTGATGCAAAGCTGCGCTCTACTCTATATTGCCTTTTATAACTGATTCAGTGTGTAGAGTGCATCGTATTGGTCTACAGTAGTCCATAGCAATTGGGTAAAGGGGGCGATATACAGTACAGGTGACATTTAATTTGTTTAGCTAGCTTACTTTCGAGAAACAAGTTACAATAATTCCATTTAACTTTTCGCTTAATTACATAAACATTTTGGATACTTAATTTTTTATCTTCTTTTAAATCTTTCTTGTCACTATAAACTTGTAGTGTGTATTAAAGGGAGTTCTTCTTTAGTATTTTTTTTTTTGTTAGGATTGTGCTAGTTCGTGCAATGTTGTTTAAATAACTTTGTTGAAAATGTAGTTTAGTGGGCGTGTTATAAAGAGGTCTGGCTCATATCTAGTTGCTTCAGATCTTCAGTGTTTAGAATTGGTCTGAGAGTATATCGCAAATTTCACGCGTTACGGTTTCTTTGCTCGCACGTACAGTCAATCGGAACATCTGCCAAGATAAACAATTATTTATTAGCTCAGGAAATTTAAAAAAAAATTCTTAATCAGCTTTACATACCTGCGCCTGCTTATTTGGTTCTAATCGCATAAGGCAGCCCACTTGTTGTGACTGCGTGTGTATTATACCGGCACAAACCATATTATCTGGATTTGGATCAACATTGTCTAGCAACTGCATACCAAAGCCCATTAGTTTATTTCGCGCACCAGCTAAATCAAGCGGTTGTTGCGCCTTAAAGACTTTTTGTGCCCTTTGTTGCTCACTGAACGGTAATATATGTAATTAAAATATTAGTTTAAAATATTATATGTTTCAAAATATATCACTCACCCGCTTAGATTCTTCCACCGTGCAAAGAAAGATTCGCCATTCATTTCTGTTGGTTCAAAGAACTTGTTAACAGTCAACGGCAGCTTCACATTGAATTTCTGTTGTACACCATTATAGCGGAAGTTGATCTCGATGGTTGGTGAATCGGCGTAATCTTCAATACACTCGGCCGTGAGCAATTGTTGTATCTGTGCCCCAGCTTCCAATGTTGGCTCTACGGATTTAACTTGCACATTCAGTTTAAGTGCCTCCTCAGCTGACCATTGCAGCACTGGCGAAAAATTCTAGATTTAATTGTAAACATTTAATAATTAGAATAAGCTAAACAATATGTAGTCAATGCGCATAATTACAGTTAGCGGAACTTGTGTCTTATTGCCGTAGAATAGTCCTAGCCGCCCCAGATTCTGACGGAATTCACTTTTTACGCCAATCTGTAGCATATCATTCTCGAAAAGTACACCGTTATTCTTAAAGAGGAACTTCTTGGTGTTGGATATTGCGGCATTGTTATTACTGCCATAGATATCCCCAAGGACATCTATAAGTGTGCCGCTAGCATTGCTATTGTTCACGGCGTTTGATGGAGGCGTGCTCAGACCAAGTAGATCTGCGTTAGCATTACTATTTACCCTATAAAGCATACAAAAATAATTTTATTTAATTATTTAAAATTTAAAATAATATAGTATTAAGTTGCCTTTTGATCAATTTTTACTCACTTATGATTAACGTGCGTATTATTCTGAACTATTGCAGCTGGTGCCGGACTCTTTGATTCGCGTATCTCATTCTCTGGCACGCGACCTGGTTTCTTTTTCTTTAGGACCGCCAATATTGAGCTTTCACGCTCTGGGAATGATGGCATTTCCTCCAACACGGTAGCCAGCACATCCGTGGAGGCGACTATACTAAGTTGCAGATATTCGCTGGCACGCTGTTGCAATTCTGCATCTGCCGATCGCAAATTGCTGTGCTGACGGAACACTTCCTGTATGTTGGTGCGTATCTCGGGGAAAAGATTGATGAATTTTATATATGTGGAGAGCAGCAGGGCGCGTGTCATCGGCGAACATAGATGGTACTTGGAGTGCAACAATTTAAATTGTACCAGCGGTGCTGATCTTGAGTCACCGGCAATTAAATTTCCGAATTCGCCAAGTATGTATCCGCCCACTTTGACCATGTTCTCGTGACACGCTGGTGCTTGCAGTGCTTCAAAGACTGTTTTGGCGGCATAGCCTTGTACTTCCTCACGATTGATGACAATCTGTATAACACGATACCACACTTCCTCGGATACATAGTCACCAGCGATACGTATGAGATTGAGAATGACATCAACATACCTAAATAAAAAACATTTAGTAGTACACAATATTTGAATTCATTCTCATCTTACCAAGTGTAGTCGGTTGCGTATTTTTCTGCTAGTATGGCCACTTTAAGCACCATTTCCTCACGAATGGAATAGTCGGCAGTCTCAAGGTAGTTCAACATTTCCTGCACAATTTCTTCTGCATTTCCTCGATCGCACATCGCATACAATAAATCTACGGCCATTTGACGTACAGATACGTCCTTTTCCATTTTCATTGAAAGTATGACAACCTCTTGATGCTTCTTAACTTCCTCGTGCGAGAACTCAGACGTTGCCAAATGACACATGGACTCTAAAGCCAAATAACGCAAATTTGTCTCACGATTACTGAGAAATTGTCCAAGCTGATTGCACGCACGCACCAAAAGATTTGGCTCGCTGTCACTGTGTATTATCAAATTGATCGCCTCAAAAAGAACTGCGTTCTTTGCGTTCGAGTGCTGTACTTTCTTACTCTTCGGCGGCTCTTGTGCCTTATTCAAAATAGTCTCTAGCGTTTCATTTAAACGTGCACGTACTCCAGGCTCCTCAGTTACAGGATTGTAGTTCTGCAATAGGCGCAGCAATTTCACCGACAACCATGGCGCTGGCACAAAATAGTACGTATAGTCCTGCAGATCTGTGTAACTGGCTGTCACTATACGCGATAACCGCGAAACAGCCAAGTTAACGCAACCCTTGTACTCATCTGGATTACATTTCACCAAAGCGTCAATCAGCGATGTCGCTGCAGTCACAACGCCCATGTGTTGATCATTGAGCAAATGTATGATACGTGAGGTCCACTCGCCGCCAGGTATGATGTCGGGACAAGAACGGAATAGACGCAGGAGACATAGCGCTGCTGATTGCTTCACCACATCCATGGTGTCGCCGGATACCAAGAGTTTTGGTATCTCATTCGAAAACGACTCGGCCATATCTCGACTACCGATATTCGCAATACACTGCAAGGCCAAATTAACATGCACTGGATTGCGGGATTGCAAGTCATTTTTGATGGACTGTATGATCAGGCGAATCAAATCACTGTTCGTATTTACCAGCACGGAAATGAAGAGATACCCCTGCAATTTCAACAAGCATCTTACTGACGAACTCCGTAAAAGAAGATAAAAAGTTTATTACGATACTTACAATTTGCTTCTCTGAGTACTTATTCGACGACAACAAATTGACTGCCTCCATGTGGCCAAAATCTATGTCATGTCCAAGTAAAAATATGAATAGCAGCTTACATACGTATTTCTTCTTTTGATAGCCATCGAGCGTTTTGTCGCCTTTAAACTTGCTTCGTATATTGGCTAATTCTTTGTTTATCCGTTTCACTTCTGCTTCTTTACTTTTACCTGTAAATAAAAAACGAAGCGAATAGATTAAAACTTAGATTAAAAAAATAAAATAAAGTATTAAGGCAAAACTCATTTGGAATATTTTGAGTGGTTTACACTGAATATAAAAAAGTTTCCAACGTAATCGAGTACAAGAGCCTTTAAAAACAGTAAACACGTTAACGGAAATATGTAATTCTATTAAGTTTGTTCAAAATCGGATAAGACAATGCCCACATAAGCCATACAGAATTTATCATATCTTTGCATACACAGAGAAATTTGTTATACATGTAATTGGGATCAGAAAAAGTAATCATTATAATTTTTCTCAAAATTAGAGGGGGTGATGCCCCGCTAACAAAATTCGGTATATCTTTGCACTCATTGAAGATACAGAGATAAAATTTGGTTTACATATTAATGGGATCGGGAAAAGTTATCTAATTAGATTTCTTCAAAATCGGAAGGAGCTATGATAAATGAACCGAACCCATTTGGGGAAATATTGCAGTATGATTCGTGAATGTAGTGGCAATTAGATCCAGCAATTGACTATTACGCCGACTGAATTCAAGGGGAAAATTATTAAACGATTTCTGGTTTATACATATATAGAAAATTATACTTTTTGAGATACAAATTTACTCTAAATTATAGCTGATTTTAAAAGATTACAGATTTTATTTTAGTTTGATTTATACTTAGAAGACATACAAAAAAAATCGCATGAAGTTGGTAGCTTATAACACTATACAAGCTTTATTTCATTCTTGAAGAATAACTCAGTACCATCTGCAAAACTTTAGTTTTCACAAATTAATATATGTCATAATCAGAAATGAGACCAACAAATAAACACAGTCGAACATCGAAAAAAACAACAAACGGGAGACATCTTCAAAAAAACCTAGACATGATTAATACAATTACGTAGATCGTAGAACATTGTTTTATTGTATCATTAATTGATATTAATAAAGTTGGGCGCATTGTGATAATCATCAATCCAAGCATTTGTTCTAAAGTGTATCAATATTTGGCTTCAAATTATGTTTGGAAAAATTTTAACCATAGCTGGATGATAGTGAGTTGCTAACAATCTATAAACGAACTAAACTCATTTGAGGAAATATTGCAGTATGAAAAATAAGTTTAATATGGATATATATAAACAGAAAACTGTTTTGTGAGCAAAATATGCTTATTAAACTTTTGCTATCTTCAGCACATTTTTAAATACAAATTTACATAAAAATATTTTTACAAATTATTGCTAAATATTTAATAAAGTCGAAGAAAAAACTGCTGAATTGTATGAACATAATATATTTCTAAAACAGTCATTGAGCGGAATATGAATATTCTTATTTGTATGTGATGAATACAAAAAAAAAAAAGATTTTTAATTACCTAAAAGACGATTGATTTTTATGGCAGGTTACCCCAAAAAGTGAAGCCCAATAGTAAAGGTATTTGGGGATGACAATTGCAAAATTTAAGACATTAATGGATATACATACATATGAAACAAAGTTTGATCTTTGATCTTTTGTCTCTAGAATAAATCACGTCATCTCCAATTTGTTAGAAATTTGGCATAACATTTTTATGCCTTTCTCCATTTGAGATGAACTCATAGAAGAAAATAATCAAAGATCTGTGGGAATGTCTAATGAATGATTCAAAATAATCCACGCTCCAATTTTAATTTAGCGAAAGTCAAATGTGAAATGTAGTTCCTCAATTTTTTGGATTGTATTGGAATCAGATTGTAACTTAACATTATACAAAACGAAAATAAAAAACAAGTAAGAAAATTATAGTCGGGCGTAACCGACTGTTTGCTCGAATTAGCAAAATTCAATTGCTTAGAAAATCGTCATTTAATATTTTTGGAAGGAATTTTTTGGATTTTGACTTAGAGGGACGGTATCTCTATACTGGCAAAGTCCTGTACTTTCTTATGTCGAAGAAATTTGTAGCTGTGAGGGAGATTTTATTGTAAGGGAGGTGATTTTTTATGGAAAGTTGGTGGAGGGGTGAAATTTTAAAATTAACTCGAAAAGTTCGGCGAAGTTTTAGTCGAATGCAAAAAAAAAAAGAAGTCTCTATTACAGTTTACGAGATCCTTTCGTTCATACGGACGTACACCTCTATAGTTTCTGACCATAATGGGGGTAACTTTGGAGAGTTTCCGACCATTATATCTACCTGTTACATACATTTTCAAAAAAACAATATGCTCTTGACACTTCGGTACAGGGCCTAAAAACATATTTATAAAACAGATCCTGCAAAATTATGGCTTTCAAATAAAATTAAATTTTTTTTATTTTATTACATCTAAAATATTGTATTATGTATAACCATTATTTCGTAATATTTCCAACTCTGAGAAACACCAAATTCAGTTTTTTACACTTTACGAATCAAGAACAAGTCCTGATGCGAATATGATCGCACCATGTTAGATGCCTCATAAGCATTATGTCCAAATGTGTGACAATGATCCTTCTGAGATAAAATTTTCAAAAACAAACACACACAAATAAAATAAATAAAACATAAAATCGGCAGAGATTGGAGTCGGTCTTATGATACCCTTAATCAACTTTGTGAATGAAGGCGTATATTAGTACCAGTCACCGATTTCTCTGTTCACTTGTCTCTCTTTCTCACACTCTCTCTTAAAGACGATCGAACAACATTGTTGTAAAATGTCTTTTCCAACTAAACGATGGAGTGTGTACCGGGAACAGATAGCAAAAACCAGGGCTTTGGAGCGGAGCATGCGATTTATGTGCTAGTGCCGCTAAAAATAAAAACGAACTCTAAACCGATGTATTTATATACAAAGATGAAATTTGTCATGTCTAACATAGATACCATAATTAAGTAAACAAGTTTACGTCAGTACAGCTTATATTCGCCATTTACATCATGATACACCAATAATATGCATCAAAATGAGATAATGACATCTAATTACATCGATTTTATAAAACAAAAGACATTAGTTTTCTATAACATATATTTACTAATATCAAAGGTAAAAAAAATTTTATAATTTAAATTTTAAGCTTAATTTTTTAGAAAATGGTCGGAACTGGAGCGGATATTTTTTTTTAACGGAACGGATTGACTTTTAAAATAAGCTTCAAAGCCCTGAAAAAATAAACACATTGACTTTTATGATAATTGAATGCAAGTATGTATGAATACCCATGCAAGCATATGTATGTATGTATTATGTGTGACTGTGTGCGTTATGTGTTTGTGACTAGTGCCACCAAAAGCAACAACAACAACAACAAACAATGAAGATATGTTTGATTCAATTTTATAACAAATGAATACGAGTACATATTTTCTTCATTGATGCTGCTTTTGTAATTGTATCAAAGCAGGAACCACATCAACAACGACGACAACAACAGCCAACAACAAATATCGTATGAAAATTGACGCCCCTATAATTTAAAGAAATCATCAACAAGTGACTAGCAAATTCAATTAAACTGTTACTTATTTTCTTTAATCGTAAAATATTTAAATTTTCAACTCACAGTTTCTTATATCCGATATAAATACAGCAAGACCTCTCATGCCATCCCCCCGCACCGGTGCCATTGTTGTTAATTTATTAATTTTCGTTGATTTTATGGGAACTTGTGGGGCGAAAGAAAATGTCCTCCTCTTATCGCACGCTAGCGCTGCTGCCGCTGTCTGGCTTTGCTAGCGGGCCGACGTTTTTTAGAATTCCGCTGGCGTTGTTGTCACTCGCTTGGAGCGTTTTATTCTGCTCCGTTCTGCTTCCAAACTGTTCTAGTAACTTGATCGAAAGTTATCTGCTCAGCTCGTTGTATGTTTGTATACGAGAGCTTTTTTTTTTTTTTTTTGACTTATCAGTATTATTTTTAGTGCTCTTTTATTTTTGACGCCCTTCAACGATCTCTTTGAGCATTAAATTTAAATATAGTTCGTGGTGGTGCTCTTTCTTTCGCCAAAGAATTGAACCTGTAAAAATTTAAACAAAAAATTAAAGTTAGTTTATATATTTAAATAATTTAAGTATGCAATATATTCGCATTTGATGAGTTATACAATTCAACTTTGACTTTTTGATTGATTTCTTTTACTCTTCGAGCACAATAAATAAGACAGCCGCCCATTTTCGATTACGCTATCTAACATGATTTTTGTTTCGTGTTCTTATATACTTATATTTAGGACAATGTGATTCCTTTCTATTTAATTTTATTAAGAACAATCTCTATAAATTGAAGGATATGTTTATTTCCGTACATATATGTATAAATGCGCATTTCTTATAGTATCAAAAGATTCTCAGGAACTTGATTGAAAAGTTTAAAAGCTTTTGATGTGCCAAAACTAGAAATTTTCCCTTTTTTTATAAAAGTTCCAGCAGCTACATTTTTTGAAGGAAATTCAGCTAAATTGGAATAAGTCTCCAAAACATGATCGATCTTTTCAGATGGTTACTTTCCACATCGATTTCCTTCACGTAATCACCGTTATCGTCGGTCACACTCATTGAAGTCCGTACAGAACGAGTTTGTTAAAAATATCTTTGAATACATTGAGGTACAGAGATGAAATTTGGTAAACATGTCAATGCGCTCCGGAGAAACAATCCTATTAAGTTTGGTAAAAATCGGATTATAACATTCATTATATACAAATAGACATCAAAAAAATTATACTTTCTAGCCACTACCCGGAAAATTTAAATAATTCCAGTTACTTTTTTGGCAGGGCGAATAAACACAAATAATGTTGGAGCTGATAAATTTCATCCCCTTTTAGAGGGGAATCTTAATTTAATACATATTTAAAGAGTGAATAGGACAACATAATATTCTGTTAAATGGCTCTATATCTTCAAGTAGATCTGAACAAACAGAAGAACATGTTTTTATCGCAAAAAAATAGGAATGTAAAAAGGAGGTCATTTTTGTTATAATGCCTTTATCGAGGCTTTGAAAAAAATATACTCTCAGCTTTTTATAGAATCAAACAGTATTGATCGAACTGTGTCTTCAATCTCAATAACGTTGATAAATGGAATGCTTAGGAGGACAACCTGATTAGCTTTTAGTCGGTTCCACATATAAAAAATGAAGTAGCTAAAATAGTAGGTTCATGATTATTGTTGAATCTCAAAAATTTCAATACTTTCATTGGTCTATTACTTATAAATTCCTGCAAATGTTTAATCATGTGTATAAAACCTATATATCAATATATACGAAATATATATCATACAAGAAAAAAACATTTATAAAGCAATCATTAAACTTAAAAACAGAAGCATTTTTATCACTCTGACTAGTGTAGTTCGATTTATTTCGCCAAGTTCATTGTGTTTACAATTTGGCAAAGCCATAAGTGGAGGCTGCCAAAAATATAAAACTGATAAAAGATACACTCTGACCTTACTAAAATTTGTTTGTCTGCAACCCCCTCCAATAATAAATTATCAATAGAAAATTTGCTTTGTTCAAACCCTAAATGTTGCCCATTTAGCTTCCTAGCAAAAAAAAACTCAAATATTAATTGTTTGTATATGCTAACAAATAATTTTGAAGGTATATTGTGCTTTATATAAATCAATTCCGATCAATCAAATCGATCCGAAGATCGCGAGACCGGCTTCCGACGATTCTTTCATTCTTTCTTTCGTTTTTTCTTATTTTGCTATATACGCTCATTCGCTTAAATGTCATGGCGCAGTCGACGTCATCTGCGCCGCTGCGACGCCGACTTCGATGATGATGTCTTCTTTTGCGGGACCTCGCCAAATCCAGTGCAATAAACTGGACCCACCTGTCGTAAGGAGCAGGCTTCAATGATATAAGGTCAAATCCTGACAAAGTTGCAACGACACTCAGGAAATTTATAGTTTTACACTTTGGAAGCGAGAGGTATCGCGAAAATGGAAAGCATTGAGTACAATTTGTGAAAATGTCATACGAGGACACAGTCTATTTCAAGCAAATATACGTTGCAACGAATAGTATTTGCGAATTTTCACAACACGACTCACAATTTTCTGTAATGCTTCTGCTTCTTCCAGTTTCGTTTGTGTTTGTGGGGCGTTACTTTCTCTGGGCGTTGCACTTCCGTTAATATTTTTACTTTCACTGCGAATACAATGTAACTGTATTTACCACTAAGTTTTGTTATTATTTAACAAACACTTTCTTCAATGAAGATTTGCAGCAGCGCACGTACGGTAAATGAAAATTTTTATTGATTTTTCTTACGTTGCGTTCTGCTTCTTCTTCTTCTTATTTCTCATTGTAGTGATGCAGCAGTCAACAAGCAATCGTTGCGACTACCAACAGGTAGCCACCATACATAATTTTGACGAGTACTTGCGAAAAATATGCTAACGAAAAACGAGTTAAGTCGAAGTCAAGATTTAAAACTTAAGAATATATATTTGATATAGTAATGTAGAATAATAATGGTAAGGCGTAACAGCATATCCGGAAACATCAATATTTTAATTTCAGTTAATTGAATGTTTGGATAACCGTGTTTTGTTGACAAGGCAGAGCATATGTTCAAGAACTACCTAACAGAAGTGGTAGTAATGCCTGAATTCACATACAATGAAACTGCAACTGAATTTTGCAATTCAGTCGTCCACAGCAACTGCAATTGAATTCAGTACATTAGCAACTGAAACTGAAAGCAGTAATTTTCGTGGGATTTTCACTTTTTGCCAATTTATGGTAAAACTTATTTTCAACTTCGGTGACACTGAAGTGTGGTTCGAAATTTTCTGTACTGTTGCATTTCTCATAAGTGAGAGCACTTCAACCAATGAATGAAGGCGAAATGAAACATTGTGCGAGAGAGAGAAATACAATATATATTTATATATTTCGGATGTCGCCATATTGTCGCAAAATTCAATTTTGTTTGAATTGCACAAAAAAAACTACGAAAGATGTCTTTATTTTTGTTATTTCAAAGACAGGAATAGTCGCACGATAAGCATATTTGAGTTGCATTAGTGAGCGATATTATTATTCTTTAAATTTAATTGTTCCAGCTTGTCGGTATAAAAAAACCACGCGTTTGGATTCGAAGTCTTCTCCGCCGCCGCCAATTTTTATTCATAGTTGAAAATATTGATAAAAAGTTAAGAGAAAAACAAAAAATAGTGCAAGTGTTTTAAATATATTAATAAATCGTTACAATGAGCTTTTCAAGCGACGAAGTGAATTTTCTTGTCTATAGATATTTGCAAGAGTCAGGTGAATTTCTGAAAAAAAAAATATGTGCGCCGCAAAAATTAAAACCCATTGTTTACTTTACCAAATGTTGCAGGTTTTCTCCATTCTGCGTTTGTTTTCGGCATTGAATCACATATTTCGCAGAGTAACATAAATGGAGCTTTGGTGCCGCCAGCCGCGCTGCTCACAATACTGCAAAAAGGCCTTATGTATACAGAGGTAGAGTGGAGTGTCGGTGAGGACGGTGAGGTGGGGCGACCAATTGAAGGTCTGAGTTTAATTGATGCAGTGATGCCGGAGGTGAAACCAATAAAACCGTCAGTAAAAACGGAACCTGGCAAAACGGCAACGGATACAGCAAATAATAATGCCGGCAATGCCACAGCCAACAACAATTCTAAGGTTGAAATAAAGGTGGAGCCGGGAACCAGTAGTACAACCAGTGCCTCTAAAACTGGCACTGGCGTGACAGGAACCAGCACACCGACAACCACAAATAGTGATTCAAGTGAAGTTGATTCGTCTGGCAATAGCGCTGGCAGTACGACGGCAGCTGCAAATGGCGCTAATAGTAGCACTAATGCAGCAACAGCTACTACCGGTAGCGGTACAGCAAGTACAACGACTGTATCTACAGGGAGTGGCGACACTACATCAGCGTCTGGTGCAAATAAGAAAACAAATTCCGGTACCGAGCAAACCGGTGCTGCTGGTCCTGCTGGAAGTGCGGCGAATAATGATGACGCCGCATCATCCACATCTACAAATGGCAGCAGCAATGCATCAAGTACTGTTAATGAACCAACTACTGGCGTGACTGGTAGTGGAAGTGCGCCAACTGGTACAAGCAACACCGATACAACAACACCTAGTACTGCCACTGCTTCAGGAACGACAACAACAGGTACTACTACAACTGCTACATCCGTAGGTAGTGCTAGTGTTAGTGGTTCCGGCGGAAACGCTCAAGGAGGCAACACAACCACACAGCCAGTTACACCCAATAGTGGCAGTAGTGCAACAAGCGGTGCTGCATCCACCGGTGTAGAAGCTATGGACATTGATCAAAGCATTGAGATACCGGCGTCGAAAGCAACTGTATTGCGTGGTCACGAAAGCGAAGTCTTTATATGTGCATGGAACCCAAGCAGGGATCTCTTAGCCAGTGGTTCTGGTGATAGCACTGCACGCATTTGGGATATGTCAGATGCGAATGCCAGTCCGAACCAACTTGTGCTACGTCATTGTATACAGAAGGGAGGAGCGGAAGTGCCGAGCAATAAGGATGTCACATCGTTGGATTGGAATGTGAGTAAATACTAATATACATGCTGAAATACATTAAACATTTTTTTAACTATTTCAGTGTGACGGAACATTACTCGCGACTGGTAGTTACGATGGATATGCGAGAATATGGAAAACTGACGGTCGCCTAGCATCGACCCTGGGTCAGCATAAGGGACCAATATTTGCACTCAAATGGAACAAACGCGGGAATTATATTCTTTCAGCGGGCGTGGACAAGACTACCATCATCTGGGACGCTTCGACGGGGCAATGTACGCAGCAATTCTCTTTCCACAATGCGCCAGCGTTAGACGTTGATTGGCAATCAAACGTGGCCTTCGCTTCTTGCAGCACTGATCAACGCATTCATGTTTGTAGACTGGGCAACAATGAGCCAATTAAGACATTCAAAGGGCACACTAACGAGGTGAACGCCATCAAGTGGTGTCCACAGGGTCAGTTACTGGCCTCATGTTCAGACGATATGACGCTTAAGATCTGGTGTATGAACCGCGATCGCTGCCTTCATGATTTACAGGCACATTCCAAGGAAATATATACCATCAAATGGTCACCTACCGGGCCGGGCACAAACAATCCCAACACAAATCTGATTCTCGCGTCGGCCTCCTTTGACTCAACTGTGCGACTTTGGGACGTTGAACGCGGTTCATGCATACACACGCTGACAAAGCACACAGAGCCCGTCTATTCGGTCGCATTCAGTCCAGATGGTAAACATTTGGCATCAGGCAGCTTTGACAAATGCGTACATATCTGGAGTACACAAACCGGGCAATTGGTACACAGTTATAAGGGTACTGGCGGCATATTCGAAGTCTGCTGGAATTCTAAAGGAACGAAGGTCGGTGCAAGTGCCTCAGATGGCAGTGTGTTTGTTCTTGATCTTCGAAAGTTCTGATCGACGATAACCAGTGTTCAGCACCAACAGCAATTAACGTCCACCAATGCAGCCTCAAGTAGCAGCGATATCGTTAACTTTGTATTTTGAACGTTTGTCAGCATGTGCGCGTGAATGTTTATTGATTGTGTCTCATAATTGTTTACGCTTACGATTTACTTTCTAACCTATGGAACTCTTTAGCTATCCCAATCACATTTCCCACCATCTCTTTTTCATTTATAGCTTATCTATAAGTTTTACATATTACTAAGATATCCCGCACTATATTTTTTATACGAAAATGATTTTTTGCATTTTGTTAACCAACAACAACAACAACGGAAACATTTCTTATCAAGTACAGCATCAGTAGTAGAACTAACAATAAGTGTATTATGTTTAAGTGCAGTTTCTTTATAAACGATCGATTGATTTTAGGCATAAGTTTTAAGTACCCGCTTACAATTACATTCATACAGTGTAACTGCATCCAAGTGTAGTATGTATCCTTAAGGCCTGAGAAAAACCAAGTGTAATTAAAGCTCAAAATGTTCATAATAATATATAAATATTTCTTATTGCTGTTTGAAGGAGGTCTTTATATATATATTTATGTATATTATAAATGTGTTCAAGTCCTATGTGTTGGCAATTTTCATATAGAAATCGGTATAATTAAATTTCGGAGAGGGATTCCGATTTTGTCGTAAAATGATTTAAATAATTTTCTTAGACGAATTCACAACATATTTCATCCAACACATAATTTTATTTTAAACCAACACATGTCACTATTTATAAATTAATTTATTTTTTATAACGCTATTTGCCGCATTATTGAACAAAGTAAATGTAAAGAAAAATCAAAATTTCAATCCTTTTTTGCATGTGATACGCGTCTTTCTATTAAATATTAAAGCTTAATAGTCGAAGCTGATAACCAAGATACATTGATTGAAGAAACCCTATAGTCGACCACTTATACCATCACTGAGCCACTAAACTAGCATTAAAGAACAGTTTAACTCAATATATGATTTCGTCATAAACTGAAAATCTCAACAATTACATGGACCTTCTTTTGAAACTTTTCATAATCCGCGATCAAAAGATGATTGTTTATAAAAAAATGTCTAATGTAAACTAAAGCAAGAGTCAGTCCAAAGGCATGCAATGCCGATCTTTTTTTCGAGCTCCTTGCGCCTAGCCAGATATACAATTTTGATGTGTACTTTTGAAGGTTTTAATGCATTTATTGCTAAGAAGCCGGCAGAACTAAACCAATAATAACCTTGAAAATTCAAAGAAAAATGCTTCAAAATTCAGTATGATGTATTATCAGTGTCTTCTTCCTTCTCCCTTGTTTCTTTTAGTCGGATTCGTCTTCACCATCGCCCCAATTAATCTCTGAAAGTGTCGGTCCATCACCACTAGTATTATCCAAAACGGGTAATTGAGCTTCTGATGGACTTTCCATTAATTCAGTTCTAATTTTTGATTGAACAAATGCGAGGTTCGCGCGAATATTGTTGTACAAATTTTGCATGTTTGCATAAAACTACATAAAGAAAATGTAAAAAAAAAAAAAACTTCGCAAGTTCTCCTTTCAATATAATTGACGCACTTACCCTGCCATATGGAAAAAATACTATTGCAGCAATAACCCAATATAATCCAATAATTGTGTACATACAAAAATTTACGTTGTGCAGAAAATAGTCGAACACAGAAGACATGATTCTTCTATGTGAGAGTACAGTCTGTTCTGAATAAGTGATCAAAAAATCTGAGCGTATAATATCTAAAATTTTATTTCTTATAGTTCACTTAAAATTAGAGTTCATTTTAAAATTCGACAACGCTGTCCAAAAATCGTTCCTTGAAAAAGCGGCATGTTTTACGTTTAACCTCGCCGGTTTTTGTGGCTCCTTTAAAGAATTTGGTTAGCTTCACGCCTGCATACTTAGGCTTCTCAGAGTCGGGCTCATCGAATTCAATATCATAGGCCTTGTCGGCCAGCGCATTCTCAGCCGTTGACCAGCTAAAGCGCACAAGACGTGGAAACCCGAAAACCAAATCGATATTCTCAGAGAGAAAGCGTTTGGTTACCGGATCACCTGGATAGCCACTGCCAAAGTTATTATCCTCAACATTTATTTGCTCTGGAAAACGCCAAACCTTTAGCGCATGATCGCGCGATACTTTTGCGCAAATACTAGCAGCTGAAACAATGGGATACGTGGAATCCGCCTTCTTTGCCACTGTAATCTTAAATCGCGGGAATATTGTTTGCAGCTTGGCCTGGTACTTCTCTGGCGGTCCGACGGTATCTACATATACCTCTGAAATATTTACGCCAGCGTCTACAGCTCGGTGAATGAGTCCAATAGCCGAGTTCATTGAGACTTCGTTGAGCGAGCATTTACTGCGTCGGTACATGCTCGAGCTAATAATACTCGGCGATATTAGCTCTACAGCCCAGCCGATGCATGAGTTGGCGTATTCTAAAGTATTCAGTTCGTTAAAGATAATTTCGCGTTTCTCCTCAGTCAACTGCTTAGAATCGGCACAGCCCAAATCCGCCAACGCTTGATGATTTGCGATCGGACAAAAAGCGATACCGTACACCATTGGACCCAATACTGGTCCACGGCCAGCTTCATCTACGCCCAGCATGCATGGCTCAGTCTTGCACACTTCGGGTATATCACTCAGATATATATTTGACTCGGAGTTGTCACGTGCTGCAATAAAAGGACCAAGCGATTTAAGCGAATTGATTTTGTTTACATCGAGCGCCTCATCATCCGTTTTAATGGTTTTCTCCACCTTGATATTACTAGGCGACTTAGTTGATTCATCTTTTGTTGGCGATTCTTGTTTTATTTCTACTTGCATTTCCTCCTCCTGATCGGACATTTTTCCTATCAATGTTTGCAACGATTCAGTTAATTAAAATGAACAAATTTATAAACAAAAATTTTCGCGCGAAAGTAGCTTAACACTGTCTTGTTTAATGAAGTGTGGCCGTGTTTTGGAAGCTGGAAAATACAAGAAAAACAGTTGGAAGCGGTAACCAGTGTTGCCGGACCGACGAACGATAATAGTACTTTTATTCGTCGGTCTGGCAACAACCGATCCAGCGCTGAACGCTTTTCCGGTGTGAACGTCACAACAAACCTAAAATGTACCAACGATTGGATATGGCAGCGCGTAAGACGCAGCCAACTTCGTTTTATTGGTAAACAGCTGCTGCGTGCTCTTTCTTTCCGGTTTAGGATTCTGTCCAGTGTGCTTGTTCTCTTTCGAGCTAAGGCCGAAATTTATAAAATAAATTAATTTTTGGCAACTTGCACCAATAATTAACTAACGCAACCAAAACAAGTATGTCTACTAAAGCTGAGCTCGCTTGCGTTTACGCCTCCCTCATCCTGGTCGACGACGATGTCGCTGTTACTGTAAGTAATATATTTTGTTACGGCGCCCGCAATGATCAACAATTTTTAGCGGCCATAATCATGAACATCCTCAATGATATGCGACTGCAGACTTGTTAACTAGTTGCGTTAAGTGTCGTACAATTAGTTTATGTTTGCATAGTTTTAATTAGTGTGTTTGGTTTATTGCAGGGTGAGAAAATCTCGACCATCTTGAAGGCTGCCAATGTTGAGGTTGAGCCATACTGGCCCGGTCTCTTCGCCAAGGCTTTGGAAGGCATCAACATCAAGGATCTGATCACCAACATCGGCTCCGGCGTTGGTGCTGCCCCAGCTGGTGGTGCTGCTCCAGCTGCTGCTGGTGGCGATGCCCCTGCTGCTGAGTCAAAGAAAGAGGAGAAGAAGAAGGAAGAGGAACCCGAGGAGTCTGATGACGATATGGGCTTCGGTCTCTTCGATTAAGCTGTTGACCAACATCCGAACTGACACCACCAAAACCATCTGGATAATGTGGAAGATATGTTTCTGATCGTTGTACACGTTTTAATGTACAAATTAGAAATAAAAGTTTTTACATGAAAGTGTACGCCACAAATTTTTGTTTAATGCAATTTTATTTTTCCTTTAATATACCATCGAGTACGGTGGCGATCTCGCGGAGATTCTTTCCGTTGATCACCTTCAGCCCAAGAGTGATGACAAATGTGTCTGTGGGGCAGCGGTGCAGAGACGACTTGTTGACTAGAAATTGAATGCCGCTACGTATTTCGTCGGTGTCAAGTCCAAAATTGCACCTCATTGTGACTGGCACCGAGACGTGAAACTCGGAGTCGTCCACAGGGCCTTGAATGCCCGAGAATAGGCGCTGATCGCGCTCGATGTCAAAGCGCACGGTGTACATATTTGGAAGTCTGCCGTACTGCGTTATGATTAGGAACCATTTGTTAACGAAGCGATGAAAAACAAACTCGGTATAAACTCCATCTATTTTTTGTGCAAATTGTGCTTGAAATCCGTCGCAATTGGGTTTAGTTGAAGTGGTGGCGCACGATTTGTTCATTTTATTGTTGTGTTATTTGTTTACAATATGAATTGGCAAATATGATGGCACAAGCAAAATGTGAACAGAAGCACAGGGTGAACGGGAACACAGGGCGCCACATGCAGGTATATCAGGTATGGCAATGTTTAACCGCAGGGTGAGTCCATTTAAAACGTCAATAAAAACCGTCGTTTTTCTGTTATTATTTGGTTATCATTTATTCTGGTTAAGGATTTAACAAACGATAATATCGGAAAGCGACTACTATTTGCTTATCATATCTGTAACCTGTAAACACGTTTAGTATGCATAAACCAATTGCGACACCAAATTTGGCTTGTTTTATATTTTCGTTTAACTATCTTAGCATTTTTTGAACTCTATTGTTATTCATTTCAAGCTTACTCTTTTGTATTTGTTCTAGAGGAGTTCACGCCACACTAAATCTTTTTGAACAACAACTGATTTGCGTATGTTTAAACACTATTAGGTACTTTTACATTCCTTTTCTGGCAGGCGAAAAATACAGATTTAGTTGGTTTTGTCGCGCGTGCACACATGTAAGAATGGTTTTTTATAACCATAATACTTATTTGTTTATTAAAATAAAAATATTCTTCTGATATATCTTTTTGAATTAATGTAATGCGAAGGTTTAGAGAGATGATAGCTGAATCATCAGTTAATGATGACACTATTATAGATAAATAGCTGAAAAATAACAAAGCAGCAGGTGCTAAGGTGCCGCCAGCTGAGTTATTCAAGATCGGCAGAGAAGAGTTAGTTGGGAGTATGCACTAACTTTTATGCAAGATATGGTCCTATGAATAAGTCTCCTTCCATCGTCTCCTTTGCATTATACGAAGAGAATTTTTATGCAGGATGCCACTCAAGTAGGGCATATTTGACCAGTTTCTAGTTCTACATTTAATACTAATAAAAAACTAACCCAACCTTCAACTCTCAAAATGCCTTACTGACCAATCCAACTCAACAAATTGAAGAAAATAATGACATGCAAGAACTAAAAACTATGATGAAACAACAAATGCAACAAATGTCAGCCATACTAAATGTAGTCACACTCCCAGTTTCGAAACTCAACTCGTAGGCATGGACTCAGATATTCTACAAATTATTTTCTGAAATGCAAATGGGCTAATGCAAGACGTTCTAGAGCTTAAGCAATTTTTATATGACAATAGCATTGATCTGGCACTGATCTCAGAAACTCATCTCACATCTAAACATTTCCTAAGGATCACAGGATACACATTATACAATACAAATAACCCAGACGGAACTGGTCATGGGGGATCGGCCATAATTATAAAGAATAAAATTAAATGCTCTCTAATTGAAAATTATAGCTATGACTATATTCAAGCTACTATTGTTCATATAGATGATCTTAACGGTCCCCTGACTATTTCGTCCTTGTATAGTCCTCCTAGACACAAAGTAACTTTGGCACAGTACAACAATTACTTTAAATCAGAGAAGCGAAAACACGCTCACGAATGTCCCAAAACTCACGTGTGAGCCAAATGCTTTAACATTTTCTTCATTTTGCACACTCTGTGAGCTAACTGTGTGCTTACAGCACGCAAATTGCTCACGGTTATGACGTTTGTTAATGACAATTAAATGCGTCTGGCGCCGCACACATTTTTATGAGGAAGTCAAGGACTTTGTGTGTGTATGACTGCAATAAATGATAGTTCTTCTCTCTTTTGTTTTGTTACTTCATTTGCACAGTGCAGCAGGTACAAATTTTATAATTGAAAGTTATGAATGAAAAAAAAAATCAAGCAAATGAAGTAGCACACACGTGAGTTTTGGGACATTCGTGAGCGTGGTTTCGCTTCTCTGCTTCTACAATCTATTGAAACAAATAGCTGTAAACACTTTTCCACTATAGAGCCTACATACTGGTCAACAGACTCAAACAATGTACCAGATCTTATTGACTTTTGTGTTGTAAAAAATTGGAGAGTGGAGAGCTCAAAACGGGATTTAATAATAAAATGATTAATATTTCATTTTATTATTAAATCCCGTTTTGAGCTGTCTTTTGATCACTCTCCAATTCAGCCCGATTACCTGACTACACTTGCAACAAACAAGCCCACGCCAACCCATTATAATTCAAAAACTGAATATACATTTACGATCGGACATATCATTAAAATCTTTATATGGTATGGAAAGTTCCGTGATGCTGATTTCAACTCCGGATTTTATTCGAAAAGAAACTATGCAATTCACACCTGCCTCGATTCGCCAACAAATTGAAAAAAAAAGAAAACTTCGAAAAATCTAGCAAAGTGCAAGATTCCCCCAAGACAAAACGAAGCTTAATTAAGCAACTAAGCACCTAAAAGAAGTTCTTTGTAAAAATAATAACATAATCCTGTGCGCGCTGGCGCCAGTCGTTCTGAATGCCAAGTACGGAGAGATCTCTCCATACCTGGTCATTCCATCGAGTGCCACGGTCCATGCCTCTGCGCCATACAGTAGGACCGGGAGTATCAGCGTCTTATATATCTTTATTTTCGTCCGTCGAGAGAGGGCTTTACTTCTCATTTGCTTGCTCAGCCCAAAAAAACATCTGTTTGCAAGAGTGATTCTTCGCCTGATCTCCAGGCTGATGTTGTTGTTACTGGTGATCTCTGTTCCGAGATAGACGAAGTTTTCTACAACACTGAAGTTGAAATTCTCCATCGTCACTGACCGTTCAAGACGCGATTACGGAGTGCGAGAAGACACCAAGTACTTCGTCTTGTCCTCTTTCACCGCTAGACCCATGAGCCGAGACTGTTTTTCAATCTCCGAGAACGCCTTGCTAACTTGCCGATCCTGCGTACCGATGATATCGATGTCATCGGCGTAAGCGAGCAGCATCACTTCCATTTGGAAGATCGAGCCCGACATACTCTGTATGTACGGGCATTGGCGTAGGATGTATTCCATCAGGAGATTGAAAAAAACGCACGATAGAGCATCGCCCTGCCTGAAACCTCTCTTGGTATCGAAGGGGTCGGAGAGGTTTTTCCCCACCCTGACAACGCTTTGTGTATTAGATAGCGTCGCCATGCAAAGACGGACAATCTTTGCCGGGATACCTAGTGCAGACAGGGCGTCGAAGAACTTCGCTCTTATCGGCGTGTCGAAAGCGGCTTTGTAATCGACAAATAGGTGGTGAGTGTCTTCGTTGAACTCACGGGTCTTTTCCAAGATTTGGCGTAATGTGAATATTTGGTCACTGGTCGACCTTTTTGGTCTGAAGCCACACTGATATCGTCCTATCAGTGAGTCGGTATATGGCTTCAGCCTATTACACAATACGCCCGACAAAGTCTTATATCCAATGGAAAGGAGACTTATTCCGCGGTAGTTGGCGCAAACAGCGGGGTCTCCTTTCTTAAAGATAGGACAGAGAACACTGAGATTCCAGTCATTGGGAATGCGTTCATCGGACCATATCTTGCATAAAAGCTGGTGCATACTCCTAACCAACTCTTCGCCGCCGGTCTTAAATAACTCAGCTGGCAGCCCATCAGAGCCTGCCGCTTTGTTATTTTTCAGCTTTTTAATAACTGAATCGACCTCGTAATAGTCCGGTGGCTCTACAATAGTGCCATCATTAACTGGTGGTTCCGGTGTCATTTCTCTATCGGCGGTATTGTGCGCTTCAACGCCTCCGAGTAGGTTGGAGAAATGACTCCTCCATAATCTCAGTGATTCCTGTTCATCCGTTACCAGATTTCCATTCTCATCCTTACAGAAAGTTACTCCGGGCTTAAAAGCTTCAGTCAGACGCTTGACCTTTTGGTAGAATTTTCGAGCTTCATTTCTGTTACGTAACATCTCAACATCCTCAAACTCCCGCCTTTCTTGCTCCTTTTTCTTGCGTCTGAAAAGGCGTTTCTCCTCTCTCCGTTTCTCTCGATATCGCTCTCTAACAGCTCGCGTTGCTCCCGACTGCAGAGTTCGCTGATAGGAAGCGTTCTTCTCTGCAGTAGCTTTGCGACACTCCTCGTCGTACCAAGAATTCTTCACAGGTTTTATAAAACCAATGACATCCTTGGCAGCCCTATCCATGGAGCGGGTGATGTGTGTCCACTGCTCACATATATCTCGAGAAATCGGAGAGGTTTCCCGGAGCAGTCGGGAGAGTGTGTTTGAGAAGGCTGCGGCGGTCTGCTCTGATTGCAGCTTGCCGACGTCTAGCTTTCGTTGCATGTTGGAACGTGCGGCGTGCACTACGCTGAGCCTAGTGCGTACCTTGGCTGCGACAAGATAGTGGTCCGAGTCAATGTTGGGACCACGTAACGTTCGCACGTCCAACACGCTCGATGCGTGCCTTCCGTCAATCAGAACATGATCGATTTGGTTGCGTGTTTTTTGATCAGGATTCAGCCATGTAGCCTTGTGGATGTTAAGATGTTGAAATCTGGTACTACTAACTACCATGTTCCGACCTGCGGCGAAATCGATTAGCCTCTCTCCATTATTGGAGGTAGTGTCGTGAAGGCTAAATTTTCCGACGGTTGGGCCAAAGATTCCTTCTTTCCCAATCTTGGCGTTGAAATCGCCAAGCTCGATTTTGACATTGTGTTTGGGACAGCGCTCGTACAGGCGTTCCAAGCGCTCATAGAACTCATCTTTAGCATCGTCGTCTTTCGCTTCCGTAGGGGCGTGCGCACAGATCAAGCTAATATAAAAATATTTAGCCTTGATGCGTATCGCGGCTAGACGCTCGTCAACAGGTGTGAACCTAGAGACGAGGCCACGTAGTTTCCTACTCACCACGAAACCACATCCAAATTCGTGCTTACTCGTGTGGCAGCTGTAGTAGATGTCACAGGATGCTTTTTTAGAGCAACCCTGCCCTATCCATCGGATTTCTTGGATTGCGGTGATGTCAGCCTTGCACTTTTCGAGGACATAAGCCAGCTGGATATTTGCACCATCCCAATTAAGGGTGCGGACATTCCAGGTGCATATCCTCAAATCATGATCCTTGTATCGTGTTCCGGGGTCGTCATCAAAGGGGTCCTTCCGAGGCTTTCTTTTCGTTTTCATTGGGGGGTTTTTTTTTAAAGTGGCGGGTCCCAAGCCCAGCGCACCAACCCCTTTTTAAAGGAGAGGGGGCCCCTTCGCCTTCTCACGTTAGCTCACCTCTGAACGGATGTTCAGAGGCTACCCAGGAGATACGTGTCCTAACGGACGTGTGAGTTGCTTGACAGTTTGACACAAGAATCATTGTTGGCCATTCCCAGGTGAATGGCAGTCAACAATTTTCCACACAATGTGCATTTCAGCAAACGAATCCCAATCTCCCAAAGTTATCTAATACTAATTTATACTAATTTTTCCCTTTGAAAGGCTACAAAAAAATTAAGACGAACCACAATGCTCCATTAAAAAAGGCAGATGGTAGCTGGGCAAAAACAGAGTTTGAAAAGTCAACACATCTAGCTGACTTTTTTCAAAACACATTTAAGAATGACCCACAAAACTGTGAACATATGTCAGAAAATTTAATCAGTTCAATTCGTAACATTCCAATCCGGTACGTATCTGCTAAGGAAATCAAAATAATTATTGACAAAATCAAAACAAAGAAATCCCCGGGTTATGACATGACAACTGGAAAATTGCTGAAAGAACTTCCAAAGAGTTCCATATCTCCGAAATTTATTTAATGCTATAATAAGAATCTAATATTTTCCAAAGACTTGGAAGGTATCAGAAATCATAGCAATACCTAAGCCTGGCAAAGATACTTCCAGTGCAGCTTCCTATCGACCGATATGTCTTTTGCCGATTTTATCAAAGGTGTTTGAAAGAATATTCAATAGCAGACTACAACCCATACTTGACAATAGTTACGTTATACCTGACCATCAATTTGGATTCCAAAAACACCATTCCACAATTGAACAAATACATAGAATAGTTAACAAAATTTCTACAGACCTTGATGACAAGAAATATTGAATAGGAGTTTTTCTCGACGTCGAGAACTTGTTATCCAAACTTCAATCTCTCCTACCGCAGGATTTTTATCTTTTGCTAAAAAGTTATATATCAGATAGACACTTTTATGTAAAAGTCAAAGACGCTTTCTCGTCAATAAGACAAATAAATGCTGGAATACCACAAGGGAGTGTTTTAGGACCTCTCTTGTATGTTCTTTATACTCAAGATATACCACACCCGAATAAGCGCTCTTCAATAATTGCTACTTTTGCAGACGACACAGTCCTGCTCTCTGCTCATAACGATTTGTCTTTAGCTTCTAGAAACCTTCAAGGTACTCTTGATACTACAATTACTTGGTTTGAAAAATGCGCTATACAAATAATGCAAGCAAGACCACCCAAGTTATATTTACAACAAAACGTGCTTTCGTACCCATTCCCCTAAAAATGAACAATGTTGACATACCCATTGAAAAATCAGCAAAATATTTAGGACCACATTTACACAGTAAACTGACTTCAAAACTACATATTGAGAAGAAACGATACCAAATAAAAGAGAAATGCCGACAATTGTACTGGGTTATGAACAAGAAGCCTAAGCTATCGATGTTCAACAGAATATTATTATATAAAAGCATTATCAAAACTATCTGGACTTACGGTACGGTCTCCAAACATCTAAAACATCGAACACTGATATTATTCAATCAAATTACAGGAGCTGATTGGTTTATTTCTAATGCAGATATACACCGAGACCTCAACACAATGAAAGAAGAAATAGTACCAGAAAGCAGAATTCATCACATCGAAATTATGGCTCATTCCAACAACGAGTTAAACAATATACCCTTCCTAGAACTCACAACTAGAAGACGTCTTAAGAGGATACGTCCAGTGGACTTACCAAACTTTTCTTAGTATTAATCTAGACATTACTATGTAAAATTAATTGTTGTGCAAGGGTATTTGTGCTAATCTACCTACAGTGAACGTTACGGTATCTCGCGAAGAGTGGGGCAGCCGTATGTATTAGCTGGATGCATAAATTCCTGCATTACATATTCTAGGCCTAATATTATTATAACTTAAAGAAATTGTTCTTTTGCAACTGCTGTTTCAGCTCGCGATCAGCTCCAACGAGGTTCGTACCATTGTTTGATCTGATTCCGGCTGGAATTCCACAACGATTCACAAAGTTTCGATTACACATCAAACATGTGTCAGTCGTTAAATTATGCGCTAAACGCCAATGTTTTTCATTCCTTTGTCCTTTAACTATAGTAAACGGTCCCATATAATCAATGTCAACATAAGAAAATGCTCGAACGAATTGCTGCAGTCTATCAAAAAGCATAGTAAATGGCTTAGTATTGTTAATCTTACAAGTCTGGCATATACGTTATCAAGAATTTCTAATATAATGATAATGCTTAACAATAAATTTAGTTACGTAATGATTTTGTGGCATTACATTCGGTCTTCTTGTACCCACAGCGATACAATTTGCGTTGTCTTAGTCTTAGACGAACTAAGCACTTTTGATCAATACATGGGTATAATTTCAATAAACGGCTCTTAAGCGACTTTTACCAGCCTTCAAAGCTAAATACTCATCCTTGTATTCCATGGTCTATACTTTTCGAAATATCGCCTTCTCAGCATGCTCAATTTCATTTACTGTAAGGAACTGCAAAAATATACCAATGTTATATAAAACGCTGGTTCGTTTAACCATATGATTCACGCCGGTCGTCTTTCAATCTTGTGCCAAAATCAGCTGGATTAGATTTGCTAGGTATCCAGCGCCAGTCTTCACAGCTTGAACCCTATATGATCTCATTTATACGATGAGCCACATATGGCTTATACTTGCGGTGATCTGAGTAGATCCAAGCCAGTTCGGACTTTGAGTCTGACCACCGGCTTAACATCATGGCCATCCAAAATAAATTTCTTTAGACGGCAAGCCATAACTGCCGATTGCAGTTTAAGTCGCAGTACTGTTGATAGCTTGAGCGGAGTGCATTTAGTCTTTCCCATAATAAACGCCATTTTATGTGACTCAGCTATATTAAACCTCCAATAGCCGACTGCCGCATATGCCATTTCGCTTGCATCTGCAAATATGTGCAACTCTACTGGGCTGGTAAAAATACACTTCCTTAGCAGCGCGGTACCTTTAATCGAGCGACATCCGCCATAAGTGTGAGCCAACGATTCCATGTTTGAAGATCTTCTCCTTCAATAATAAATATTCCGCCGCCATTCCAAAGGGATCAATACTGACATTGTGATACTCAACAACTCGCGCTTTGTTGGTGGTCTGTTTCCCTTCAATAGTCGTTGGACAATTTTACCAAATGCAAGTACGAATTTAATTTCATCAGATGATACCAGCCAAATCTTTTGACATCCTGTTGCACAAACTTTGTCCAATTTCAGCACCTTATTTCAGTATATTCCGCCAATCGTTCGGCGAATATCCTGTTATTTAACTCAAATCCACCCTCTTTGTGTATCCAAACAGCAATGAACAAATTCGTCTACCTAGTGATCATGTAGAATGGCGTTTACAGCATTCGGGTATGTATTTACAAATTTCAGTGCGTTTTTGTTCAATACATACTGTGCCGACGCTGGCGAACAGGTCGCACCAAATGTCATTACTGTCATCTTATATTCATATATTTCGTCGTTCAAGTTCTTTCTCCATAAGAGCTACTGTGCCCATCTGTCATCAATTTAGCCCACTTACTCATCACGATACCCAGCATCATATTCAAACTTACGCTCTAAGTTCATTTGTCTTTTCATGGCTGCAGCTCTATTACACGGCATAATGACGTCATCAGTTTTTCATTAAAGACCCGTCTTAAATCGATCGCCAACACGTTTATATGTGCTCTCTAATATGTGTCTTGCTCTAGCTACGCTGCTTGACTCTACTTGTAGTTTAACTTCACGCACTCCCAGTTCAGCATCAGCAATATATTGTAGCACCAACTTTTTCCACGTTGTTGTCGCATTTGTCAGCAAAATACGAACCATTGTTCTCATTGTGACGTTCAAATCAATTTCTTCCATTCACGCCCCACCCAAAATTTCTTAAAGACGGCTGCGGGTGTATTCCAGCAGTTTCTCATCCATCAGTGATACATCCGAGCCGACAGAACGCAAAAGATTATATAGTCTTGTTGCACCCATTCTTATTATATTTGTGTTTAAATTTGCAACCATTGCTGCGATGGCCTCTACCCAGGCAATTGAAACACAGACCACCTTCGCGTACAGCTTGCCATAGTTCAGGATAGTCTATTGCATATGAATCGGTTACATTTCCGTAGTTCATGCTCAGCTTTACTAAGTTTTTTTTGTCAGTCACAGGAACTTTTACCTCGCCGGCGTGGAAAACTCTTGGTTTATTGTCCTTATTTGACAACACAAGCCATCTTCACATACCGCGCCATCTTCTGCTGCTTCAGTGTAATGTTTCGCTCAGTCCAACTGATATGACATAGGTAGCTTTAGCAACAACATTGATGGATGTTGGATTTGTCAAAAGGTGACCGCCACCAGCTGCTTCTAAAAATGCAGCCAAACTCTGCACCTTTGCTGCAAACTTCAATTAACTTCAAGTTGTCTTCCCGGACTTAGGGAAAGCACGAACCTTAAGCAATTGGCTTTTGATAAGCTGCTGTGGTCTACTGAACTTTTCTTGCAACGTATCGATAACATTTTTCACATTTTTACTATGTATTAACAAGCATTCGACCGATTCTCGCGCCTTGCCTTTTATAGCCTTTTGCAAACGCAATAAATTCTGTCTAGCCGTATTCTTCTGTCGTAGTTTTATATGCCTCCTTAAACATAGGCCAAGCCTCAGCTGTTCTAACGTACTCAGGCATATCATATATCTTACGCATTGTTTCCATTAAAACTGCCGTCGTAAAGTTATCGTTATCGGCAATCGTTAAAGTCGATCACCGCGCTACTACATTATAATGCGCTTTTGAATTTATCGATGTAGCCACCACCATTAAAAAGTTGGGGCAGTTCAGGAATAAATTAAATTAAGTTAAAAATAATATTAAAGTTTGCTTTAATAGAAAAAAAGTTATGAGCTTTTGAATTTATCGATGTAGCCACCACCATTGAAGGCAGTTCAGGAATAATGCCGCATATACGGTCTCGTATGTCTTATAATATGTTAATGTTCTTGTGAGAGTCGTTGTTGTGTTGAACAGCTGGAAGTGCTAGCTCTTCACTTGACTCAAAAATAAACGAGTCAACAATGACGTGAATATTTGTTTTTACCGGCGAGTCAATAGACATTTCAAAGTTTATATGTAGTTGGTGTCCATACACTAAGTTTCAATGCGGTTTCAGGGTATCTCGAGACCTTCTTTCTTATTTAAGATTTGTGATGAACGAATTTATGCAACCATTTTATGCCAAGAAAAGAGAACATTCAACCTTTTTCATATATTTTATTTTATGTATATGTATTGTATTTCTTTTTTTTAAGATTCGTTGCGGCAAATAAAAAAGTAAACAATAAGCGCCAAGTGGATACATGTCTAGTATTATCCATGCAGTCGTCAGTCTGTTAAATAGGGAAATTCCTTTGCTTTGTTTTGTGTAGATTTTAATTTTATTTTTTTGTTGTATGCGTCAGAAAAAGCTAAAAAACCTGTTTATTTTTTTTTTAAATATGCGCGAATACATTTTTTAATGGCCTTTAAATAATAAGTTATAATGTATTTGTAGAACATCGACGTTCTATTTCAAATAGTTTCTTCAGATGTTAATTTGATCTGATCTGTTCTTTACACACTTGTACGTCTGTATTTCGTTTCAGAAACATTTTTCGCTTCATAATTTGTACGGGGTTTTAAAAGGACCTCGCAGATATATTTCGCCGTGAAATCTGTTAAAAGGCAAGCCACAGTTCCTACCAATGTAAACAGCCACAAGGGAAGCGAACTGACAAACATATTGTAGACCCCGAAAAGATCGTTGGTAGCAGCTGTCACATTGACAATATATGCGCTCAGCATGTAGCTGGCTATGGAGAAACCAATGAAGAAAGCATTCACATAAGTCAGATTATGCGCAACCAAAATTATCTTCAAATTGCAGACCAGCACGACGAGTTGAATTAGCATCGTGCCAAAGGTGTAATAATCAGCAGTTTGTCCACCGCCAAGAACGACATCGTTGGCGCTGATCATGAAGTAAGCGAAGTAAAAGATAATCAGTACATGAAGTAAAGCATTCAACATCCACCGTCCAAAAATCAACCAAGATACGTTCTTGTTGTGTGCATTCTCTTTGTAAAGTTCAGGGTTCCTGCAACATATAAAAAAATGGTTAGAATGAATATTTGAAGTTCAGAAAATCATTGCACAAACCTCATAAGTGTTTCTTCGCTATACGGCTTGTCATGGAGACCCAGAACTGTGAAACTAAACGAAACGTACAATATATCGAATATCCACATATAGAAGCTGCAATACACGGAGGTAGCCGAAAAAATGTCATAGATCTGATAGAGTACCAAACAGCCAGAGAAGACCATATTCTTGTAGCAATAGAATAAGACCACGAACGCCATGCGTGTCGAATTAAAGTGACCGTGGACAAGCAGAAGACGCTGTAGCATGTTGAATCGCGCTATTGCATAGTCCGCACTACGGGCTGCCTGAGTGCCCTCCCGTCCAGTGATGCCGATGCCGATGTGCGCCTTTTGCAGCATGGAAACATCGTTAGCGCCGTCACCGATGGCTGCAGTCATGTATTTTTTTGTTTCCTTTATCAGTGATACAACCTCTCTTTTCTGCAGTGGACTAAGACGGCAGCACAGCACGGCTGTGCAATGTAACGCCACATTTCGAAATTCCTCGCGCACATCGGTGGACAATGCAGTGTCAAGGCTTTTGCCATCGATTACCAATGCATTTTCTCTATACGGAGTATTGTTTGCAAAACTTGCTTCACATAGTAAGAGTTTCTAGTGCAGTTTCTCTTTGTCCACTGTGTCCACAATATAGTGCACCACGGCGTGCGACGGGATGTGTTTGCAGCTAATTGCTATGTTCACCGCTGTCTCCAGTTTGTCCCCGGTTAGTACCCAGATTTTAATACCCGCCATTTGCAGTTTGACTAGTGTTTCAGCGACATCATTTTGCAGCACATCTTCAACAGCAGTTGCGCCCAAAAGCTCCAATTCTGTTTGTACGATAGTAAAATTATTATTATCTTTAGACAAATATTACCAAAATTATCTCATACCGTTTTCCACTTTCGAATAGCATTCGCCGATCAGTTGCTGTCTCTGTTCAAGCGAACTATTCGCAGCGTTGTAGGCTGCCACAAAAGTTTCGTACTCTTTTTTATCGAGTTTTCGCCGGCCTATGGCTAAAGTCCGTAGACCCTCTCGAGCAAATTCAGTGACATGGGCATCGGTTTGCGTTATAAGCGATATAGATGCACTGTTCTGTGTGCACAAAGGAAAGATGGTACTCTCCGCACCTTTGCAGTAGAGCCAGATGATTCCGTTTGAGTCACGAACAATCACGCTCATACATTTGCGCTCCGAGTTAAACTCCAGCACATGAAGGCGCTCGAAGCGGACAAAGTCATCTCTGTTTGTTTCCCGAATGCACATGAAGCGGTCTTCAATGTCGCCCACATAAGTCCACCCTAAATCGGAACAGGCTTCCAGCAGTGCCTTTTCATCCGGACTGGAGGCCTGATATTTTATATTACACGTATCTCTCCTCTGCGTTAAAATTGATGGAATTTCTTCGGGTAGCATATTATTCTCTGGAACTACTTGTATGGTGTGGCAGATGGAAAGCGCCTCGAAAAATCGCTTTTGGTCGTCCTATTTAATTTAAAGTTTTATTGGCCTGGTTTTTTACTTACTGTATGACTTACATTAAAAGATTCCACTGAAGCCGTCACTTTTGTCGTTACATCCTCTAGGCCTGATTTACAGTATTGATATTTGCGTCCATTAACTGAACATCCAATGAAATGCATTTCATTTTTTGTCAGCGTTCCGGTTTTATCCGAAAAAAGTATGTTAATCTGGCCCAAATCTTCCGTCAGATTCGATGAGTTTACTATGCATGGCTGGTCGGTTTCCGCATCATACAGCTCGAGATCGGATCGTAAATATCTAGATCCAAAAACACGAACTACTTCGATATTTATATACATTGAAATTGGTATCATGTAATTGAAGAGGACTAGGTAAATCAGAAAGTCAGAAACAATCTGAAAGGCTGAGTTGAGATTGGTGAAAGGTCCAAGATAGACTAAATTTGTCCAAACTTTCCACTCGTCAGACCTATAGTATTATTGCTTAATAAGTTTTTGGTTTGGTGTAAAAATTCGGACACTCACCTTTCAATTGCGTACATCACAATTATGCAAAGGAACATAAATGCTATTGTCGCTATAACAAAGCCGTTGATGTACCGCTCACTGGACGCTGATTTGGTAGATGTAAAGCAACTGTTAAGCTGCAGTTTCGTCGACATGCCCGTATAAATGGCACAACCCACAACTCGATGTGTATTTCTGATGCAAGAGCCGCGGAGTAGTAAATTGTCAATGGTCAGTGGAAGTATTGCATCACCGGTGGAAAGCTCAATACGTCCGCTAAAGTCGTACAGATCACTCTTCGGCTGCTCGCAAACAATATCACCAAGCTCTGTTAAATTGTCGCAGCAATTCACTGCTGCAGACAAACCTTGTGGAATCAGCAAGGTTTTTATGTTAGATTCACCATCCAAGTTGATTGTTGTCACGAAACATTTTCCGTGTTTATCGGAAGATTGTAACAGTATCAAATCGCATGGAACATCGCTATCACCTTCAAGAATCACAAGATCACCAGGTGCTATGGATTCAGAATCAATTTCTTGCTCCTCATTGTTTCGAAGAACTTTTACTGAAGAACAATTAGGTTGAAGAAAATATATGATTTTATCAAATGCAATTATTAACAGTTAGAGAAATCTACTATAAATGGTGAAGATTGATGCCGTGGCCTTTGCTGAACACAAAATTATTTTAAATTAAATTAAAAATTGAGTATATAAAAAATTTTTAATTAAAGATAACTGAAATCAAAACAAACATAAATACCTTTTGTTGTGTTGACAATTTTATCATTTTTGTAGCGCACGAAGTCCTCGTGGCCCTCTTTAACAGCCGTAATGACTACTACAATAATAAGAGGAATCAGTGACGACATCGGGGAAAGAGTACTAGCTGTAAAAGAAATTCAATATATATAAATTGGATAATGTGTGCGAAATGATGCTTTAAACTTACGAACAAAGAAGGCTATAATTGTGAAAATTAGATAATAGAAATAAACAGCCCGTCGAAACTGTTCGTAGAGGTTTAATGGTAAAAAGGTCAGCAATGTGTACTTGGTCGTCCTGACCTGGTTAGGATTTTGACTACCAAAGAGTTTTTTCTCAGCACCGGAGATACCGGCGATTCGAATGCGCAAAGATTCATTGCTAGTCGAGGTATTCTTACTAAAGCTAAAATATGCTCCCATGATCGATTTTTATGCGTTTTCGTTTATTTCCCTCACAACTCGATTATAACACCAAAATACTATTACAAGTATAGTATGGAGCTTCAATAGTATAGTATGGAGCTTCAATCTGAAATTATTTTCTCTAATTTATTAGAACCGTTAAGCACGTTCTACCGAGCAGCGACAATTGCAAACTGATCGTCGCTTGCTGTCGTTGGCGTATTTAATGTTTTTAAATGCGAGCTATATGGACCTACGCTAGTGAGTCAGCAAGACCAATAGACAAATTCAAAATTTTGACTAACGAAAGCTCCCAAAAGTCAACTTACTATAGGCAGAAGGCAATGAAGCTTTTTTTTTTTTTTACCAATTAAATGATAAGTTCCAATTTAAGACTTCGGAGACCAGTTAATATATTTAATTAATAATAGACTTTTACATTAAGTATGTACACACATTAAAAGTCGTTATCGATAATGGTACATATAAGAATTCCCTTTATTGTGGAACAAGTCTCTCAGGACTTAAATTATTAAAAAATACTACAGTAAGACGATTTATCCACTCAATATTTTATTTGTAGTCATATGGAGTACCCGTATATGTTATTTATTAATGTTTACATATTTTTATTTAAATTACAGTGTCTATTCATTACGTTCAACGCTTTGATAAAATTTGACGATTATAATGATCGGATTTAGCTGAAAATCGACATACACGTGTGATTTAAAAAGGGATTAGTATGATGGGTAAAATGAAAACTTAATAAAAAATAAAAAACGAATTCGTAAGTAATTCAAGAACTCATACTCATTTAAATTTGTTTCTATCAGTTCATTAAACAAATAAAAACTATAAATAAATATACATTTTCAAATTAATTTGTTTATACTGAAAAAAATATCTTTTTATTTATCAAATTGAAAGCGATATTAACTTATTATATTCAGCTTAAAGAGATTCCATATGATCAATAAATGCATATTCTATGAGTGGTCGGGGAAAGCCTTGTGAGTAAGAACTCCCGATCAATGTGCGCTATCATTATTTTACCAAAGGTAGATCCATTAATTATATGAGTCATAAATTGAAAGTGCGTTGTTAAGTTCTTATCACAAACATAAGCTTCCACAAACAGTAAGATATATTGTAGTAGGCTGTTTTGTTATCTTCTATAACCTACCCCATTAATTGTATTGCATACATTGTGTATACATGCGATATTTGACATAATATGACCACCAAGCGGCTCCTAGTATACTTAATATATTCGATCAATAAATCAGAAGGCGATTGGTTTGATGTATTGACCCACCATCCGGCTAATTATTGTTTTTGAATTTAACGGAAATTAACTGAGTATTTGTATTTCGATTGTTTTTATCGATATTTGTTAACACAAATTTAAAGTATTCTTTGAGATTACCAACACTAACAATATGGCGGGTTGAGTTTTTACAGAAATGTTGACGAGACCGGACAGAAAAAGTTAGAGCTACAGTTTTAGTTTTAATCGTTACTTTGTATTAAATTTACATATTATTTAGACAATAAAACACTAGCTTACAGCTTAACAGAAAGTCTCTGGATTTTTTCGTTGACTGACCACATTTTTTATTTCGTTTTTTGTTATGTTTGTGTGTTGGCAAGTGTGTAAGGTTACCGAGTGCAGAAACGCGTGTCTAAATTGCTTGAGAGCCGATTAACAACGTACTTTATAATGCAATAGTTATATAAATATGTGTGAGGTTTTTTTCCAATTGCGTATGTATGTGTCAATGAGAGTAGGAAAATACATTTAGAAGAGTGGCTTAATGCAGCTTAATAGATGGTTGACCGAGACTCGGTTTGTTTGAGTTCGATGCCAAGAATGGAACGACGGAAACGAAAATGTGACAGCGGTCAAAAGACCAAAGGATACAAATAGAGGTATCCAGGATGCATTGATGGAGCTGATGCAACAAGTACGAGACTTGCGCAGCGATGTGAAAATAGCAAATCAATTGTTTGTACTGTCGCGGAACAAGATAAGAGAGTAGTGCACAAGAACTAAGAACACTGCCCATTGGGCAATACATTACCGCTCAGACTGCGCGCAGCCGCATGCGAGTGGTAATAAATTCCTAAACAAGATCAAAACCCATGCAAAGCGAAAACATCCAATTTTAATATTTGACTGATTAAATATTAATAATTTTTAATGAATAACAAACATTTATCTAACTCGTGGCCTCGTGATAAGCTGTATAGGCGCAGTCGGCGGCTAGACTTTTAAAAATAAAGGAAATAGTAGGCCTAACTCCTTCTGAACTAGGATCAAAACTTAGGCACAGACAACTCACATCTCACTACATCGGCAGTTACATTCTCGGTAGCTTCAACTTCAGCCACATACTTGTATTACGCGACTACTTATCCGGAGGAATTTATTCAATTGGCAAGAAGCCAATAATGGTCAGCAGCACAAGCCAATTAGTTGGCTTCAGGGGATAATGCAGAAAACTTGCCAAAGCAGTATATTTCGCAGACAGACGAAAGAGACGCCGGATATGCGATAGAAAGAGGACTGCAAAATACAGAGTGTGCTGGAAAAACGCAAACAGCAGCATCTGGTGTAAAAATGGCGGTTTGTGGTGAAATTCGAGAAACTGGTTCAAACTGGATTTTGAGTAGACGTGAACTAACACGAAAATTGTATGACTTGCCTGAGTTTGATTGCACACCGGAAATTTGGCCGATATTTAATAAGGCGTACTGCTTGACGATTGAGGAGTACAGTTATGGTGATCGGTGTAATCCAACATTAATCGATAAGTAAATGTTAAAATTAGCAGTGCAACGAAGACTTGATTGGGCGCGATACTCAATCGCACTGGGCTGAACTCCAGCAGTGTACAATTTTTTTGCCTGGATGCTAGATGCTAATGACTTGAAGCAGTCTCAACTCGAACAACAAAAAAGTGTCGTCTGTTCAGAAGTGAATGAAATTAACAAATACCAAGAGGTTTGCTGTTATGAAACTTTATGACGTAAAGGCAATTTGTGTATTAATTGCTTAAGATGTGCTCTAGAAAGCTATAGTACATAAATTACTACATCCAGAATAAACCACGATGCACCACATGAGCTCGAAAGTATTATTTAAGATTTTATCTATGCGGACGTACGAGAACAAAGAAAAAAAAAAAACGAATGAAATAATCGCATCTTTTGATGGAGGTTCTGCTGTCACGCTAAAAGACGTTTTGCTGATATGGTAAATCAATAAAGCGCATTGGTTAGAGGTTTCAAGCAGGTCTATTGTGGAAGAGTGAGAACAATACGTTTTCGGCTGAAAAGATATTGGAGAGAAAGTTTCTACGAGACCCATAGTATCAAGAAGAATACATTCGCATTATGAATAGTTACGAGAAGAAGGGTAATATGCGGATGAGAATGGAAGAAAAGTATGGTGCCTTTCACATTTCGGTATCACTAATCCTAACAAACCTGGCAAGTTAAAAGAAGTATTTGATGCTGCGGCTAAAGTTGATGGAGTGTCAGTAAATTCAATTCCACTAAGTGGGCCAAATGAGTGCGAATCATTAATAAACGTATTGATGAGATTCAGATAAAAATCAATTGGTGTATGTTTGGATATTGTGGAAATGACCCAGCAGGTGAAAATTCGACCGGAAGACAGAAATGCTCTGAGATGGCGGTTATGACTTTCGGCGAAACATGTTCACCTACTTCTGCTTATTTTGTAAAAAACAAAAATCCGCTTGAGTTTTGCGCAAAATATCCTGAGGAGCCTAAAGCAATATATCACATTCAATGTGTGTATGACTTTGAGCACTGTTTCGACAATGAGAATGAAGCTTTATTAGTTATTGGGAACGTTGGGTGCGCAGCGTTAATCGAGGTACAGGACTCGTTTTGCGTGACACGAGCTTTAAGGAGCATATTGTTTTTAGCTTGATGTGTGAAGCTGAAAAAATTTTAAACGCATATCGCTTTGGATCAGTGTATCACACCAAACCACTTTTTGTTGGGCACAGCCAACACTAAACACACTCCGCACTCACATGAAGAAAGTTAATGGTAACCAGAAAGCAGAGGCGTATTGTGCAGCAACTTCATAATTGTTTTTGGCGTAAATGGATTGGCAAGTATTTGCCGGACCTTTGTAGAAGGACAAAATTGTATGGACATCTTACGCCGCTTGCTGTAGCGGATCTTTTGTTGACAGTACGGTGCACCGTGTGAACTGGATGAAGACTAGAAATTTACAGGTCTTCACTGAGAAGGACAAACCAGGTACGCTCCGCTAAAGTTATGACATCGGCAGGAACTGTGCGCAGGCAAGCCTGTATGCTTGCGAAGCTTAATGTTGAGGCAATCTTGGGTGTCTAGATTCACGGTGGTGAGAATGTTGGCAAGATAATTAAAATTTTACTGAAATTAACTAAGTATTTGTATTTCGATTGTTAGTATTGATATTTGTTAACACTAGTTGAAAGTGTTGTTTGAGATTACCAACACTAACAATATGGAGTTTTCAGCTGTTGCGCAAATATTGACGGATCGTTATAAAAATCGTTACTTTGTATTACTATATTTTACATATTATTTAGAAAATAAAACTCTAGCTAAAAGCTTAACAGAAGGTCTCTAATTTTTTAGCAACCTACCCTTCTGGCAAAAACAGGAATTGTTAAATGATTTTGTTAGCTATCTGCCATCTGTTCGTCGTTATAATTTGCGAGTTTTAAACTGCGTCAAAAATTGGTTTATGTTTAAAAATCTAAAATTTGAAATTGAATATTTGCGATGAAAACTTATGTTACTATGATCAATTCAATCGTAAAAAATTATGAGGGTTGCACCAATGTCAATAGCAAATCCGAATATCCATGGCCCAAGCTTAAAAAACTAGTACGGGAGATCGTTACCAATAATAAGCAATGCGTTTGAGCCGAGCATAGAAAAGAAAAAAACCCATTTGAAATAAAATATAATGATTTTCTGCACAACAATTCTTAGTTTGCGAAGCGTTATCTTACCAGCTGTATACACCAAACATTGGTCCTTCCGATGATCACAAGAAAAAAAAACAATGGGATGTAAAAAGTAATGTCTTGTATGGGCAATACTTTGAACAATATACATAGAACTGTTCCACAATATAATCTCTAATTATGAAAAAGGCAGCAATACTGTAGCCTAGAACAGAACTCAGAATTAGACCTCTAGAAAGCAAGGACTATTAATTCTTCAGTTGTGGTGAATTTGAAATCAAATATAACTGCCATTAATAACAAATTCAAAATGGGTAAACTATTCTATAAAAATGATTTGTGATATATGAAAAACAATTTTCTCGAACCATGTTTGAATTGTCGCAGTCAAGGTACGCAAGAACCTCAGCGTGATGCACGTCGCAACATGAATCGAAAGCTAGACGTAGGGTTGCCAAGGAGGTCATCGGTTATACAACACTTGTGACTAATTCTTGGTACGACGAGGACTGTCGATATCGAGAGAAACGGAAAGTGGAGAAACGCCTTTTCAGGCGCAAGAAACGGACGGAGTTTGAGGATGTTGAGAGGCTAAGTAACAGAAATCAAGCTCGAAAATGGCATCAAATGTTCAAGCGTCTGGCCGATGTTTTTAAACTCGGAGAAACTTTTTGTAAAGACGAAAATGGAAATCTGCTTACAGATGAACCGGAATCATTGAGTTTATGGAGGAGTCAATTACCTACTTGGAGGCGATGAAGAGCTCAATTCCGCCGATGGAGAAATGATGCTGAGTTATTCAAGACCAGCAGCGAAGAGTTGTTTAGGAGTATGCACCCACTTTTATGCAACATATGGATCGATGAACACATACCCAATGACTGGATTCTCAATGTTTTTTGTCTGCTCTCCATCAGATATTAGATTCAGACGCGCGTATTGTGTAACTCGCTCAGTGTGGCTTCAGACCAAATACGTCTACTAGTGACAAAATATTCACATTACGACAAATCTTAAAAAATACCCGTGAGTATAACAAATGCAAAAACCATCTATTTGTCGATTATAAAACCGCTTTCGACGTGCCGATACGATCGATGCCTTCAAAAGGTATATCGAAAAATATCGTTCGTCTTTGCAAGATGACGCTATCAAACATACAAAACGCCATTTAAGCAAGTAAACGGTGGGTGGGTGTAGCCGTACCCATGTAGACAGCAAGATGGTTGAAGTGTATCGACTACTTTGGAAGGAGGAAGGAGCTCTTCCAGCAGTTGCAGATCTCTGTGAAGTACCGAATTTCGGACTTCACGAATGCAGCTTGTCATTCTTCGCATGGTGTGTAAGCATATGGCTTTTTTATAAAGGGTGTTTTTTTAGAGGTATAGAACTTTAAATTGCAATAAAACAACTGTGGATTATTCGATTGACATGAATTTTATTTATCCGAAAGATAATCTTGTGGCATTACAGTTTAAATATGATTTCTGGCATATGACCGCCACGGCTGGCTCGGATGTAGTCCAATCTGGACGTCCAATTTTCGATGACTTTTTCCAACATTTGTGGCCGTATATCGGCAATAACACGGCGAATGTTGTCTTCCAAATGGTCAAGCGTTTGTGGCTTATCCGCATAGACCAATGACTTTACATAGCCCCAGAAGTAGTCTAGCTAGAAAGTAGTCTAGCGGTGTTTAATCACAAGATCTTGGAGGCCAATTCACTGGTCCAAAACGTGAAATTAGGCGGTCACCAAACGTGTCTTTCAATAAATCGATTGTGGCACAACCACAGCTCCTGGACATCATGGTTGTTCAATTCAGAAATGAAAAAGTTAGTAATCATGGCTCTATACCGATCACCATTGACTGTAACGTTCTGGCCATCATCGTGCTCGATGGCGGATAGACTCATTCGGGTCTTCCTCAATGCTACGCTCTACAGCAGCAATAGCTTCTTCTGTACGCACCGTACGGCGTCTCTGGGGATGCGAGTTATCAATAAGAGTAAACGTGGTGCGAAAACGTTCCATGGTTAATCGAATTAACTGCTCTGATGGACGATTTTGTCGACGATAAAATGGACGTAGTGCGCGATACGTATTCCGCACAGAACCATTATTTTCGAAATAAAATTACACTATTTGCAAGCGTTGTTCAGGCGTGAGTCTATTCATGATGAATTGCCAAACCAAACTGAGAATAAATCACTTGACAGCTGTTAAATCGGTCGCCATCTTGAACAGTAATGCCAACTTAAAGTTCTATACCTCCAAAAAAAAAACACCCTTTATAAGGAGATTGCTGCGGCTATTCAACATCCAGGCAAGGCGTCTCATCCTTGCTTTACAGGCGAGAACTTTCATTTTGATGTGGCTGGCGACAGTAAGTTTTTTGATCACAACGAGTCCGAGATATGAAGTTTTATCTTCTCGAATAAGGGCAGAGCCTATACCCTTATGAGTGGGATGTCCTTTTTCAGTTTGAAACATACGTTTACAGATTTTGATGGGTTGAGCTTAACATTCCACCTTCTGGCCCTCTCTTTGCTCTAAGTTTGTCTAGATAGTCCTGAATAGCTTCAGCGGCGATAATATCAGTTTTTGAATTTATCTTGACGCATAAGTCATCTGCCTAGGCAGCAAGAAGGGTTGCGCGAGTTGACAGTCCAAGATCAGCAGCATTCGGAGTGGGAGCGTCTGCAGTGAACAGAACAAAGAGAAAAAGGGCAAGTACACTAAAATGAGGTACTCCACCCTGCACCGGGTGGATGTAAGACAACTCCACTTTAACTCTGAAATAGCGGCGTTCCAAAAAGGATTGGATTATCGCGAAATAAAGCGAAGGTAATACGTTTTTGACCTTAGCGAGCAGTCATTCATGCCACACTCGATCAAATGCTTGAGCAACGTCCAAAAATACAGCGTAACTGTAAATTTTTTGCCTCAAAGGCCTCTAGCGCGTGCAACTGTTCAATTGTGCCATGGCTAGTGCGAAATCCAATGTGGAAGACCGGGAGAAGATTCCGGGACTCGGTGGCGTTCATAATTCTGACAGCAATCAGTCGTTCCCACACCTTCGAAAGTGAGGGTAGGCGACTGATTGTTTTAGGGTCTGTCGCTTTGCGCTTCTGGTCGCCTTCAAGAGGCAAAAAGCTGCATCGCTAGTGTTGAAGCTGCCGCTCGTGGTGAAGTTGATCACCGGCTCGCCGCCTGATCATTTAGAGTATAATTTGCGCAGTCACCGCTTGTTAGCCAAATGCTTGTTTTGTTCAGGTGTTAGTCTGTACATGCGTCTTACATCAGCGGGCGGTGAGCTGCAACAGTGGCATCTACATGGCTAACAAACTCCGTTAAGGCGTCATCTACAGCTGCTTCTGTGTCTAATGCTGGTTCAGTTTTGTAGAGAGCTTTTCCCATATGACTGTTGATTCCTGCACCCATCAGTTGATGCCGAGCGTTCCAATCACCTGCAATAAGGATCTTAGGGTCAAGGCAAGCAAGTCTCAAAATTTGTTCGAGTCCAAATAAATCTGGGGGATTGTATACCGCACCGAAGTCTATGTTTCCGATCGATGTAGTAACGATAGCAGTCGAAATTCGAATTTTTGGCACTGCTGTTTGGACGTGCTGCATTTGAGGAGCAATTCGGGAACTCGTAAAAGTGTTTTGTTGCCTTTTTTATGTGACGATTCCGCTGCACATATCTGATGTAAGCCACATAGCCTTTGTAGTTAGTTGGTTGTGTTGGAGGTGGTGGTAATGTGGTCAGTGTCAATTTCCATATCTGACCTCGAACTCGTTTTCGGCGCACATGTGGTGTTAAGGGCTTCGATTTTACGTTTTCGCATCTGCGCTTGAATAGTGGATACATAAAATCTGCTGGTTACAGAAAGTATTAGCGGAGTCCTAATATTGCCCATGAATTTCCGCCTGTGCCAAGAGGGGCATAGATATTGTTAAGATTTTATATAACGGAATCACTTTAGTAATTGGTGAAGCTGTTGCAATTATTCCAAATGAAAGGAAACATGCTTTGTGACGACATGAAACAGCCACAAAGAACCCAACTATTGTTTTTGAAATTTGAAAAAATAACAGATCGCGAACGACGACCCGCTAATAAATGACACAGGACGCGTTCGATGACCCGTATGACCTGTACCACAAACGGGTGACCATACCGCTCTGCCATCTGGCGAAAGGATCATAATCACCATCAATTACGAGTCAGTGTTAATAGAAACGGTCAAGTTAAGACAGTACGAAGTGTAAAGAACGATGGTTAACAGCAGAACAAATTTATTTTTGGCTGGAAATACATGTTATTGAATAATTTTTATTAATGATTTTCAGGAATAATTTATTTTTTTGAATTATTTAGAAGTAATTAGAAATAGTAGTTTTTATTAGTAAATTCGGTTGCTTGGTAGTAAAATAACAACCGAATTGAATAACGATTGAAGTGTTAGTAGATTGTCCAGTAGCGTAAATCAAGATGGCCCCCGGCCCGATGTATTAAAGCTTTGGGGTGCAGTAGCTTATCCTACTCGACGCAAGCCATTGGGGCTCTCACGATTTACACACTAGAACAACTATTAGCCTCAATCACGAAGGCAGCACCTGCTGCGAAAGCTGTTAGCATAGCCTACTCGGTAAAGACCACAAGGCCACCAGGATTTAAGCGCCAGTAGAGTAATATATAATAGTCATCGTAAACTTTGAATGTTTTAGAATCACGGGTAAGGCGCAATTTAACGTTAATCACGACTGCTCCAGACAGTCACGATTGAAACGCTATTTGCGCATAGACAGCGTAAATCACGACTGCACTGGCGGTCACAATTAAAACGCTAATAGCTGATAGAGTGCTTAAATCACGACTGCTCCAGTAGTTAAGATTAACATACTATTACCAGATAGAGTGCGTAAATCACGACTGCTCCGGTAATCACAATTAAAACGCTATTAGCAGATATAGTGAGTAAATAACGGCTGCTCAGCTATTCACGATTAACACTAGGATGGTCAGCTACTTTTGTGGCGGTAAGTGACTGTGCTGGGACTGCCGAGACCCATAGGCCGTTACAGGATGTTTGTAGGGTTGAAACGAGGCACAGGCCGAGGTATGCTCGCAGGATGCCCTCGCATTCGTTACAGAAATTTATTATATTTCAGTGACCAATGGCGGAGGAATATTTCCAGGTTTTAGACAACAACGACTTTTAATATTTTATAATTTATTTAAAAGTAAATTGTAATGTTTTAATTTAGGTTACACTAAATGCGCCATTCTTTGCATGTCTGAAGGTTACATTTTTGTTAGTCTTTAATTTAATTGCGCGACGGCTGAGAAGGCTCGATCGCGAAAGAACTACGAGAGTTGCTACATATATTTCTAGCCTCACCATGAAAAAACGGTAATATATGATTAAAAATCGATTTATCAATTCGATTCGATGTTTTGAGCGACCAAAAAATCCTTTGTTACTGCCGAAGTGTGAGAGCTCGTATTATCGTGACGATCCTTCTTTCCACAAGCGGCACGGCCGCAACATGTCCTGATTTCCAGAAGAAACATCATTTGCTTCGATGTGCTGCGAGAGCGAGTAACTTTTGTTGAATTTTTCTCGTCTTGAAAAACCCAGGGCTTTTGACGCACCTCGCATGAAATTCTTCAGCATTTTCCTGCACCAATTGACACGATCCTTGTTTTTTTTTAAATAAACTTGTAAAATTCCGGAGCAGTCCTAGTCGAATGCAAAAAACACGAAGTCTCTATCTATTACCGTTTCCGAGATCCTTTCGTTCATACGGACGGCCAGACGGACATGTCTATATCGGACATGTCTATAAAATAATTTATAGTTACTACGAGCTTTTGGTGGCGCTTTAATTTTTTTCAGTAATGGGTCTGTTGCTGCGTCTGCTTTAGTTTCGGCTGCCGTTGTTGTTGCTGCGTTTGGAGTTTATGCTGCTGTACTTATTGTTGCTTGAGCTGTTTGTATCGATGTCACTGTAGTTGCCTCTATTGCTATTGTTGATTCCGCTACTACCTGCTGTCCTTGTCTTCCGTTGTTCCTTCTGCTGTCACTGCTGTTTTCCTTGTTCTTCATGCTGCCGCTGTCTTTGCTGCCGTCGTTGCAACGGCTCCGCCACCCACCGCGAACACGTTCGTTCAGTTACGCTATTTATTCGACTGCCGGGATATTTTCGCTGTCTTCCTGTCGAAGCTTCAAACAAAAGACAAAAAAAAGAAAACTTCTCTATCATTCGTGTTTATATACATTGGCCGTTGTGATCGAGAGATGGCCCAAACTTATAAGTGAACTGAGCTCTAACTGTGCTTAGTTTTTGTCCTCATGTTGTCTCTGTCCCTTTTTACTTTCATTGAGTGCTTGCATTCCCGTTGTTGTTGATCGTAATGCGTACTTGGTCGATGCGTGGATGTGTGCGCATTCGAAATATGCGTTCGCTTCTGCGCCTGCGTAGCGTAGGTAGGGCTGACTGCTGTGAGTCGAGACACAGTCGGTCAAAAATCTACCAACGGGTCTGAGTGGTCGTAACTTTCCTCTTTGATCATTTAAGCGTGTTTTCTAGTTTTGTAAACTATATTTATTTAGCGCATAAGTTTTAAATATATAATAATAAGTTAAATAAGTTAAAGCAACTGTTTAGTTTTTATGTAGTTGTAATAAATAAATAAATAAAAAGGACAACGTAAGGCCTTGTTACAAGCGTTCGCATATGCCTATTTGTTTACCTCTGTAGCGCATCGTAGTATTTGCAAAGTACACTTATATCGTGTGTTTTTTTTCGAGGTATAGAACTTTAAGTTGGCATTACTGTTCAAGTCAAGTGATTTATTCTCAGTTTGGTTTGGCAATTCATCATGAATAGACTCACGCCTGAACAACGCTTGCAAATAGTGCAATTTTATTTCGAAAATAATGGTTCTGTGCGGAATACGTTTTGCGCACTACGTCCATTTTATCGTCGACAAAATCGTCCATCAGAGCAGTTAATTCGATTAACCATGGAACGTTTTCGCACCACGTTTACTCTTATTGATAACTCGCATCCCCAGAGACGCCGTACGGTGCGAAGAGAAGAAGCTATTGCTGCTGTAGAGCGTAGCATTGAGGAAGACCCGAATGACTCTATCCGCCATCGAGCACAGGAATTGGATCTGTGTCCATCCACTTTATGGGAGATTTTGCGGAAGGATCTTGGTTTGTGTGCTTACAAAATCCAACTCGTGCAAGATTTGAAGCCAAACGATCATCAAGTAAGGCGTAGATTCGTCGAATGGGCCCAAAATGAGATTGCCGTTGTTCCCAATTTTCATAAGCGAATTTTGTTTAGCGATGAAGCGCACTTCTGGTTGAATGGCTACGTCAACAAACAAAACTGCCGCATTTGGAGTGAAGCTAATGTTCAAGTGTATGTCGAAACACCGTTACATCCAGAAAAACTGACTGTTTGGTGCGATTTATTGAAAGACACGTTTGGTGACCGCCTAATTTCACGTTTTGGACCTGTGAATTGCCTCCAAGATCTTGTGATTTAACACCGCTAGACTACTTTCTGTGGGGCTATGTAAAGTCATTGGTCTATGCGGATAAGCCACAAACGCTTGACCATTTGGAAGACAACATTCGCCGTGTTATTGCCGATATACGGCCACAAATGTTGGAAAAAGTCATCGAAAATTGGACGTCCAGATTGGACTACATTCGAGCCGGCCGTGGCGGTCATATGCCAGAAATCATATTTAAAGCCACAAGATTATCTTTCGGATAAATAAAATTCATGTCAATCGAATAATCCATCGTTGTTTTATTGCAATTTAAAGTTCTAAAAAACACCCTTTATAAGGTACTGACAACGCCAGTTTCTCAGCAGCAGCAACGTGCAATTTTAGCACGCATGATAGACAGAGACGTTTTTGTACTCTTCCGAAGTGTAGTGAATCGTTTGGTTTTGAGGCACTCGTGACAGGGTTTTGACACAGTTCGGTGTCCCGTTTACTGAACTTTAGATGTAGGTAGACGTTTTTTAGGCGTCCCGTTTACTGAACTTTAGGTGTAAGAAGACGTCTTTTTCTATGAATTTTTTTTCAAGAAGTGGAGTTATAAACTCAAAAGTTAAAATAATTTTTTCTTTAACAAAATCTAACTTTAAGCATATTTATTTAAAATGGAACTTGTCAGAAACATTAAGAGATCATGTCTGTGCGCGTTTTGGTTTACATTTATGATCCATCACCAGCAGCAATCCATTGCAAATACAAATTTTCTGCTTTGAACCATGATCAAGGCACATATTTTTGCGCCGTATTTGGTTGTGTTAAGGATTACACCACGCACAATCCTTTCGTACCTTATTGTGCTGAAGTGCTTGTGCCTGAATATAGTGTAGGGTAATGCGATGATGAATGTAAAAATAAAGATGGATTTAGTATATTCCTTCCAACGCTTGCAGGAGTAGCCACTAAACATCTTGTCCAACTTGCCGATAAGTAAAATCAAAAAAAAAAAATGATTTCTTGAACTCTTGCAGCACAAATCGTTTTTTGCTTTGGACAGTGCCAACAATTGCGAGTTTCGTGTTCGTGTTCGTAGCACTTTAGCCAAGTCCAATGAAGTAAAGAAACTGTCACAGTAAATTGTGGGTCCGGTTCCGTAAAATGTTCGTGCCAGCGATAACACAACCCTATTGCATTGCTGCACTTTTCGTTGATCTCCAGCTGAATTCCAAATACGTATAACATCTGATGTTTTCTGATTTGTTTCACGAACAATTATACTCACTATTTCAGGTGTAATGAATTGCTTCATTATATTGATTGGATTTCAATCAAGTTTTACATGAGAATTGTAGGGCCATGTCTAGCAACAGCAGGTATATTGTGTGCATGAGGACGGTATATGGATGCTGGATTTTTCATCCAAACAATACCCGCTTTAGATGTGTAAAACTCTCAATTGGGCAGCTGTAAATTTTCAACACTAGCCGCCCCTGTTTCGGCAACTTCTTCATCATCACTGACTTCCGAAATATAATATTTGCCTCAATATAAATTTCCTCCTCATCATCTGACGCAGATTCATCAGGTGGGATATTGTCTTCATTAGTATCATCATCGTCTACGAACTTATCGTTCTCCTCATCGTCGATATTCTCATTTGACAAAAGTGCGGCTAGCCTGTCTTCAGTGAGCTGCTGTTGCATTGCTGACAGCCTACAAATTCGTTGACGCCTATTTATAAACATAACAAGATCGTCCCACGTAGTTAGACTTAAGCAAGTTTTTTCTCCTATAAATTAAAAATATTTTAAATAGAATTATGAAACTATAAATTTTACTGAGTTTGTTCTGTCGAGAAAATACGGGACTCCATATTAACATTTATACCAAATATAACCGTAAATGGATGTAAAGGTATGACGAATATCGTTAATATAGGGGCAAGGTATTGCACCCTCCGATTTTGTTCACACTGTACATAATTACTTCTTCCGATTACGTTAACATGTATTCCAAATTTCATCCCAGTACCTCAAATTGATGCAAAGATATGACCAATTTTTTAAACAAAATCCAACATATCATTGCATCGATTTGAGGTACAGGGAATTTATCAATTTGGTAGACATATATGTTAATGTTCCGTTTCCAAAAAGCAATCAAAAAAAGAGAAAGAATTATAAAATCATCTGCATTTCTCATATTTCATTCGGTCTCACAGTTTCTTATCATCTGGCACTGACGCAATAATCAATACTGAAGTCTACAACAAGCGCCAAGTGGATTGATGCCCTGTAATATCCATGCAGTCGTCAGTCTTTTAAATAGGAGAAACCCTTTGCTCAGTTTGGTGTAAGTTTAAATTTAATTTTTGTGTTGTATGCGGTAGACACATGTAAAAAATGATTTTTAGCTTTTAAATATGTGCGAATACATTTTTTTCTAGTTCAAATAGTTTCTTGAGTTGTCAATTTGATCGGATCTGATATTCTACAAAACACTTGTACGTCTGTATCTCGCTTCAGAAACATTTTTCGCTTCATAATTTTTACGGCGTTTTAAAATGTTCTCCCAGATATATTTCGCCGTGAAATCTATCAAAAGGCAAGCCACAGTTCCTACCAATGTAAACAGCCACATGGGCAGCGAACTGACAAACATATTATAAACCCCGAAAAGTTCCTCGGTAGTAGCTGTCGCATTGAAAATATACGCGCTCAGCATGTAGCTAGCCATGGAGAAACCAATGAAGAAAGCATTCCAATAAGTCAGATTATGCGCAACCAAAATTATCTTCAAGTTGCAGACCAGCACGATGAGTTGAATAAGCATCATGCCAAAGGTGTAAAAATCAGCAGTTTGTCCACCGCCAAGAACGACATCGTTGGCGCTGATCATGAAGTAAGCGAAGTAAAAGATGATCAGTATATGAAGTAAGGCATTCAACATCCACCTGGCAAAAATCCACCACGAAACGTTCTTATTGTGTGTATTGTTTTTGTATAGTTCAGGGTTCCTGTAAAAAAATGTTAAAAAAGAAAAACTTAATTTAATTGAATTGTTACACTCACCTCATGAGTGTTTCTTCGGTATACGGCTTGTCAAGAAGACTCAGAACTGTGAAACTAAACGAAACGTACAGCATATCAAATATCCACGTAATAAAGCTGGAATGTACGGAAGTAGCCGAAAATGTGTCATAGATCTGATAGAGTACTAAACAGCCAGAGAAGACCATATTCTTGTAGCAATAGAATAAGGTCAAGAACGCCAGACGTGTCGAATTGAAGTGACCGTGGACGAGTAGAAGACGCTGTAGCATGTTGAATCGCGCTATTGCATAGTCCGCACTACGGGCAGCCTGAGTGCCCTCCCGTCCAGTGATGCCTATGCCGACGTGCGCTATTTGCAGCATGGAAACATCGTTAGCGCCGTCACCGATGGCTGCAGTCATGTAATTTTTGGTTTCCTTTATCAGTGATACTACCTCTCTTTTCTGCAGTGGACTAAGACGGCAGCACAGCACGGCTGTGCAATTTAACGCCACATTTCGAAACTCTTCGCGCACATCGGTGGACAATGCAGTGTCAAGGCTTTTGCCATCGATTACCAATGCATTTTCTCTATACGGTGTATTGTTTGCAAAACTTGCTTCACATAGTAAGAGTTTCTGGTGCATTTTCTTTTTGTCCACTGTGTCCACAATATAGTGCACCACGGCGTGCGACGGGATGTGTTTGCAGCTAATTGCTATGTTCACCGCTGTCTCCAGTTTGTCCCCGGTTAGTACCCAGATTTGAATACCCGCCATTTGCAATTTGACTAGTGTTTCGGCGACATCATTCTGCAGCATATCTTCAACAGCAGTTGCGCCCAAAAGCTCCAGTTCTTCTTGTACGATAGCAAAATTATTAATATCTTTATTAATTATCATCAAATATTACCAAAATTATCTCCTACCTTTCTCCAATTTCGAATAGCATTCGCCGATCAGTTGCTGTCTCTGTTCAAGCGAACTGTTCGCAGCGTTGTAGGCTGCCACAAAAGTTTCGTACTCTTTTTTATCGAGTTTTCGCCGGCCTATGGCTAAAGTCCGTAGACCCTCTCGAGCAAATTCAGTGACATGGGCATCGGTTTGCGTTATATGCGATATAGATGCACTGTTCTGTGTGCACAAAGGAAAGATGGTACTCTCCGCACCTTTGCAGTAGAGCCAGATGATTCCGTTTGAGTCACGAACAATCACGCTCATACATTTGCGCTCCGAGTTAAACTCCAGCACATGAAGGCGCTCGAAGCGGACAAAGTCATCTCTGTTTGTTTCCCGAATGCACATGAAGCGGTCTTCAATGTCGCCCACATAAGTCCACCCTAAATCGGAACAGGCTTCCAGCAGTGCCTTTTCATCCGGACTGGAGGCCTGATATTTTATATTACACGTATCTCTCCTCTGCGTTAAAATTGATGGAATTTCTTCGGGTAGCATATTATTCGCTGGAACTACTTGTATGGTGTGGCAGATGGAAAGCGCCTCGAAAAATCGCTTTTGGTCGTCCTATTTAATTTAAAGTTTTATTGGCCTGGTTTTTTACTTTCTGTATGACTTACATTAAAAGATTCCACTGAAGCCGTCACTTTTGTCGTTACATCCTCTAGGCCTGATTTACAGTATTTATATTTGCGTCCATTAACTGAACATCCAATGAAATGCATTTCATTTTTTGTCAGCGTTCCGGTTTTATCCGAAAAAAGTATGTTAATCTGGCCCAAATCTTCCATCAGATTCGACGAGTTCACTATGCATGGCTGGTCGGTTTCCGCATCATACAGCACGAGATCGGATCGTAAATATCTAGATCCAAAAACACGAAATACTTCGATATTTATATACATTGAAATTGGTATCATGTAATTGAAGAGGACTAGGTAAATCAGAAAATCGGAAATAATCTGTAAGGGGGAGTTGATATTGGTGATAGGTCCAAGATAGGCCAAATTTGTCCACACTTTCCACTCGAAAGACCTACAAGTATTATTGTTTAATAACTTTTTGGTTTGGTTTCAAACTTTGGATACTCACCTTTCAATTGCGTACATCACAATTATGCAAAGGAACATAAATGCTATTGTTGCTATAACAAAGCCGTTGATGTACCGCTCACTGGACGCTGATTTGTTTGATGTAAAACGACTGTTAAGCTGCAGTTTCGTCAACATGCCCGTATAAACAGCACAACCCACAACTCGATGTGAGTTTCTGATGCAAGAGCCGCGGAGTAGTAAATTGTCAATGGTCAGTGGAAGTATTGCATCACCGGTGGAAAGCTCAATACGTCCGCTAAAGTCGTACAGATCACTCTTCGGCTGCTCGCAAACAATATCACCAAGCTCTGTTAAATTGTCGCAGCAATTCACTGCTGCAGACAAACCTTGTGGAATCAGCAAGGTTTTTATGTTAGATTCACCATCCAAGTTGATTGTTGTCACGAAACATTTTCCGTGTTTATCGGAAGATTGTAACAGTATCAAATCGCATGGAACATCGCTATCACCTTCAAGAATCACAATATCACCAGGTGCTATGGATTCAGAATCAATTTCTTGCTCCTCATTGTTTCGAAGAACTTTTACTTGAGAACAATTAGGTGGAAGAAAATATATGTTTTTATTAAATGGAATTATTGATTGTTAGAGAAATCTACTATAAATGGTGAAGATTGATGCAGTGGCCTTTGCTAAACACAAAATTATTTTACATTAAATTAAAAATTGAGTACATGTACATGTATCAAAAATTATTAATTTACCTTTTGTTGTGTTGACAACTTTATCATTTTTGTAGCGTGCGAAGTCTTCGGCGCCCTCTTTAACAGCCGTAACGGCTATTACAAAAATAAGAGGAAGCAGTGAGTTTATCGGTGCAAGAGTACTCGCTGTAAAAATAAAATTCAATACATACAAATAGTAGTGCATGCGAAAGGATTCTTTAAACTTACGAACAAAGAAGGCTATAATTGCAACAATAAGATAATAGAAATAAACAGCCCGACGAAACTGTTCGTAGATGTTTAATGGTAAAAAGGTCAGCAATGTGTACTTGGTCGTCTTGACCTGGTTAGGATTCTGACTTTCAAAGAGTTTTTTTTCACCACCGGCGATTCGAATGCGCAGAGATTCATTGCTGGTCGAGGTATTTTTACTGAAGCTAAAATATTCTCCCATGATTGATTTTAATGCGTTATCGTTTATTGCTCCTCACAACTCTATTACAAAACGAAATTACTATTACTGTTTATATAGTTTTTTTCCAAGTATAGTATAGAGCTTCAATCTGAAATAACTTTCTCTAATTAATTGGGACCGTTAAGCAAGTTCTACCGAGCAGCGACAATTGCAAACTGACCGTCGTCTGCGGTCTTTGGCGTATTTAACGTTTTTAAATGCGAGCGATATGGACCTTCGCTAGTGATTCAAATCCAAAATTTTTACTACCGAAAGCTCTCAAAAGTCAACTGATTATTGGCAGAAAGCAATGAAGCTTTATTTCTTAGTCAGAGTGAATAGTATATTCATTTTATCAATTGAATGTTAAGTTCTAATTTGAGATTCCGCAGACCAGTTAATATATTTAATTTATAGACTTGTACATGAAGTATGTTTTCACATTAATAGTCATTATCGATAATCATAGTTCTACATATTTGTAAGCAATAATAGCAGCCATTGGGTTAAGTTCTTATCACAGATATAAGTTTTCACAGTCAGATGTTTTGTAGCTGTTTTGTTATCTTCTGCGACCTACCCCATTAAATGTATTGTGTGTTCACGTTAATTTTGTCATAATACGACCACTAAGCAGCTAATATATTCGGCCAATTAATCAGAAGGTGGTTGATTTGGCAAAAATGACACATCAGAATTTTTAAATTATTATGTTAGTTTATCTGCCATCTGTTCGTCATTAATTTGTGAGTTTTAAACGGCGTTAAATATTTTTTTGTGTATATTTTGTTTGTCAGATTTGTAATCAGCGATCCCAAACCTCCGAGTAACGATTTTGAAGTTAGTTCGATGACTTTTAAAGAATGTTGTCCGTCATATTGGATCCGCCATTTTGAATTTTTAAAATATGACTTCAGATTCGTAATCAGCAGCCACAAATCTTAAAGGAACCATTTCGACTGCATTTTTTAACATTATTATTGAAAATATTTGTTCTTTTTTTTGGACATGGTCACTTTTGACCATCTGTATTTCGTAAAAGGGGTCATATGCTCATCTTTCAATTTTGCAGGAATTATTGTGCCACCATAAGCCAATAATTCCTGCTAAATCCAAAGATGAGCATATGACCCCTTTTACGAAATACAGATGGTAACAAAAGTTTCAAAAATCAAGGTTCCGAAAACGGGCATATTTGCGATATAAAATGGTGTTACTGTGATAATGTCAATCATATAAAAGCATGAGGATTGCACCAATATCGAAATCAAAGCCATGGTCCAAGCTTAAGCAGCTAGTATCGTTACCAATAATAAGCGATATGTTTGATCCGAGCATAGAAAAGAAAAATCGCAATTTGTGCTACAACACAATACAATAATTTTCAGCACAATAATTTAAAATCCCGTACCGGTTATAAAACTTTTAAACAAACTTGTAAAATTCCGGAGCATTCCTAGTCGAATGCAAAAAACACGAAGTCTCTATCTATTACCGTTTCCGAGATCCTTTCGTTCATACAGACGGACGGACGGACATGTCTATATCGACTCCTCTATCACTCCTGATCATAATGGGGGTAACTTTTGGGTCTCCGACCATTATTTCTACCTGTTACATACATTGGCACAAAACCAATAGGCTCTTGTACCTTCGGTACTGGGCCTAAAAATACCTCTTTCGCCAGTAGCTGACGAACGAGTCTTTTCGTTTTTAGCCTTTTGAACGAAAAGACGGTTGCTGTTGAGACCGTGAGCGATAGCGTTTAATTTTCGGTCTTTTTGGTGAGCAGGCCGCGCAGAAAAATTTGGTTGAGCATATTTGGAGAGCTCTTTTTTTTTGGATAATAAGCAGGCTTTTGATAGAGTTTGGCACGAGGGACTGTTATATAAACTAAAAAAGACTCTACCAACACCATTTTATATTTTGCTTTAATAGTATCTTACACAAAGGAATTTTTACGTGAAAGTTAAGGATTCACTTTCAGATATATGTATATCCAATTAAAGCTGTCATACCCCAAGGAAGTGTGTTAGGTCCAGTGCTTTATACCATCTATACTGCAGATATGCCCGTAAATGACAATGTTACTGTGGCTACTTATTATGAAATTAAAAAAAAGTATACAATACTCTTCACACTTTAACTTTATATTTATTGATTATTTTCCAAAACTTTTATTTCGTCAATTTTCACTTGTCCGAGTAACCTACCAATCAGCTTAAATGTCCTCGCTCGTGAACTAAAATAAATACGTGTCTAAAAGGTCCCTTTATGGTGAAATTCGGCTCTCATATAAAACTACATTTTATTCTATAAGAGACGAAAGAGAAAACAAAATTTTTTTTTTTTAAATTATCAAAATTTTGGTTTTTAACGGACATCAAAGTTTAAAGTATATACTCGTTGCGCTTGAAATGGGAACTGAATATCTTGGAGGCTTTGGAATTGATTTTGTTCTAATTTTAGGTTATGAAAGTTAAAATACCAACAATTTAAAATTAATTTATAACAAAAAAAATTTCAAAATTTGACCCAAAAAATTTTATTTGGCATCATATATTTCAACAAAGAATTCCAGCCCCTATTTAAAACTCTTTTTCACCACTCATGGCATAGTTTGTACAAAACTCTCTTCAATTAAAAGCCATATTCATAGCAATGCCATATTGAAATATTTTGATATCGAAGTCCAACATTATAACTTGCGATAAAGCTATACTTTGTAGGAAAAAAGAATGGAACACTTTCACTCGAATATGTTATATCTGCCTGTCGCATAGTTTTGTTTAAGAAGTATGTAATAGTCAAAGGATTAACATAAAGCTGCTGTAAATAATAAATTCCGCAGAGATTGATATATTGGTCAAGCATTTAGTGGGGTTTTATAACACCAAATAAAATTACATTAGTTCCACCAAATGGCTCTTTGGCGCTTCCATTAATATTAGTGAATCGATTGTGAACAGTGATCAAAAATTTCAGCGCGAATCATACTTTTTTCGTTAACAATAACAATGCGCACATTAGCAAAAGCATTTCGAATCATTTCCAAGAGAGGAATGCATTTAATCTCCTGGATATTGCTATTCCTTTAGTTCCTACAGCACAATTTTTATAACTTATAAAGATTGTGTATTTATTGTGCATTTAGTGAAATTTTGGCAACTATTTAACTTCGGACATTGGCGAAAAGAGCATTTTATTAAATAAAGAAGAAGAACATCATATCAAACAAGAACAATCAGTAAAAATTTAAAATAAATGAAATTCTTCCTTAGCTCTTCTATCACAAAGAGTCTGCGAAAGTCAATTTTTATCAAACGATTTAACAATATGCAATATTTATGTATTTAATTATTTCATTGCAATGGACGAATTGTTTATTTATATTTTGACTGGCCATTCACGTTCCAAAAAAATGCAAACCAATTCACCCATCCAGCTATCCATCGTGCCGCTTGATTTTTAGATGAGAAATTTGGCGCCTTCTCTTTTTACTGATAATACTTGAAAGATTGGTACTTCCTCAAAGTAAAAGTTTTTATTTGAATACGGGGCCATATGCTATCTTTCTGAATCTGCGCTCCTTAATTTTTTTTTCGTTATCGATTCCATATGCATTATCGCAGCAGAACATGTAAGTAGATTTAAAATATTTATTAATACATTTAATAATTTATGTTAACATTTCTAGAATGTCTCAAAGAATTTCTCCATATTCGCGGCCATATTGGCTAATTGGTGACATGGATAAACTAATCAACGCACCCGAGTACGCAATATTGCGAACTCGAACCATCCATAAGCTGCAGTTGTTGGCAATTAAAATTATTGTTAATATTAATGTTGCTCGATGCATGATTTGGAAGGTTAAAGCGCCATGCGATCTGGCTCCGAACCTAAAATGGATTGTCGAATTGGTAAGTAAAGTAATAAAAAAATTATTAATATTAAAATAAGAAGCACTTTATGTATAACTCTTTATGTATAACTTAACTCTTTATTATTGTTATTTTATAAATAGAATAAATAGAATAATTAATACTAATTATATTATATACATATATTTTACAGTATTGTCAACATAATAAAATTTCAATGGAGGAATAATTGGGAGGAAGTATGGAAAAAATTTTTGGTTATAGTTTATTAATTATATTTTATTTACAGACGCAAAATAATAGGGCAATAGTAACAAATTTTATTACTATTTCCCACCACCCCCCGCCCAAATCCCCTTAACTACTCCCACACCATCCCCGGCCACAATCCCCTTCACTAATCCCACACCACCCCTGGCGCCATTCTTTTTCATGCCCCCAAATCACGACCCAACCCAAACTATATAATTATCCCACCCTATATAATTAAAATTGTGTGGTACACATATACAATAATAGTGCATAATTGTTATTTTATTATAATTTAATTTGTAATTTAGTTTTAAAGTTAATATTAAAAATTTAATTTTAGTATTTTAAAAAGTAAACATAAAAAATAAATATTATTATGTTTTTTAAATATTAAAATAAAATAAAATAAAGTAAAATAAAGTGTTGAAAAATGTTTTTAATTGAATTTAATTAGTATAAATGATTTAAATGATAGTTATTATAATAATATTATAATTTATAAATATTATAATAATTGATGGGAACATTTTTTGAAATTTGCAAATTTTTATCTATGTATATACAACTTTTTGGGCTTTTAAAATGGAAGTTACTTTTAAATTTTCAATTTCATTTGTAATTTTTAGCGAATTATGAATAATAAAGTACATCTGAGAATAATAGAATTTTGCAGTAGAAAAGTTTATGGTTTATTAGCAAACATTATTTTTGTTCTTTATCTGTCAATTTTATTTCTCTGTACCAGTACAGATCGCCTAACAAACTCATTAAATGTTTCTCTAAAGCAGTGGAAAACAAAAAGGTGGGAAATTAATAAGAAAAAAATGGTATTAACGGAAAGTTTTGTGTTTTATAAAACGTTTTTTATGTATGAACAGAAAAGGGAGATCGGAAGCATCATATGTCGTTCAAATTCAATTGCTTATAAAATCGTCAATTATTATCCGATTTTGATGAAGTTTTGTGACTTTGTCTTATAGAGACTTCAACTCTATACTGATATACTTAAAATAAACAAGTAAAACTCCGGCGAAGTCCTAGTCGAATGCAAAAAAAAAAACGAAGTCTCTATCTATTATCGAAAGATGAACAGACGGACATAGCTATATCGACTCCTCTATCACTACTGACCATAATGGGGGTAACTTTGGGGTATTTCCGACCATTATTTAAACATGTTACATTTGCACAAAACCAATAGTCTCTTTTACCTTCGGTACAGGGCCTAAAAATTAGGTAAACAATATGAAAAATTAGTTTTTTGAAGTGTTCAATCCTAAGTTACCATTTCAAATTGAAATAGCTGGAAGTTAGCAAAACACTTAAAGCCGAAACACTAGTGTGCAAGAATAACTCCAAAGATTCCAAAAATATGATACCGACAAAAAAAATTTAAAACAAGTAAGGAAATTTCAGTCGGGCGTAACCGACTGTAAGAGGCCCTGTACCAGTTCAGTTCGCCTAACTAACACATTAAATGTTTCCCGAGCTTATGACCAAACACATGACCACTTCTCACTGCGCGAATATGATATGATATTTGGTAGGGGCAAGTTTTTAAAATAAACTTGTGAAATTCCGGAGCAGTCCTAGTCGAATGCAAAAAACACGAAGTCTCTATCTATTACCGTTTCCGAGATCCTTTCGTTCATACGGACGGACGGACGGACAGACGGACATGTCTATATCGAATCCTCTATCACTCCTGACCATAATGGGGGTAAGTTTGGGGGGTCTCCGACCATTATTTCTACCTGTTACATACATTTGCACAAACCTAATAGGCTCTTGTACCTTCGGTACAGGGCCTAAAAAGGTAAATTTGCGCAGTCTGTTTCAAAATGAAGAATAACGAAGGTGGTTTGTATAAAATGCCATAATAGTCTGTGAGGCGAACACAAAATGATATGCGAAAAAATGAACTATGCTTTAGACTTGTTTATGGAAAAAAATGTGTTATATATAATATTTCGATTTTTTATGTTATGCCGTATTTATATTAAAGACGCATATTGCAATTTTTATCAATTTTCGTTGAGTTAATTGTTACTTTTTTATCAGAGAAAATTAAAAATAAAAATTGAATTCAATTTTCTAAGTAGGAACAAGCATATGAACATACATATTATATATCAACTGAAAGCTATTAACGAGTAGATCATATATATACTCCGATATATGATCTAGCTCGGTTCAAAAGATATTTGAATGCAATTTTTATTTTCAGTTTTTATTATAAAAATAAACTCATAACTTCCTGGTTATATCTATTTAATTCAAATCTTGTGTTAATTTTTGGACATCTTTTATACTGTCATGTTTTCATGTCAATTGTAATAAGGCCTTTAATTAATTTGTTGTGCTTGCGCTGTATACAAAACACTTCTTCTTTTCTTTTTTTTTACTTAAATTCTTGCTTTGTTGTTGCTGCTGCTATTTAATTTGTACTTGTTGCCACACATTGCATTATGTTTAATGATACATTATTTCACTGCGCGTTTTACGTGCTTGTTTGTTTCGTTCTGCTTCCTCTTGCTGCTATGCTCAGTGTTGCCGTTTATTAAAGCAAAAAAAAAAACAATTCTAATAAAATGGCAACACTTTTTTTTTATAAAATGTTCATTATATTCTAAAAAAGGTTTGTAGCAAAAGTTGTATAATAATATTTGGAGAAACATGTCCTTATGCACTGTGCGTATGTTTGTTTAGGAGAAAGTTTTCCTGAGTAGAAAAAACTTAAAAAATATAAAAGCACACATTTCCGCACCACCTATGACGTAATGTACTTGGCGCATTTTTTTAACGTGGTTTCCCCAGTAGGTATACTCTACGATCTATAGAAAGTTTGATCAGATCGTATCGTATCCCGACAATGGGGCCTATTGGGGTGGACTCAATAGTGGACGGGCCTGAAGTACTGGTAGGGGTGGGAGTTGGCGGATTGGGAGTGGTGGGTGTGGTGCGCGGAGGCGCGTTTCAGTTATAACAGTGATGGGTGGGTCCTAAATTAATACTCGTGCTTTTTATATGCACGTTTGTTTAGAATTAGACAACAATTAAAAAATCAAGAGAAGCTAAAGAAAATTAAAATTAAAAAAAAAAAAAAAATAACACGAAGGAATTTAGCAAAATCTCAGATTCTGATATGTCATGCGATTTAGACTTTAAACTCAATTAGGTAAATATATATATGTCTCTAAAAATAATACAGTGGAAAACAAAAGGATATATTAATAACTATAACGAGCTATGGATTTTTCAAGGGCATTTGATAGAGTTGGTGTACACTCAATAATCAATTAACTTATAGAATGAAAAGTGGGACCAAAGATTATGCGCTATATACGCAATTTAATGTCAAAAAGGAATATTGTTGTAAAAGTGGCATCGCAAACATCCAATATTCTAGCCTTAAGTAATGGCATACCGCAAGGATCGCCATTATCTGTCATATTATTTATCATTGCATATAATAGGCTATCCAACATACTATCCATGGAAGAGGGAATTATATTTAGTGCCTATGCTTATTATTAATTTTAAAAAGAAAGAAAAAAATATTATGTACAACTTTGACACTCTGTTTGAAAATACACAAAGCTGATGCTCGTATTCTGGAGCTGTTCTTTCATTAAATAAATGTCAACATCTGCATATATGTAGAAAACATAATTGTACCAGTATTTATATCATGCAATAATATCCAAATACCTACAGTCCCCTCAATTACATTACTAGGCTTAACAATTAATAATAGATATAATTGATTACCTCATATCATAAAATGTAATTAAATGTCTTGCTAGCTCCAGGTTTAATTGCAATACTCTAATTCTTCTGCAACATTTATTTCTAAAATAGACTACGCTTTATACATTTATGGTTATGCATCCAAATCAGTATTAAATAAAATAAAAACACCTTTTAATGCTGCAATTAGAATGGCTCTCGGTGCATTTCGTTCAACACCAATCAGTAACATCCTTCACGAAGCAATTATTCCAACGATAGAATTAAAACGTGATTTTTTATCATCAAAGCTTGTCAAAAATCGTTTAAGCTGTACGGATACCCCTATCGCAAATCTGATAAAACATCATATAATATCTGTAAATAAAAAATCTATCTCATCAATCGAACGTACAAAAAATACATCATCATTAAAAAAACAATTCGCCATTCTCTGCTACCGCTTCCAAACACAAACTTTATTGAAACTATCGGCATTAATATTTTCAATAGAAATGGCACGCAGACATCGGTGTACTCTTGTTATTTTCCAGAGGGCCGAGAAAATCCCAGAAGAAAACAGCTTTTCCTGGCTGATATCCACAAGCTAACTAGTCTCAGTGGAAGATACATCTTAGGGGGTGATTTCAATTGCCGTCATCAGTCGTGGGGCTGTCTCAGAGCCAACTCGTGGGGAAAATTGCTAAAAGCCAAAGTAGACTGCAACAATTTTTACTTAATGTACCCCCCAGAGCACACCTATATTCCAGCAGGAAGTCATGGACAACCATCAACCCTTGATATATTCCTAACTAATCACCCACAGCATTTAGCAAATCCGCGAGTAATAAACACTCTAAATTCAGATCACCTGCCAGTGCTACTAGAAGCCAATGACGATCCACCTTTCACCGACTCTTTTGTTCGCTACGATATGAAAAGAGCAAATTGGGTAAGATTCTCTCGTTTTCTTAACGTATCGCTTCCTCAAATAGATACCAACTCTGTATGTCATCCAGACGATATTGACGATATGATAAATTTCTTTAGTGATGTTTTCCGTGGGGCCAAAGATTTTAGTATTCCTAAAAAACAAATTGAATTCACCCCAAAGCCGCTGCCTCAGAACATCCTAAACTTTATTAAAAGTAGAAATATCCGCCGGCGCGACTGACTAAGGTATAGGCACCAGTCTGACCTCATTCTCTTCAAGTGGCTAAATAAATTAATAACCAAAGCGATGCTAGACTTTCGTAATAAGTCCTGGAATATCGCCCTCTCATCCTTAGATAAAGGTTCTTCCCCCTTTTGGAAACTTTCCAAAACTATCAGGAAGAAGCATAGGAACATACCAACCTTAATCTCCAACAACAATCGTTATGCTACTGACGAAGAGAAAGCTGAAGCGCTGGCTCAATCTTTTAGTTTAAAGCACAGCTTAACAGCAGGCTTCAGTAACTCAACAACTAAATCTGCCGTTGAAGCCTCATTATCTACATTAGCGGAAGCTTCTGTTAGTCTCCAAACTGACTACTATTTTACTACCAACGTCATAAAAGAGATGATTAAAAAGCTAAAGAAGAAAAAGTCTCCTAGGATCGACAAAATAGATAATATATGTATAAAAGCACTCCCTCCAAAAGGAGTAAGGTTTCTTACTTGTGTAGTTAATAAATGCTTAGAGCTCTGCAACTTTCCCCCATCTTGGAAATCTGCAAAAGTTGTCCCCATTGCGAAACAAAACAAGCCTGCTGAATTGCTCTCCTCTTACAGGCCCATCAGTCTGCTGTCGTCAGTCAGCAAAATATTGGAAAAAGTAATTAAGGACAAATTAACACATTTCATTGAAAATAACAGCATCCTTCCATGTCAACAGTTTGGCTTTCGCAGAGAACACAATTTAGCGCAGCTGCTAATTAGAATTAAAAAAATTATTAAAAACAATTTGTCTAGGTCCAAATCAATTGGCATGGTACTTTTAGACATTAAAGCCGCCTTTGACTCGGTGTGGCACGATGGTTTAATCCATAAAATGTTGTGCTTTAATTTTCCCCCAGCGGTCATAAAGATAATTCAAAGTTTCCTACAAAACCGATCCGATGTCGTCCATTTAGGAAAAGCTTCGTCAACAACTGTAAATATCCCTGCAGGTTGCCCGCAAGGCTCCTGCCTTTCGCCTATACTGTATAATATATATACAGCCGTCTTTCCAGCATTACCCTACTGCACCACGTTGATCTTTGCGGATGACACAGCTATCCTCTGCGCCGGGTCGCTTTCTGCAGAAATAACTAGTTACCTCCAAGTAGCATACGATTTTGTAGACTCGTATTTTTACAAGTGGAGAATTTTGGCTAACCCAGAAAAGACAAAAGCCATATTTTTTACCCAAAAACGCAAAGACATCTTCGTCCCCACAGCCGATATCAGATTAGGGACGGTTAATGTAAAGTGGGAACCGAATGTCAAATATTTGGGCATCGCTCTTGACAAGAGACTTAAATTTATGGATCATATAAGCGACACAAAAAAAAAAATTAATAGCTGTGGTTCGCTCTCTTTACCCCTTTATAAATAGAAACTCGAGATTGAATTTAGAAAATAAATTGTTCCTGTTTAGGTCTATTTTCCAATCTGTAATGTTTTACGGCGCACCAGTATGGTCAGATATAGCAAAATGTCACATAAACCAGCTACAGATAAGTCAAAATAAAATCTTGAAACTAATTCACAATCTCCCCTGGCATCACTCTACGGTTGACCTTCATTGTCGAGCCAACATTGAAATGGTAGCTACTAGGTTATTGCGGCTATTGCAAAATTTTTCATCTAAATGTCACGAGTCAATATATCCTCACATTAATGATCCGGCTTAGCCACCTAGCTGTAAGTTAAATTAAGTTTATCTTTAAGTTTTCAGAGGGTTTTTTCTCCATTATTTTCTCCCCAATAGCAACAATTATTAAAATTATCATAAGTCACTCATCTATATTAATAACTAAGTATAAAAGGTCCAGTAATTAGCCTATACTCTTAACTTTTAACTAAATTACTGTTCACAATACATTGTAATGTTATCTGGAGTGAAATAAATGAAATAAATGAAAATCACTGAAATCCATTCAGTCGCTAAAGACAAAGAAAGATTGCGATTGCTGCGCTAGCGCACAAATTGACAAAAAGACAAAGAAAGATAAAAAAATGCGCGCGCCAGAAAATGCGCAATGCACAAATAAAGAACTATTTGACGGCAATTTACAATTGTTAAATAATTTATTTCCACAAATTATTAACCACAAAACAACGCTAAGGACAAAAAAATGCGCGCACAATTTGCAGGCTAGCGCACAATTTGCAATTAAACACAGAAGAAATGGAAAATATGCGCGCACTTCTGATTTGGTCATGTTGAACACCATGGTCATGTGTTAAAGGTCATGTCACACTGAAGCGAGCGGGTTTGAGCGCTGTACAGCCGGGCGCTGTACAGCCGGGCGCTGTACAGCCCGAGAAACCAGCAAGAGTGAGCGGTACTTGCGTCTGTGTGCAAAAGCTTGAAAAAGCTTTACCCTTTTCGTCTCTCACCCGCGTCTTTACCCAGAAGCCAGAGCTTTTTCGAGCTTTTTTGCACACTTTGGACACCTTACCACTACAGACAAACCTCAATCGGTTAGGTGCGTGCTGTACAGCTGTACAGCTAGTGCTGTACATATAACCAAATAGCTATTTCCTGCTATATTTAGCTTTTTTGTAGCTATTTCAGCTATTTTGCTGTAATAAACGTTAGTATGATTTCAGAAGTATACGAGGTAGGACGTCGTCGCGCGTGACAACAATCAATTGTTATTGTTTTTATTCGAGTTCCATCAGTTCGTTTGGAAGGACGTATGTAAGTGCTAATTGTTGATTTCGTCGCTGCAAGCGGACAAACAGCGGAGTTAAATGTGTTGACCGAGTGTTTTTTCGACTACTTCTGTGAAATAAAGTGAAAGAGCAAAGAAAAAAGAACAAACGAGCGAGGAAAATAGCAACATATTTATTCAATTTGTTATTAACAAAGGAATAATAAGCAGAAAGTGCAATAGGATTAAGAAGAATCAGTGCAATAATAATCGTCGTTAGTGCGGCAGCTGTTTATGTTTTAAGCGAGAGGAGAAGGAAAGAGCAGCAAAAGCAAATTTAATTAGTAAAATTGTTTTTTGTGTTGTTTGTCGTTTGGTTGCATAAATTTAGTGCGTTTGGTTGTGTGTGATTGTGTTTGTTTCTTTGCAAAGAAAAAATAATAAATTTGTTCATTTTAAATTGAGCTGTGTGGTTTGTTTGTGCAGTGTGCGGCTGTAGGCGGGGAAAGTTAAAATCGAAAAAAGTGCATTAACAAGGTCTAATTTAGAAAATAGAATCAAATACTTTGTGATTAAATCGTTCAATAAAAAACCGACAAAATTCAGTTCGTTTACGTTTACAACTCTCCAAAGAAAAAAAGCGCGACGGAAACCTATCGAACTTACGTCGCCGCTCTTTCCCCCCACACCGCTGAGGCACTTGCCCGACAACAAGAAAATCTCGACGAGCAGCTGCCATCGGATACGGAACAATTTGCGGATATAGCAAAACAAGAAGAAGATTATATAGCGACGGCGGACAATAACAGGAACAGTGACGAAGAAAAGAAAGAGGAAGAAGACGATCGTAACATTCCAGCGAGGTTCCTGCTTCGAAAAGGAATAGCAACAAAACCAGAATTTCCTAGTAAAGCAGGCAAAAATTCGAAAACAAGACCAACAGCAACAACAACAACAGAAATAGCAACAGCAAGAACAATGGCCGTAGTACGAAAGAAACAGGATGACAAATACCTGCTCGCCCTGCGTGAACTCGTGACCACCGCGGGTGGCGGTAATCGTCAATGTTTCGATTGCGGCCAAAAAGGACCGACCTATGTGAATATGACGATTGGATCTTTTGTATGCACTCGCTGCTCTGGAGTACTGTAAGTGCCTTTTGAATTTTTTATTTTATTAAGATCTGAAGAGGCTATGTAATCAATTGACAGTGTTTAAATATTGAGAAAATTTGACAATATTTGCTCTTATTTTCAGTGTAAATTTTATTAGTTTTGACGTTAGATTCAATGGTAACTCCCAAACAAATTTGTTAAACTTGTTCCGAATATTTTATCGTCTAAAGTTAAGGGGCACACCTAGTGTGACAGCCTAAAAAAAGGCGATTTTTGGGAATTAAAAAAAAAAAAGTACTGTGGCAATTGTCTCAAAATTTTAAGGGTATATTTATACATATTTTACGAATACACAGTAAAATTTTTGAAGAAAAAAATTAAATATTTTTCGAGTTCTAATTAAACTAGAAGTCTTGTCCGTACAATGACCCTCGATCGAAAAAAAAATCAAAAATTGAATTTTACCCAAAATTTTGGTCGTTTTTGGCCTGTCATAATTCGATTTATGATCACAACAAAAAACTGGAGGGTCATTGTATGGAGAACTATATACAGAACATGCAGAAAAAATTTGATAGTGATCGGATCGTTTGTCTTCGAGTTATCACTGCAGCAAATTCGAAAAATGCTGTTTCGAGAAAAACGCGTTTAAAAATAAAAAGATCGTTTTCACTGTAATAAATGGATTAAAATCATATTTACAGCTAATATGCTATTTCAGGCCCACATAATTCACCTTTTTTTGACAAGTTTTGCACACTAAATTGCTAAAAAAAATCGTTTTTTTTTTTTCAAAATTTCACTTAAGATGTTTAGAATCTAAACAGTCATTATTCTTGGAGTTTAACTTAAAGCTATCGAGTGCTCTTAATGGCTTATGGCTTTTATAAGTTGCTTTATTTGCTCATACGACACTTAAATTTGTTTAATTAAATTTTTTTGTTATTATTTAATATTATAGATTTTTAAACACGACAGTCGAACTATTTTTAATTAATTCTCTACAGGATTTAGAACTTTTGAGTAGGCTCTCCAGTCCATATTAACCACTGAACATATTTCCAAATAAGCTCTGACGATATGTATGAGTTCGTATTTTCAGTTAAAAACGAGACCAGACTTTGTTCCAACACCTCCACAGGTTCAGCACTCTTCGTTTCGGGATTATACAAATAGCAGTAAAACATCTTGTAGCAGTTATTTTCATAATGTTTCCTACAACTCTAAATAAAACGTCTATAGTAGCCAAATCGGATAGTGGAAGAAAAGAAATCTTCGTCCCAATGAGTCAGCACGCCATCATTGAAAAATCACGCCTTTTTAAAACAATTCGCTATTTTTTCAGGTCTTTCATTGACATTCCATAATTTGCTTAAGTTTCGATTAGCAAGTAGCAAATTTGGGGCCATAACAGATTTGTTGTCCTCCATTTGTGTCAATATATTCGTTAAAATCCGTATTCTGCCTTGGCTGATGTAACAAAGACATATTGTTAACCTATACTTCTTTCTTGAGAAGCAAATTTTTCAATAATGGTCCATACTTAGGAAGATTCCTGCCACGTGCGGCGGTTATCCATTTACGGATTTTTTTTCCCGAAAAAGTTGTGTACTTCAAATCAATTCGTAATAGGGAGAACTTCGTTTTAAGCAGTTCGTTATAGGGACGTTCGACTGTTATAACAATATATTTATTTTTCTTGGTCCATTGAATCTGAAATGAAAAAAAAAAAAAACGTTTTGTATTCGAACAAGTTCAATATGCGTTGGCCAATTACCGCAATTATTCAAATCAATCGAATCAAATCATTTTCTCTGTGCAATTTTCAAAATGTTATTGAACGCGCCATTGTTGCAGATTATTGCTTTTTGCTGCAATCGGTGGGTGACCTCCACAGAGTTTATATTATTTTTAAACATTTTGTCATTATATATTATTCGATTATTTATATAAGATTGTTTTTTGCCTGTCGTTAACTGAACTTGGTAACACGCTGCGACAAAAATAGATCCGACTTTCATTCAAAAGATGCAATATAATGTAGAAAAAAAAAAAAATAACGAACCCCAAAAGACAAAAAGCGAAAGTACTTTCTAAGACTTTCAATTTTTTTACCAAACACAACCAAAAAAAAAAAATATATACATATATATGCGACTGACCATTTTTAGCTGTTGGTTACTATTTGGATGTATAGAGAAGCCAAGCTCTGCGTTATTTGCCAATTTTTCTATTTAATGACACTATATGACGAACTGTCTTTACTGGAGGAGTACGCGTAATGTGAAATATGAATCGAAAGTGTAAAAATTTGTAATTCCTATTATTAGACATATTATATTTGATTTGAAAGCATTACTCATTGCCCAATAACGCCAAACTTGGAACTCGCTGCTAAACTGTCTGCCAAGACAAGGTCTACTCATAAATTATGCTAGCCTTCTGTTACATGTTGCATAAATTTTCAAAATGTTTGGAAATATTTTGATTAAATGCCAAAAAATTTCTACTGACATTGATTTATGCGGCAATAAATGTGCATTTGGGGCGCCAGCAAAGTGGCTTTCATAGCTTGTGCTCATTTTTGCACTGGTTTTACTGGTACTCACTTCGTTCTAGAATTTTTCTGTACATTCTATGTGCATATATCCTTTACTGCATTGACCCAATTCAGCGTAAAGTGCATCATCGATCTGTCGTCTCCGGCTGCGCTCAGGCACCATTGACCAAATGCAATTTGCCTGCGTTCACATCACAACACATCACATCAGATTTGTGGTTGTTCTTTCTGTGCTTGCCTGCACATTTATTTACCCTGTTGCATCGTCGTATACATAAATTGACACCGGTTTCTGTTTAACCGGAAACACGTTTGTTGCTCCCTCATTCGGTAATCAGATACGCATTACTCTCTACAAAGCAATGACATTGCTTTCATTTGCAACTTCCATTTTGACTGAACGCGGAAATCTATCTATAATATAATTTGGTAAATCTCTCAAAACGCTCCACTTCCGTCCTCGTCATGTTGTATTCTCAAATTGTATAGTATACCTCAACTAGTTCGATTCACTTATGGCCTGGGAATTTTCATTCGTGCTTTTCAACGTTGAAATATTTATCTAATTTAATACATTGGTTGCTGCTCTACTCTCGGCACAAAGTTGTTTATTACTATCCATCAAGTTTCGCTCTGGCCACGCAAAGCAAACACCTCGTTGCCCGTATAAATTTCGAAAAACTTCAAAGTAAGCAGTTCGTTGTTGTTGCAGTTTGTTGCTTGGAAAGTTTCATTACAAAGTTGCACCGAACTAGTAGTACCGCTTCAATGATGCTAAGAAATATGATAGCAAGCAACATGTGATGTTCATATACAATATATACCATGCATATTTAGTGTGTAACACATTTAAGGTGGAATCGTAGAGCCCACATGCGTGTGTTGCGCAACTTTTTGAATGGCCACCTCAGAAACCAACAATGCACCCTCGTTTAGCTTGCCTAATAATGCAACATATCTCTTTTAAACTTTACATTTTCTAAGAACGGTATTGGAGTTTCAGTTTAACCAGTTATGTTTTTTTTATTACATTTTAAATGACAGAGTTTCGTCACTGCTCGTTATTCGATTTTTGTTAATTTTCCAGAAAATTCGTAATATTTTTTTTTACGCTCCAAGTGGACCCAGTCAGTCGACACAAAAGCAAACAGTCGGAAAATTTTTATATCTCTCTATGAAGTTATTTTAGGCTTTAGTGTGCCATCCATCTTATTTTCTCTTTTTTTTTGTCTATGTTCTAAAAAATCTTTAAACCTTAATTATCCAACATTAATTTGTCCACTGGAGACTGGCTAGTATATGTAAGGCGATAATTTTCAGAAATTTTGCTGCAACATTGCAGATACCAACCTTGCAACTAGATTATTTAAAGCTCTTTCCAAAACTAAAAAAAAATTCAATGACATTTGTACGGAAGATAGGTTGAGATGGGCCATTAGTTCCTTTTAACCTTACAAATCCGCCAGTTAAAATGTTTAGAAGTAACCTACAAACCTTACAAATCCGCCAGTGAAAATGTTTAGAAGTAACCTGGCACTCAGCTATATGCCGATGTGCTGGAGAAAAGCAAAGTTACCGTTTATTCCGAATGCAGGTGAGAACGACGCTTTTCACACTAAGCCTTACCTCATTTATGCTAAAAACTTTAGAGAAAATGGTGAATAACTACATCAGGACCGAATACTTGATGGAAGAACCACATCACAGGAATCAACATGCGTATAGGTCTGGCAGATGCACTGAAACTAAATGTCTCAATTCAGAATGTATTTGACAACACATCTTACACGGAGGTTGTAAAGGGACTTAGCAAGAGAAATATAAATCCTTCTCTTACCAGATGGCTAGTGCGTCTAGTAGTTGTCAAGAACAGTCGTGAGCAAGGTACTTGATAAAAGTATCATAGTTTAAACCACAAAAAGATGCCCAGAGAAATGTGGTGGGCGGGGGGGTTGGTGTGTCGTACTACTCCGTCTCCTGTGGAGTCTTGTAGTGGATGAATTGTTAGATTCTCTAACAAAAAATGGAAAAGGAAAACACGAAGACACACTATTTGATCAAATTAAAATTGGAGTCAACATCACACCGATCTTGGTGCTCTAAAGAAGGACTGAGTATCAACCAAGCTAAAACAACAATTATTCCTATTTCTAAGAAATACAAGCGGAAATTACTCAAGCCAATATGGGTGAATGGCATGTTGATAGAATTCTCCAAGGAGGTCAAATACCTGGGAGTAATCTTTGGCCAACGTACCACATCGAAGGTTTACTTAGAAGATAGAATGAAGAACTACTATGGCAATGATAATTTGCAGAGTCATTGCTGGGAAAAATTGGGGTTGTACCCATAAAATAATGAAATAAATGTATCTCACAATGGTTAGACCTACAATAATATACGGCACCAATGTTTGGGCTAAATTAGCAGTAGCCAGCAAACAACTGAATATAATTCAGAGGTTAGCTGGTATAACTATTACAGGAGCAATGCGAACCTGTTCTAGTTTAGCGTTAGACGTGTTTTTAAATCTAATGCCTCTGTATCTTCATATCCAACAACAACAACTGGCGATATGAAGGATTGAAAGGAATAATAGTAAAAGTGAGGTTTACATAAGGAATCAATCAAATGATATCTTGAATAAACTCTTCATGGAATGCATAGGTAAATTAAAAAACTTAGGAAGATTCAACAAGATTACTCTATACTGCGTACCCGGTCATGCGGGCATACCAGGAAACAGTTAGGGCCAACTGATTTAATGGAATATCATTCAACTTTATTCTAATTTCGAAAACAATCCATAAATCTGCTTGTATATTTGAAATCATACTAATAAAAAAAAATGTGTATATGTGGCTAGGCCTTTGAAAAGGGACCTAAGTGAGAACAAATATTGTAATTTTCATTTTTACGACGATTCGGATAGATTTTGAGACGCTATTTCACATGATGAAATCCTTTGTTGTAAAGTTTATTATAGAACTTGGAAACGGTTCCTGGTCCTCACACTGTCTGCAAACGAATTGATTTCCTTTAAAATATGTTTTCTCGAAAACTTGTTTTCACACGTAAGCCCGTTTTTATAGACCAGGAAATATATAATTAATTTGTTAAAAGCGTTTAAAAGAATATCAAATAATTAAAATTTAGGCGGAGATGATGGAAGTACACTTGCAAGTACAAAGCACTTTCATAAATGTTTGCAGATCAATATTCGATTGTTGATAATTAGGCAGAACATTTTGAAACAGCCTGTCCACAGGTACACACATATGATAGTATGTTGCGGCGCTACGACTTTTTTATTTAAAAAAAAACTCTAACATGACTATTTGTAGAATAACATAAAGAAGAAAGAGTGACTATGGTGACATCGATAGTTAACCAAGAAGCGCAAACTTACTGCACTTTCTGGATCAAAAGGATAAAGCTAAATGTAGGAGAAAAACAGGGATGTAACTACAAAATTATTTGTGTTCGTTGTTCTACCCTTTGAAAGTCTAAATGTATGGAGTTTTATTGAAACCGATGGAATTTTTAGTCCTAATTGAAAATGACTTCAAAATGTTTTTCGGTAACACTGTTTCTGTTTCAATTTCAACCAAAATAGGTCTTTTCCATTGCTTTTTTTTTTGTCAATCAGCGCACATCATATTTTTCCGTAGAAATATTTTTTCGCATATGTTCCGATTTATCACCTTCAGGTAAATTGTTCAGAAAATTAAAAGTTTCAAAATTTTTTTGCCAATACACGTTTTCTTTAAAAAAAAATAAGCTCAAAATGGAGTATGGCTCGGTAAATCGTATGGGTGAATACAAAAATATTCGTAATACTCAGGAGCAAATGCGTCGTCGACGTACGGAGACAATATTTAGACTGCGTCAAACCAAACGCGATGATGATCGAGTAAAACGTCATAATATGACTTCCATATTCTACGAAGATGAGGACGAAAATTTTAATTTGGAAAATTTAGTGAGACTCGTTCAGGACGCCACAGACGAAACATGTACTGTAAGTCAAATTATAGCTGCTGTGAAAGAAGCACGTTATCTCGTTGCATCGAGTACTAAACCACCGATACGCGAGGTGCTCGATACCGGCATTTTGCCTTTATTAATCAGCAGTTTGCAGTTGAACACGGCAAATCTTCAATATGAAGCTCTGTGGACAATAACAAATATAGCCTGCGGAACGTCAGCCGATGTTAAAAGAGTCGTTGATGCTGGAGCAGTACCGGTTCTATTGCAGCTTATGACATCAACCAAACCAAGAGTCGCCAAGCAATGTGTTTGGGCGCTGGGTAACATTATTGGTGATGGTCCTCAGCTAAGAGATTTCGTTTTGCAAGAAGGTTTGCTGGAGCCGTTGCTATCACTGGTAATGTCCGATTTGTCTGTACCGTTTTTACGCATTGTCGCTTGGACAGTTATGAATCTATGCAGACATGAAACATCTTTTCTACCAAGCGCAATGTTTTCGAAAATACTAGAAATGCTTTGTAAGTTTCTGATGACCCAAGACAAGGGAGTACTATTCGATGCAACTTACGCCATAAGTTATATAGCAGGCGGAGGCCATGATCACATTCAATTGCTGATTGACAATAATATCGTCATGTCGTTATGCTCAATGCTGGGTACTAGCGACACCAAATTCATGATTGTTATACTGCGTGCTTTGGGAAACATTGCGACCGGCACTGAGAAGCAGATTCAAGTTCTATTGGACAATGGTGCGTTGTCGTTAATTCAGTCGCTGCTGTCATCCCCTAGTGAAATGATACGTCTAGAAGCTGCATGGGTGCTGTCCAAGATTTCCACTGAAAAGAAAGAGATTAAAAATCTACAAACAGAATTAAATTAGTAGAGATGGGTCCAAATCACTCTAGATTATAAAAAAAAATCGACATCATAACCAGAAGCAACAACTACTTAAAATAAGCATAATATGGCCACAGAATAATTTTTATGGGTTTTATTTTTATTAATTTTTGCACTGGAAATCTTTTTCTATAAGATATATATTAACCAGTTTTGTTGCCACACTCGCAGTCATATAAATTACTAAAATCTGTCAATTATAAAATCCAGGTTAAAGAATCTTTGCTTCCCCCAAAAGCAGATAATGAAGCAGACCACTCGGTTAGATTGACCAACTTTGCTAAAGCAATTCGTGGCAGCAGACCGTGTGGCTGTGGCGGCTACAATGAAGGAAAGATGATGAGTCATGCACCGCCCGGGAATGCAACCGAATGCAGCGCAATGCGCCAATGTCTGAAAACAAAAACTTTTTTGAATTGAATTGCATGAGGTAACAAGTTTTGCAGCTTTGTCAGCCCGCTGAATGCGCTAAAGGATAAAATCGGCCATCAAGTTGCATTCTTTTCTAACCGAAAAAGCGAAGGAGGGCGAAAAAACGAGCTCGTGAACACAGCAAGCGTGCAGAGTATGCAGGATTCCCAAAGGCATGTAGTTAAGACAACAGAAAAAAATACATTAAGTTTACTTAAGTTAAATCGAAGGTTAAATGCCCTACTTCAATGAAATGATTTGGTAAAATCTGACCAATACAGGATATATTATATAAATTGTAAAATAAAATATTTTTAACTTTAAATATGTAAAACGCTCAATCAAAGCTCATGATACCCTATAAAAAATGAGTATTTTACGTGAACAGTAAAATAAAATATTTGACAGTAACAAGAATAGTAAAATACTCGTTTTAAACTCTGTATAAAGGGTATATAAAAAAGACTGGCATGGCGTCTCCAAGTACAACGACTTCGATGAACGATATTCAATTTGGAATTCTTTTCGCGCAGACAAAGCGCAACGAACCTAATATGAAATGCAGAACTTACAATACATATCTGCACTGTTACACAGATACACAATATATAAGTATCTACGAACAATAAAAGACAGATGAGTAAAAAAAAAGTACAACGCGTAAAACACAAAGCCGCCAAAAAATGTTTCAAAATCCACAATAAACAGTGGTGTAGAGCGTTGTAACTAAAAAGAATTGAAAAGGAGGATCTCTAAAGCATACAATTGTATGGTGCGCATCCATAGAGAATAGTATATCGGACTTATGTATGTTCCATCTATAGATTTGTATGGGGGGAGCTAATATTGGGATTGACACGATTTGAAATGTACACGGTACAAGTTTGGTTACTTTATTATGGAAGGTTCGAGACGCGCTGTTCAAGTTATTGATCATTAGCTTGCATGAAAAACTCGTTCGTACATATAATGTATAATGTCTAATTTGCAAAGAATGGAAAAGTTTATAAAGTGTTGCTTATCGTTAAAATATAAAAAATCAATGAAAAAGCGAAATCCATATTTTAATTATTAACTTTAATCCCCTTCTGCGGCGCTCTCTGCTGCAATTGTTGCAGTGTTGTGTTTGTGCTGGTGACTCAAGTTGCTACACACAGATACTTAAACACTCACACAAATACAATTGAGCTACTCAGGAAAGAAACTTGTAAAACAACTTTTTCGCATTTGGCATGTTTTGAACTTCTTTGGCGTTTGCTGCTGCCTTTATAATTTTTTTTAAGCTTGCATGCCTCGCCAGCGTTGCAAAATTCATTCAAAGTCACGTCATAGTGGCTCAACAATCAATCTCATTGCGCACTCGTCACAGACAGACTGACAGACAGACGGACATAGTGAGAGGCTGAAGTGTATATACAAAGATACAAATATTTTTTATACATTGTAGGTACAAACATTTTTACAGCAAAGTTCAAACCACTTACGTGTGGTGGCTTGGTGTCTCATCTAGTGGCTAATAAAAGTCGTATAGCATGATTAGATAAGGCTTTTGCAGTCACATTTTTTCATTACTCGTATTTATCAAGCTTTCTCCAAACGCATTATTTATCACGAGACTCGCTGTCGCATGTGAAACCAAAGAAGCGAATGAAGAAAATCAGACTTTAGGAGGTTGAACACGGGTACTTGAAGTACATGCTCGTACATATGCCCTGCCTTCGACTGCAACTCCATGGAATTACATATTTACTCACCCAGTCTAGTCAGCCTGCCAGCGGTTTGTGTGCGTGTTCATCGAAAAGTGACGCTTCATAAGTTGAACCAGTTGACGAGACGAGACCAATCAAGATCAGTCTGGGCCAGATCAGACCATAGAACGAGAATCTGAGCAAAAGAAACGTTTTTCTGTATGGCATTTCTTTGAGTTTGTTAGAGTGGTGCATTGTGTCTGGAATTCTTATCTGACTTAATTTATAGATACATTTGTGCAGTCATAAATATGTCAACGCTTAGTATGTATGCAGCTGGTTGATATGTTGTGTACGAGGGATGATTTTAAAGATTAAAATGGTATTTTAAATGTAGAAGTACAAAAGCGAAAATAGTAAAAATACGATAATAAGAAAAGAACTTAATTGCATTTAAATATTTCTAAATCAATATTTTAATAAGTGTGGAATTAGTTTGTGATGTTTCAGACATCAGCACTTTATCATAAGAACGTGTCTAACTCGTTCAGCCTTGGTGAGTTAATTTGTGAGTTATTTAAGGCGTTGCAAAAATAGTGACACAATTATTATTTTTGTCTATTCGCTCTATTTGTAAAGATTATAAAAAACAATTAAATAATAATGAGATATTTCATTTAGGTATCATATCAGATTGGTTAAAAATTGTGAACTAACCAATTTTAAATGAATCGATCGAAAGCTTTATATAAGATATTATTTAAATCGTCCTCCCTTTTCTTTTCACACATAAAAAATGTGTTATAAGGCACTTATTCATACAGTGAGAAGTGGGAGGAGCAAAATACTTTTCGTCAGAACTATATTTCTTATTAATTTCCTGACCAAGCAGGAAACATTTAATGAAAAACCTTTTTTTTCAAATTTATTGTCTAGCTTTAAAATCCATTTCGTTAAAATTTCACTTGTCATCCATAATTTTTTGTTAGACTCATAATCCACATCTAAAGATTTTATTCCTTCAAAGCATTATTGCTACCATGACAGTTATTCTCACTGATCACTGACTGAAAGCAAGCAATATCTCCATTTTATATTTTTATTTGGAATTTTTGAGGAATCCCCTAAATATGTTTTAAGTTTTCTCGACGCAAAAACAAAAAAATGTTCTATGCAAACCAAAACGCATGAGTCTGAAATTTTTACCCGTAAAATTTCTTCGTTGTAGAGAAAAATTCGCTATATGGATATTCGTTACAGGGAGACCATAACACACCAAAAGTAGAATGAATAAGCTGTGTACTTGAAATCAATTCGTTATAGGAAGAACTTCGTTGAAAAGAAGTTCGTTATAGGGAAGTTCGACTGTATCTAACTATTGAAAATAAATATTTGGTTTTGAATTTTTATTTTCAATTTGTATTTTTGAGTATTTTTGTTTGTCTGATACTAACAGCCTATTATGAAACATACAAAAAGTGAAAACTTTCACCGACATACTAGAAACAGCTGAATAAAAGAGAGAGGCCATTTAGTAGTATTTCAAAAGGCTTTAATGGCATTTAAAATCGTATTTCATTTGGCATTTATGTGTACCGAAAATATTATAATGGCTTATTTTATTTGTTGACTTTCTGTTTGCACAATTAAGACAGCAACAAATGCAATAAGGCCGACCGACCATCAAAGACCGAACAATCTGTGCCAAATGCGAGTATCTTTGTTCGGCGATTCACATTGAAAATGAATTAAATTTGATTGTTAAATGATACTTTTTTATGTACTAGTGAACTCTTTCCTAATGTATTCATTGTAGTTTATTGCCACTTGACACGCTTTCGTGTTGGAATGCCAAAAATAGCACAACAAAGTGCACTTTATTGGTGACACCTACTAAAATGTTACTAGAGATGAGCATCGATTTTAAATATATTTATTAAATAAAAATATTTTTTGGTTGAATTTGGCTTACATGACAATTTTCCAATTTTGAATGCGGAAAAGAAAGAAGAAAGATCGCTGTAGTCGAGTATGCTCGACTTCGAGATACCCTGTACTGCTATTGTGTCTTACATTTGTATGGGGATTATATTCCTATCTAAATCCGTTTCGCATATTTTATTGGGATTAGTATAAGATACAACAAATCTGTCGTTGAAAAAGTAAAACCAAATCTTAACAGAATTTTTTCCATACAAAAACTCAGACAGGGGAACCACATTTTGTATAAATAAAACCATAAATGGGTGTTGGAGTCTCTTAGTAGACGCTTATTCGGCATTTCAAGCTGTTATGGACCAAAAATAAAGTTTTAAGTAGAATTAAGTGGACATGACATACCGATTTAGGCTGCTGAGTGTCCCGAAAATTCGAAAATTGAGGTTCGTGTTGTGGTATCTGAACCTCCTTCTGGGTTTTACAGAATAAAAATTCATTTATTTTTTCGTCATTTTGACATTTATTCCAAAAGATAGTGAAAATATATCGAAGGACGTAGTAGTGACACATCATTTCTGTATTGTTTAAATAGTTAGTACGTACTACGCGTATAGTTCTGAGTGTTTTGTAAAATAGCAATGATTCAATAATTGATTGAATTTATTTTATGTACATTCTCGTACATGGGCAATTGTATTCTATTATACTCGTACGTACTTTATTCTATATGTCTGTGTACAATAAAACAGGTAAATAATTGTATGTCGTTGACATTTCACTGCTGTTCTGCAACATTGGTGAAATTGATTTTTAAGCTCCTAGTCTGCTTGTACTACACATTCCAAATAGATAGATTTTTTTTTTATATTTGCTTTTCCTTTGTTAGCTGATTGTTATATACGATATATAATGATGTAGCTATATGTGTATATACCATAAAAGTGAATTTTTGCTGTGATTATATGGCAGCAACTAGTCGTTGAGGAAATAATATTTGCTGTGAAATGTAAAAATGGCTCTTCTCGTTCTTCTGCTGTTTATGTAATCAAATTGGCTGTTTGCCAAAGCAAATTAACAATTTTATTTGAATGTATTTAAAATTTATTCATATAATTTTTATTCACACCTCTGCTAACACGAACAAGAAATATGTAAAAATTGGCCAGAAATAAACAATGATACAGAAAAATTTTAACGAAAATCTGCTTGAAGAACACTTTGGCTTAGATGGAACAGTAATTTGACAAATTCCATGAACATTTTAAAGAAATTTTTTTTTTAATTTTAACGCTGCACCCAAGAGAAAAGTTTCTTAATAGTTGGTGGGAATATAGAAGCAGCACACATGGCAGACAGAGCCTGTAATGTATATATATTTTTGATCAACATCGATAGCTGAATCAATATAGCCATGTCTGTCCGCTCCACCGCATATTTATAAACAAAAAGATATCTGAAGAAGCTATTGACCTCAGACTTGCATATTTAGATTCTTCTTCTCCATAAGCAGCTGAAGTGTTTAATTCTTTGTGGCTGCCACACCTACAACTTCCACAATATGGGTCTTTTGGTCTCTTGAACAGCCCAGCCGAGAAAAAAATTTTCGATGACTTATTGTAATTTATTTATTTGTTTTTGAATTAAATTAATAATTTAAGAAGTTTTTTTTTATATTTGTTTTTATTATCAACAAGAAAATGCAGTGCAGTCGAGTGTCCTTAACTTTGAGATACTCTGTACCCTCATTGTACCTTAAATTTGTATGAGATATATTTCTAACTGAATCCGTGTTGGATGTTTTATTGATATAAGTATAACATACAGCAAATTTGTCGTTTCAAGCCAAACTGAACGAAAAATGATAATTGTTTTATTCAAAAAATCAGAAATAAAGAAGGTTGAATACTAATTAAGTTTTTCTTCTTTTTCTTTAATATAAATCTGGTTTACTTTATTTGCAATGTATCTACATACGAGAATCAGCTAATTTTAGGTGAAACAATTGTCAATGTATTGACGGAGCTGTTGTGGGTTAGAAATAAGAGCTTCTTGAGCAGATGGGGAAGGGGTGGCAAAAAGGAAGTATAAAAAAAAATAAATGTTTTATTGCCTCCCATGATAGAGTTGAAGCGTGTGACACCTTTTGCGCCTTCTAATAGTGGAGCTGTTATCAAGTAGGTTGGTTATACATAATAGAGCAGTTGCTCCTGCTGGCAGTGCCCCAGTTGCATATACGTTTTATTATCGCTTTGTATACTAGAAGCTTGTTTCTCAGCCTGAGAATTGACCTTCGGACGATCAGCCATAAATGCTTGTTGCCATGTTCCCCGTCTATCCAGCACCATACCCAGAGTGACTGTTCTGTCGAGATAAGCTTGGGGATAGACTTCTCTTCTTAGCGAGAAAGTCGCTTGAGTGGACTTCTCTAGATTCACCACAATAGTTCACCTCTTAAGCCAAGTATTGGTGGTGTCGAGCTGCCTTTAAAGGTTGTGTGAAGCCACCTGTGGAAGACGTCGGGCGCCAAAGGCTATCGGCGTCGGCATACGTAAAGTCCAGCAGCTTGTCTTCCTAGATGATTGGCATGTTAGCTTCACTGTGGTACTCCGGCTCTGTCTTGTTTTATTTCAGAACTTTCTTCCCCGCATCTCACAAAGAAATTTCTGCGCTCAATGTAGGACCTGATGAAGTGGTAGTACGGTGCTGCCAAAATTGTATTTGGCTTACGGTGTAGAGCGGCATGCCACACCCTGTTGAAGGCTTTCTTTACGTCCAGGAAGACGGCCAAATATTTCTTTTTCTTCTCAAATGCCTCCAGTAGCCCCTCGATTAGTCCATGGCAATGTTCAAGCTTGCCATGGTATTCTCTGAAGCCAAACTGAAAATGAGGGATCGAACCAGCCTCTTCCAGTATTGGTCGGATACTACGCAGGAGTATTCTTTCGACTACTTTTCAGAGTAACGTCAATAAACTTAAGGGCGATATGGTTACAGGCTTACTAGGTTTGCGAATAAGAATTATTTCGGTACATTTCGCATTTACATCGACAGCAGGTACCAGTGGAATCATTTTCAGACTTCTTTCTCTTTATAGGCCTTTTGATGCCCTTGTTTTATATCTTGGCTGTTCTTCAGGAAGTCGGAATGCCACGCCCACTTTTATTGGGAGCTGTCTTTAATTTTAAAGTTACTTGTGAAATACATTTTTGATAGTCTATATTAACATGACTTTCACGTTGGTGTCTTCAATGACTCTTTGGCACATTTGTTATTAAAAACACGAAGTGATATTTTTATGAGCGTGTGTGATAAGTATTAAAGCTTTGCATTGTACTTAGCTTAATGATTTAAATTGTATAATTTCTCCCTGAGTCAGACCTATCTCATCTACAAATTATAGTAAATACTATATTCGATTTCTTATATCATATCATATCATATCATATCATATCAAACATTATGGAATTTATAAAAAAAAAAATCTTTCATTACCAAATAAAAGTAATTGTTTCTATCGTATGTACATATAAACCCGTACATGTAACACAGTTACGAATTTGTATCTCAAAACCTGCCCTACAGACTCTTAACCTTGCTCTGATTTTAGAAAAAAAAAATTATTGTGTTTCTAGTTTGTACTGATTTTATCTTATTGGGGCTTTCTTATTATATTTATTCGCTCTCGTTTTTAATTTATTTGCAATTAATGCGATTTTATATATTATTAAGTATATTGCCCAATGTATCCAATTTGTCTAGCTCCGCACGTATATAGCACGCCGCACTAAGTGTTTTGTGACTCGTTGTTTATTTATTTATTTATTTTTTTTCGTTTTACCTTTCATTTCATTCATGATTACTTCATTAAATACCATTTTCTCTTTTCTCTCTATGTATTTCTCTTTTTGCTTAGCTAGTCATGCTATTGCCTGTTTTTGTTTATTCTGTTGTTGTTGTTGTCATTAACAAATCATGCGATAAGGTCTTTAAAACAAAAAAAAATCCATTATGATTCATTTCGCTACCGGCTTCAATAAAGTACAACCTACCAACATATATTCATATTCTCTAAACTTGGATTTAATGAAAATAAACAATTAAAATTTTGGAAAGTACAAATTTGGGCTGGGAAATAAATTATCAGCATTAATTTTGAAATGTATGAACTTAAGTATAGATTCTTAATTCCTATCATTAAAATCTATCCAGTCATTATAAAATGTTCAATGTACCCAAAAAATATTTTTTTGGCGATAAAAAACGGTTCTTATCTAACTTGGTACATTTAAAAATGTATAGCTTCGCATCTATGGGTCCAATTTTGTACTTGAATATAGTTATGAAAGGAAAAGTGTTTGTTCTTTTAATTGGTGTAAAGATGGTTTCGATACTACGATTATATATAAAACTCCACGTCTTCGGAAACAGATTAACCGCTGTTCGCGTGTAAAAATAAATTTCCTGTAGACGATCCTCGAAGAGGGTCGAAATATATTGAATGATAAAAAACATTTAGTTTATTTAATATTGGACCTCGAGCTTGCAAAACTACAACATATAATATAATGTCGCCAAAAATCATCAACATATAATATAAAATACTTTATTTCAATTAAAAAGGGTCTCTTCAAGTCGAGCGCACTCGACTGTATCGTTTTTCTTGTTTTTGACTCGCACGTTTAAGTATTTGCCACAATTTGCACTTCGCAGTGCGCTTGGTCTACTCTTCGTTTCTGTCGCCATATTTCCTGCTTTTTTTCTTTTCATATATTTTCTTGCGTTCCTCTGCTGCCAATAAAGTTTTCCATCATTTTCAACGCTGACATATCTATAAGCCTGCTTGATTTTCTGTCTGTCTGTCTGTCTGTCTTTCTGTTCGTCAAATGGTATTAGCTAATATCGTGAGTTGTTGTGTTATCTTTAGCTTTTTAGCTTTGTTTGAGCTTTACGTATTCGTATCTATTAATGCTACCTCTTTAGTATTTGTTTTCTTTACACTTTTCTGGTTTTAATATAAAGACGGACGGACGGACAATAAGACAGTCATACAGTCGCAATTCTAAACGCGTTCGCTTCAGTTGTTGCGGTCTGATTAAGTCAGTTGCCATGTAAGGAACGCCTGTCAACATTTTCTGTCCGTTTCTTTGTTTACTCATTCATTTTTATACCCTTCATTCATGGTATGCAAGCAGTATTATGACATTGACAATTGATACAGAAAAAAATTTTAGGGTCTTGACAAGCCCGACTTAACGATTCTATCAAGCCATGTTGAAACTCATATTTGTACCATGCACATGAAAAAGAATAGATTTATTGAAATGTGAAAATGTATGTAACTTAAGGAAAGAAGCTGCGGAGATCTGATAAATTATATACATTCTTGAGTAGGAACGACGAGACGAATCTGACCTCACATAAAAATATATTCTTCAAATAGAGACACTATCAGACGTGCTATTTTTTTTATTATCAACAAGTATGAATCTCCATAAATTAGACAGCACTGGTTCAGATTGTTTTACTATAGCATATAGAACCTAGACAGACTTTTATAATAAGCATATATATACATTTATTTGACTCTATTATAGTGGAGAAATTTATTCTGTGATAGACACTCCTTATCTAAATTGCGAGACCTACACTTCGTCGGTATATCATTTAAAAGGTATTAAAAATTCGGTGCCACTGAAGACACCATGTGTTTTGTCTTTGTTTCTTGGTTTTCAGATGCTTTTGTTTTTGTTAACTTGTTTCATTTGTGAGCCTCCTTTTCCGCTACAAACTGGTTTTTGTGGGAAATAACATCTGCTATTTTATTTTTTTGTATCCTGTGAGGATGTCAATAGTTTGCGGAAAGTGCAATTAAAACGTTTATTTGCGTGTACGAGTGTTTGTTTTTCCTTCCATTCATATGTGTATCTGTTACATTGATCATGCTTTCGTTTCGGAATTCGCTAGTGGCAATATGTTTATTGAAAATGGATCGGAAAATAAGCAGTAAAATGGCTTCGATAAAACAATGAAAAGCGTTTTGTCGGAATGCGATGTTATTAGTATTGATTGGCTTCGCTTTATTGCTGTTGCGAATTTCATTATTATATACATATATTTCAATTAACGAATCTGGAAATAGAATTTTGTTGATTTAGGAAATAGACCTAATGTCGCCATATCCGTTTCAGAGTACGGCGTAAACAAAAGTAATTATTTTTGATATAATATCAACATTGCTGACGACATTCTGACAGTACATCGTCAGACATTTGCAGCCATTTATACCAAATATATTTCAATATAAATGTTCGAATATCAATTCCAATTAGTTGTTAGTGTATTCATTGAAAAAAATTAAAAATACATAAACTAATAAAGATGCAACATAAAAAGTACACCACAATACATGTTCAGTGGCGCAGTCAGCTTTTTGGGAGATGAAATTTGTTTTCTCATATCCTGCACAGTAGCATATTTTGATAAGCTTTTGACGCCTTACTAAGTTCCTCAGGGGGCATTGCGCTTCCCATTCACAACACCATGTTTTAAATAAGCAAACCGATTTCGACTATGTTTGTGCTCAAGTCTGTTCCAAAATTAAATATAATGTAATCAGCTTCTATAAACCTCACACAAAAACTTTTCTTTAAAACCCTTCGTAACGTATACAATACTGTTAGCTTTCCCAACCTCATTACTGGAGACTTTAATATATGGCCCTCAACTTGGGTTCTCCTTTTAACAACAAAAATTTAAATTTATTTTTAAATCACCCCTTATAGCACTTAAAGATGGATCATCCACTCATTTTAGTACTCATGGAAGCTTTACACATATCGACCTAACTTTTGGCACTCCTCTCATAGCACTAAAAGTAATTCTCTTTAGCAACAATAACAATGTTCTCAAATTCCTACCGAGATTCCAAACCGACGTTGCAAATCGGATAAAATTGGAGAAAGCAACAAAATCCTACCACTTAATAACCATCTATCGTCAATATTACCACAGCACAATGTCATACTATAAGGTTCCGGGATCTCTGTCATACTATTTTTAATCGGTTTCAACAACTAAACAGGACATTGGGCAAACATAACCAACTTTTGTGCTTACACAGATGACTACCATGTAGTATAAAAGGTAAATCTCAGCACCTCCATCAACATTGATGATTTAATGACGGATATCTTATCCTGGTGCGTCTATGGTGGTCTATGCTCTCTATAACAAAATGCAAATACTTTCATGCATGCAATTAAATAAAAAAACCATATCGTTTTAATCTCATTTGCCCTCTATCTCCTATATCAGACGTATTGTCCCTAAAATATAACGGGACTGATCATATGTCAAGGCTTCTTTCATCCCTTTCTAGTAGGCTCAACATAATTAAATGTGTTTCTAGTTTTGTATCATTCACGTATCACCCTTTACGCCTTCAGGACCGCATCTATTAATAATACTCCAAAGTCATGTTTCTTAGGATACATCTTATTACAACTAAGCTTGCAAAAACCATTCTACTGTCAAAAGATTCTCCAGTTTCTTTTTAATTAAAAGAAATTTTTACATAAAAAAACAAATCCTAAATACTTATCTTCCCTTAAACGTGCACTCTAACTAATCAACGAGCTGGAGATACCAACATCAAAATTCCGCCCTGAATGGGAAATACAATTAATAATAGTCTTCATGACTTTACCTACAATGTATCAACTAAAGCTTCTTCAACTATAAGATACTCTATCTAACTACAGTTTTATTTATACCTATGGTTCAAAATATGGGTCTTCTACAGCTTTTAGTATCGTTAGTAGTAGCTGTTGAAAATCATTCCTACTGCCTTACTATTCTATCCTTTCAGCAGTAATATATGCTATAAACAATGCAGTTTTGTTAGCAAAGCAATTCGAAAACTATTTTGCAATTTGCACGGATTCCTTATCCGCTATAAATGTCATCACAAACCTCTTAAATCATCCATTTAATCCTTTATAAATAGACAAATACTTGCTAATAGCATATGTCGAATACAATACCAGTAAGAAGATTACAGTCGGGCGTAACCGACTGTAAGAGGCCCTGTACCTGTACAGGTCGCTTAACAAACATATAGGGTTGGAAAAAAAGTCTTTTCGTATTTTCGCCTTAATTTTAAATCTTTATAAAATTGCGTGCAGTCATCGGATTAAGTTCAAATAAGCGCCGTTTTGATCAATAACTTGTTGTCAACGAGATTCCAACTTTATTATGCCCCGCTCATAGAAGTTTGCTTCACTATTGGCAAAAAAGTGATCCTCATTTGAGAACAATTTCTCGCCAGCTAAATCGTTCGACATTGGTGCCGGACTATAAGGTGGATGCATAAAGTCCTTCCATCCGAACTCTCGGAGATTCTGGCGCGTCACAATCGAAGTGTGTGGCCTGGGGTTGTCCTGATGGAAAACAATTCTTCTCCTATTAGCCAAAGATGATCGCTTCTGGGCGATTGCTGCCAAACACACAGCAAAACCTTCCTACCTTCACCCAGGATCGTTTGCGCTTCACGTTTTTCGTAAGTGGCCCACTTTTCATCGCCACTCACTATTCGCTCTAGAAATGGGTCGATTTTGTTACGGTTCAGCAGAGATTCGCAGATGGAAATTGACCGAATTTCCATCTGCGAAGGTTTTTTTGTGTCAATTCGTGTAGAACCCAAATATCGAGTAGCAAAGCTTCTTCAAATGTCTTTGAACGGTCATATGACTGATATTTAGCTCCCGGGCGATGATACGGCTGCTACTGTGGCGGTCTATCTCGATTACTTGCTTGATTTTATCGACTTCTTCGACGACAGGTCTTCCGGAGCTTGGTACATCTTCCACTTCCTTCGCACCAGAACGAAATCAAGTGAACCACTTTTTTTCTGTATAAAAAAAAGGGAGAACGGAAGTATCATAGGTCATTCAAATTCAATTGCTTATAAAATCGTCATTTATTATCAGATTTTGATGAAATTCCGGAGAAGTGCTAGTTGAATGCAAAAAGCACGAAGTCGCTATCTATTACCGTTTCCGAGATCCTTTCGTTCATGCGGACGGACATAATAATTTTATTTCTACCTGTTACATACATTTGCACAAAATCAATATGCTCTTGTACATTCGGTACAGGGCCTAATAATAATAAAAAACCTCCAATCTGTACATACAATGTAAATATTATTATAAAATAAAATTAAGCATCGGTCTTTCATATATTTAATATCAAGTTTTTGTTAAATTGTTAAAATATATCATAACTGTATGTCATAGCAAGCTTAAGGCCACGTCGTCATAGCTTTAGTTCAGGGGTTTATATGTAATTTTAATTATATATAAATTAAATAATAAATAATTATATATTTTTATAACCATGTTGTGTCTATGTATATTATGTATGTTTCCTATGCAGCCAAACCGTTTCATATTTCCAATGAAACTTACTTCTCCCGATCCCATTGACACATTTCATACCTGTACCTCAAATGGATGCTAAGGTATTTTTATCGTTTTTGTTTATCGCTTATATGTGGACTGGGGCACCCCCAACAGTCATATATAAAAAAGTTATAAATAAAAGAAAAAGTTTCTCTTATATACTTATGAGTTTTATTGTCAAAATTGTATTCGATTATACTTGGCAGATATTGCATAGTTTGTGTATGTTTGTGTTTGATTCCAATAGTACTTTCCTACTGTTAGGAGTCTACTAGCATACGCAAGCAATTGTCATATAAAAATAAATCTGACTTAGGGGTCAGTGTATTTCTATCGTTGTGTCATACTAGATGAAACAAGATGTGATTTATTCTATTTCAAATGATATTTTCGCTTTCATTTTATGCGTGTGCATTTCAAGTTCAGCACAAGGTATTACTTGATAAAAATGACCCTCGGCAGTAGTTATCTATTATAAAATATTATAATTTCCTAGATTTTTGCCAGTATATAAAGTCAAAACTGTGCTATCGTTGAGTTTAGTCTAAATTTCAAACATTGGGGCTATAGTTGTATCTTTTAAGCAAAACCGCAAATTTACCTAAGAACGCTAGAGCAAAGTATAAATAAATTCCAATTACAATGAAAATTAAAATGGATAATATTACAAGGTACATAAATAACCAAAAACAAAGTGCATAAAAAACTTAAGTCGACATTTGTGCATATTTTATAATTATTTAAAATCTTTATGCACTAGCGCAATAATTCATTTCAAGTGGAATTTGTTAGGACGAAGAAATAAATGGACGAAGATAAATAAATTTTATAAATTTTAAAAATAAATTATTTTGCATTTAGTCTCGAATAAGACAAAATAAATAAAGCATGAAATCATCATAGCCGAGTAGCAATTATAGGCGCAATCCTTTTTTTTTTCTGTGCTGATAGAGAAGCCGTCAAAACACTTGCCAACTTAATCTCGCCATTGAAGCAGGCCAAATGAAGACTTTCGGCGCCTCTAACTGTTTCTAGTAGTTCAAAGTTCTTTGGCATTCATGATGGCATTTCATTTATGTATGTCTTTTGATGATTTGTGTCGCCTTAAATGTGAACATGTCTATAACTAAGCTGCCGACTACTGTGTAAAAGTTCATTTGTAGCTGAGACAACGTATGACATGAAAAGAGTATCTTTTTTGGCAACCGATATGCATTTTATAGTTTGCTGACGCTTTCGGTGATTACGAGAAGATATTTTCGTATTTTGAACCCTATTCGCTGCAAATAATATATGTAATTCTATTATTTCGCAAGTTTACTGCAATTTGCTTGGGGGTTATAATCACTTAAAACAAACAGAACCTTAATTAAAAGAAGCCTTGTCAACGAAGCCATGCGAACGCGTCGGTAAGTCCTTGAGGAAATGGCAACTGAGTGAATGAGTTCAGTGTTTTTTGCGTTGATTTAACAAAAGACTAAAAAAATAAAAATGGCAACAAGAATCATGCAACAAAATGTGATATTGACAGTTGTTTGCTGATGCGTAATGTGCAGAAATAAGGATTCGAAAGGAAATATATGCATATGGAGTATGTGACTGAATACGACCCTCAGCGTAATGAAAATGTGCAAAGTTTTAAAGGAAATCTTATGAATGTTTACTTTATGTAAAAGTATTTAAAAAGCGAAGTGGCATGTTTTACATTGTTTTTTTTATAAATATTTTCATTGTTATATATTTAAATCTAATAAGCACACTACAATCGAATGTGTGTCGAGTTCAATATACTCGTGTACAGCCATTGAACCTAAAATGTGTATGGGATATGTAATTCTATCTGGATTCGTGTGGATTATTTTATTTTAGCCACAACGGAAAGGGGACAGATTTGTATGAGTGCTATCCCTTCTATTGGCCCTATAATGACCTATATGGAATATTTAATTTGAATTTAAATTCATTTCAATTTAAATTTCATTGGACTACCTTTTGGAGTCAGTTTAGCACGTCTATTTACTAAATAGCGAATAGAAGACATAAAATATCCAACCTTGAAAGCTCTAACTTTTATAGTGTTCAAGTTCTTGTTGTTCATAGAAAAACAGAAGGACATGTTTACATCGAGTTTACTTTAAATGCTGATACAAAAAATATATTTAATGAGGTTTTCATCCCAATACCTCAAATGGATGGATGGAGGGCGGTGGGTGGTTTCGTGTGGCAATTCCCCCTTTGATTTTAATAAAAAGTAGCCTGTTCTTATCCAACGTTCTATCTATCTCTATATCAAGCGCAATCGTGTGACTACTTTAATAGAGTATTTGAAGATTTCAGCCACAATCCGTACGCGTTTTTTATCGTAAAGACAACATGGATCTATCACACCACACCAGAGACCAAGGAACAATCAAAAGAATGGGTTTTTCTAGGTTAACGTGCAACAAAAAAGGCCAAGGTTGGTATGGCGTCCAAAAAGATCATGGACACAGATTTTTGGGATGCACGCGTTGTCATTCACATCGATTAGCTTGAAAATGTTAAAACTCTCACAAACGAAAATTATTCAGAACTTCTTGACGGATTCGTTATTGATTTGATGCATCAGAACAAAGCACGTGTGCACTATTGCAAAAATCTAAATTGCTTTATGAACCGCTACCCCATCTAGCATAGTCTCCAGATTTAATCACCTGTCACTATTTCTTGACTACAAACGTGAAGAAATGGCTGGGCGGCAAGAGGTTTGGGTGGAGTGGAGAGGTCATCACTGAAACAAACGCTCATTTTGATGACCTTTAGGATTCCTATTATTTGAAAGGTAAAAAAAAAGGAGAAACACATATATATTTTTGCAACGATGGTGTATTGGGGTGGTGATTAATGGTAGATTGTATTGCAATTAGTTGTCGAGTGTTTTTCATTGTTATAAAAATTAAACATGTTTCACTCATTAGTGTTCACTCATTTTTTATTACAAATATATCAGCGTTGAACTTGGTATGTTGCATGAATATATGCTTAACATAGTCAGACGTCGCATTTCCACCAAATTATCAAATCGCTTAAACAAACATATATATTTTTAAGTTTCGTATAAAGTGTATTATAAGTGTTTTTTTTTTTTGCTTAGAATTTTTACCAATTACGCAGTTCATTTTCCTCTAATATCAGTATTTAAATACATGTATATACAATATATATATATATAAGATACATTTCAATAGAGTACTAAAGCGCGCTTAAACCATACGCGGAAGTCAGTCAGTAAAGGCAACGTACAAGTATATTGCACGCGGAATACATATTAATATACAAAATGTCTAGAATCACGCCCAAAAAGTGCACAATCACATTTTGTGGTTTCTCAAATTATTTTCTTATAGATAAATTCTAGAACATATTTCGCAGTTAGCTAGACTGCTTGAAAAACTGCGACTTTGTTATTTTAATTTTGAATGACTTTACTAAATGCTTGTCAATCGTTATTTAACATATTTAATTTTTTTACGATATACATATTTCGAGTTTTTAATCGGGATAATCACTAAAGTAGCCATTGTTGGTCTTTGATATACTTGTAAGTATTTGCATGCACCAAATTGAATTTTTGCTTGTTGTTCGCCTTGAACTTTTTCTTTTTTTGGTTTAGCTATTTTCTGCATATTTAGAATTTTTCTTGGCTAGGCAAACAAATAGCCAAAAATAAATCAGCGAAATAAGAGGACGAATTTTTCGCTTTTCATTCTCATGGCGTCAAAGTGGTGTAGCGTGTGAAATGAATTCTGGCACGTTTAATGCATCTAACTCTATATCGACTTTTCAGATTGGCTCTTTAGCATGATATTCATGAAAATATACAAACCTTTAATTGATTATGTACAAATATATCTTTACAAATTATATTATTTACGTAATGTAGAATCTTTTGGATATTTAAAATGGAATTTTGTATTATCTTTCCCAAAAATGGATTCAATTATGTTTAAAAAGTTTACCAAGTGTTAATAGGCATGGAGTGAAATCGAAGTGTGTGAGAGAGCATTGCCGGAACATTTTTTTTTCTTCAGAATGCTCTCAACTCGACAGAAAATTTGTCTGTTTTACGCTCTTTGGTGTCTTCTTATAATTATGCCCTTCAAATTAATCCTAATACACATTTATACTGAACTGTTTGCCTATAATTCAACTTCTAATACTCCATAGATATATTGTAGTTGCTCATTTTATACTGTCTGAGCCAAGACGGTTAATGAAAATCAAAGAAAAATGTATACCAATACGCAAATGGATGAGTCTTTCTTCGAGAAGATACTTTTATTTTGTTGTTGGTAGATACATTGAGTGACTTGAGATTTATCGCGCATTTCTATTTGCGTCTTCAATATTTGATTTACGAAGCGTGATATTTATTTTGTATGTAGTATATTCCCTTTTCCCCAGATGAAACATGCAGCGTGCGGTAAAAGGCTGCTGCAATTTGTGAGAGTTTTCAATTTCAGCTTCATCTTCGCCGTCAGCTGAATTTTCTGCAATACATATTTGCATTTCTTGGAAGTGCTGCTCCATTTGCTTGCGCTGACATCGATATATCAATCAAATCGAATGCGGCAAAGCAATTTATGTACGTCGTGGCTGACATCTTCTTCCCCATGCAGCCAGCCTTGAATCGAATTGGGTCTTTGAGCTTGATTTATGCATAAGAACATCAACAGACGAGGTACAACGGCTCGGCTTAAGCACCACAAACACATGCTCGACGTTTAGCTATGTAGCTGCATTTACAGATGCACAGATACAGAAGAAAGTAACATGTAAATCTTTTAGTCACAAAGCCAGCCATCTCACCACAAACTCTGACAGCGCGTTTAATAGGCTTTTACTCAGCTGTTTCTTCGAGTATCTGAATAGCGACAGCTGCTTGCAGTCTGTCACCTCGCGTCATATTGCAGTGCGCCTCTGCGTTTGACCTCTTTTCGAGCGTTTGTTTCTTTTTTTGTGTGTTACTTGTTAGCTAGTTCGTCGTTTTTTCTTTCTTTATTCTTTCACCAGTTTACAAAAGCATTTTATTAAAATTCAAATCGTTTTCAATGGCATGAAAGCACCAAAGTTGGTGGCGGAGTCGAGAAAAGTTTGGCTAAACGCTTTTAAGTGGCGCACTCCGCTCGAAATTTAAATGCCAAACCAATTAAATTGTGTATGCATAGCAATTACTTGTGAACATATTTCAATATGCGCGACTGTGTACGGCGTACATGATCAGCGAGGGGAAAGCGGAAAAATGGAACAAAAAACTGGTTCGATATGTATGAAACTCCATTGTAGCTGCCATGAAAACGCTTAGAAAATGCAGCTTTTGGCTGTGAGTTTTTGTTGTGCTCGAAACAATCGAGTAAAAAAAAAAAAGAAACTGCGCAACAACGCCAAATTGAAAACTGCTGAGTTTGAAATAAATGATAAAAAAGGAAATTTTTCAAACCAAGCCGAAAATACAGCTCAACAATCATACACCCACCTAACCACTCATCCAGCCTGTCAGCCCAGCAGTCGAGTGCCCACGCCCACACCTATACATTATATATCAGTATGCATTGTAAAACTTTCCACAGGGAATGTAGCGCGTCGAGATTTTTTTATTGTCCGACAACAACAGCGAAATGGCATGGCTGTGCGCTTCTGTTGTACATTTCAGTTTTACACTCCATTATGCGACCCAACCATAATCTAAACGGCGGCAGATGGCGCAGAAATTTCTCCGTAAACCGCACAAATATTAAAAAGTAATTAGTGACATTTTTCGTTCTCGGTATTTTTCATACAATTTGTGGTCTAAATTAATATTAAAATTAATTTTTACATAATATCAAGCAAAGGATGATTGATTCTTACATGATACCGTGAAGAGGTCCATGAGAGAGGAAGTGATGTGTATCTAAAAGGTTTTCGAAAATGATTGGATATGTTGACGACTGTAGATAACACTGTCAATTTTTTTAATTAATAATATCCTGTGCCCATCGCTTAAAAGGGTGTATTAAGTTTATGAAAATGTTGAACAGCTAAAAATGTGTTACAGATGAAATATTCTTGATCAGCATCAGAACCCGAGCCGATATAGACCGGTCCGTCTATCTGTCCATACTTTTGAATTATAAGATATAGAGCCTTCCAGTTTAGACATTTATTTATTTAACCAACCCATATCCCTAACGGAGCATGGTACAAAATATATAAACCAAAGCATTCTGAGCTTAATTTATCTGGCCGTCAAACCGTCGTTCGGTCATGGCCGCATTTAGGAAGGTGCAATAGCTTCTGAAGTCTTGTGGGCTCTGGCTTCAGTTGTTATGAATGCGAAGTATGCTGAGATCTCTCCATACCTGGTCATTCAAACGCGTCCCTATTTTGTCGTCAACTAATCAAGTTTTGAGCCCCCATGTATACCATGCGTAATGGATCTCTTTCATCCATTCTAATGAGATGAACAGCTCAGTGCAGTCACTGAAATTTTATGCGTCTTGTAGATCTTGATTTTCGTTTTCCGAGAGAGGGCTTTACTTCTAATTTGCTTGCTCAGCCCCAAAATAGCCTCTTTTTGCAAGCGTGATTCTTCGCCTCGTCTCCAGGCTGCCGTTATTGTTGTTGGTTATTTTGGATCCAAGATAGACAAAGTTTTCTTCAACATTGAGAGAAGACACCAAGTACTTCGTTTTGTCCTCATTCACCGCAAGACCCACGAGCCGAGATTGTTTTTCAATCTCTGAGAACAACTTGCTGACACTCTGTTCCTGTGTACCGTTGATATCAATATCATCCGCGTACCCGAAAATCATTTCCTTTTGGAAGATCGAGCCCGACATATTCTCTATGTACGGGCACTGGCGTAAGATGTAGACAATAGAGACGATGGGAAAAAGACTAATTCCGCGGTAGTTAATGCAAACTGTGGGGCCTCCTTCCTTAAAGATTCCAGCCATTGGGTATGCGTTAATTAGGTCATATCTTCCATACTCCTAGCCAACTCTTCGCCGCTTGTCTTGAATAGCGTACCTGACACCTCATCCGAGCCTGCCGCTTTGTGCCGCTTTCGAGTTTAGCCGATACCTAAATTTTATTTAAATTGCTTAGCTGCTTTAGGAACGCGGTTAAAAGCTTAAATTTGGAAAGTTCATTGTGCACAATTAAAATGAGGAGAAAGTACTAAAGTTTCGATCCGCACACAAATTATTGGATTACAAGATTGCTTTGTAATTATAATCAATGAAAGTTTTCTTAGTCATTGGTGTAAGCAAATTTTTCGTCCTAAAGTTCACAGAGTATATTGAGTTGGGAGAAGCTATTAAAATATGTGACGCAAGCTGGGTTAATATCCTGTTTCTGTTTACGTCATATTACTGAACATTAGATAAACTGTTTCTTGTTTGTTTTGCGTTGGATGAGCGGCGCCCGTTGGGCTATGACGTCAAAGCTTACAATTTATTTATGATGATTTAATCAAAACAAAAATAACCTTTTCTCAATTGGGTGAAAATCGATTTTGTTCTCACTTAAGTTGAGATACAAATTTTTATTTAAATAAAAAAATTATAATAAATTCCATTTTTAGTATTATGTGTCTCCTGCCGTTAGTATAAAAATATGGCTCCATTTTTTACTTGCAACAAAAAAGTAGTCTACTTTTTCACACACCTCTGGATGCGCTACGAGTGGAACAATTGCGGTGGTCATAAAAACAGAAAATGCTACTTGCATTGCATTTAGAATGTATTTTTAGCACGTACTTGAAATTTATACGATTATGTTGAAAGTATCTGCATACACTAACGACAGCAGTAGTAGAATAATAGTAGCTGTATCTAATAGACTAAAAGTGCATACATATATGTATCTACAATCTATGTGTGGAATTGCAGTTGGCTGTTGCTCCATTGAAGCATTCGCCTTATGTAGTAGCTTGCCAAAAATCTACAAACAATTCTACAGTCGTCTGAATGAATGCGATATTTCTGTACATATATGTATCTGTATCTGTTTGTGTATTTGTGTAAATTCTTGTCGCATTGTTTGTAAAAATATTGCGCAAACATTCGCGCATGTCTTGCTGTTAATTTATTATTTACGGCAGTGTCGTCGCCGGCTTTTATTGAGTGTCCTTTTACGCCTTGGTACGCCATTTTTCAGCCCACGCAGATACATTCCTCTGCAGTTAGTTCAAACTTTATGCTGTACTCAGCTAAAGTAGTACAAAACTGTATATAACTACATATTTGTCATATAATATCTGTAATAATTTAATTAGTGTCATAATAGTTTTTATTGCTTACCCTGACATTCCTGGTTCACTCTTTACTGTTTGTATTTGTATCTTCATTCTGTATCAGCGTTCACTGATGCTGCGCTGCAATTGTCAATATTCATTTGAATGTGGTCATCAATTATATGTCGTCGTACCTAATTGGTGTTGTTGTTTGCACTTTGTATAGATACTTTATCTTTTGGTTACATCAGTGCACTATTGACCAATAATTGCTGGCTTCTTGCCTATTTCAAATTAATTTTTGTTATACAGACCCGTTTAACTTGTCAATCAGTACATTTTTATCTTTGTAAAGCTTTTGTTTGTTAATATAAGTGTTTAATGAATGATAGACATAGATAAAAGGGTAGTTAATGTTTTCGGAAATTTACAATGTTTATTAAATACTAGCGCGTACTTTGCGTTCTCTGCTACAACTCAATTTTTTTTCAGTTGCACTCTACTAAATGATGTGCTAAATAGATGGTTAAATATGCTTATTTTGACAATTTTTGAAATAAAATAAATCTCTGAACTGTTTTATGCTTGTCAATGAAACAAGCATCAAAATCGGTTCAGCTATTTCGAAGATAAGTTCTATTAAAGCTATGAGACAGACACTTTATTTTTATTTAGATTTTCCAATTCATTATACTAATTACAAACTTTTTCTCTTTCTTTTTAGGTAAGTGTTGCCAATATACCACTATAATGTGTAAGTTTATTGATCTGGACAATTTATTCTGCCCATAAACTTCAATTTGTAATAGTTCAGAATACAGATTTCAATACTATCTAGTTGCATCTTGTTCAATTAGTATCTGAAATTGTGCTTGACTTTTATTTGACTTGACTGGTATTTATTTCCAATAAAATAATATGTTCAATGAGAAGGGCACTATTTCTATATCTGAAAATTAATATATATATGTTTTCGAGACAATCTTGATTGCCGCCGACTATTTGTCTTCCGGTGTGATTCAACATTGCGAACATAATAATCTATATGACTTATCAGCACAACAAAGCGAGTCTTTCTAACCCCATCCGTCTATATGGAATAGCCTCGCATTATTTTCTCTGAATATTCTGAATGTTCCGGGTCTCAGCCGGATATATAAAATTTATTTTGGTTGAGGAAAAATTTTTTTTTTTTTTACAATAAACTTGTAAAATTCCGGTGAAGTCCTAGTACAATGCAAAAATCACGAAGTCTATCTATTACCGTTTTCGAGATCCTTTCGTTCATACGGACGGACCGACGGACATGGCTATATCGATTCCTCTATCACTCCTGACCATAATGGGGGTAACTTTGGTGGGTCTCCGACCATTATTTCTAACTGTTACATACATTTGCACAAAACCAATAGGCTCTTGTACCTTCGGTACAGGGCCTAAAAAAACAAATGCGGCAACGAAAGACGCTATGTGGACACACGAATATTCGTATCTAATTTTAGTTCTCATAGGCCACTTATAATGAAATAAATGAATGCGGCAATCAGTCGGTCGACCGCAGTAGTGCTTGGTAATTTTTTATAATGAATGAAAATATTGATCAACTGCTTTATGAAAATCGCGCCTAACTACTATCTGGGAGGTAGTATTATAGGTGTATATATGTTTAATATTTATATTTAACTCTTATCTTTGACCCTGAACATGATAACTTCCAAATCCTATGATGTGTAGGGTAATAATTAAAAATTAAAAAGATTTAAATAAATGTTGACCATTAAAATTTTTTGCATGTCCTTAATTTCTCGGATTTCAAGGCTAGGTAAACTATTAGAATTAAAAAAAAATTTATTTGCTAGATCGAAGTATTATCAGCGATAGGCAGTTTTCTCATTTCTGGCTAAATTAAAAATAAATAAAAGTATTAGGCCCTACTACTTTCCGTCAGTTACATACCTTCAAACCAATTTACCTTCATGGATAGATCTTCCACTTTTTACAAAAAATAAAAAATTTGACTTGATAGCAGTATCTGCACAAAACAGAATTGAAAAATTGTACATGATTTTTTCACATTATTTAGAGCAACAATATTTGAAAAATTTTTATCTAGACATAACACATTTCTCTAAACTGTTTATCTCAACTATTTCTAAGAAAAATAAAATTAAGAATATTTCCGCACTTAAACTGTACTTGAGATAAAAATATCTCATTACAGACTACTAAGTGCTATAAGCATTTTTAAAGTTCTAAAATTTATGGGAAAGGAAATGAGTGTGCCAGCAAAAAATTTGCTCGTTTTACTGCTCGGCTTGAATGCCGACATTGCAAACCACAGAAAATAAAAACGATAATTGTTTTTCGAAATAAAAAATAAATAACGAAACAAACTATGGAAGAAAACCCACAGCAGAGGCATTCAACATGCAAAACTTTCAAAGTAATTAACAAAAATAATGAAAAAGTTTGCAATGAGTCTTGGAGACTTGGACATAAATAAAGCAAAAACTTTTCAGCATAAACAATTATGCAGTTGAAGAGTTATTACACTAGAAGCCGCAAAGCCACCCAATCTGACTGATAGCAAAGCTGCAGAGAATGACAGGAAAGAGGCAAATTACTTGCTGCACGTTGATGGCGGCAACTCACCAGCTGTCTAGTTAAAAACCAAAAAATAAATAGAAAAAAAAAATCCGGCAGACAAAAACGGCACGATGACTGACACTGACAGCGCAATCTACGCGCTACTACCGCCTCCAACCAACGCCACAAAGGCACACAGATACATATAAGCATATAGCAAGATACATAGATACGCAAATATTCAGATACGGATAGCGATATAGATAAATGTCATAGTGACAACAACGGTGATGGCGGGCGTGCGAGAGCGTCTAAATGGTTGGCGCATCTTTAGCGCTGCCACTTACTTTCTGAATTTATGCTGAAAAAAAGCACACATGAGGTTTCGCGATACGTGAATCGAGCACAAAACACGCAAACAACAGGCAGCATACTAAACTTACTAACTGCGCCCGTATTTGCATTTGAATCTGTGAGATACTCTCGCTCACTCGTCAGTTGTACTTGAGTGCACGAAACCACTTACGCCAGCAGATTATCTTAGCGCAGCAGCAGCGGCAGCATGCTGTGTTGTTAGTTGCGGTAGCTGTTTCTCATATTTATGCAAAGTGCAGTGAAAAATGAAAACTACTCAAGTAATAAAGTTAAGTTGCTCAAGATGACGACAAGTTTCTGTTACTCTATGGAAAAACTTTTTCACATATATGCCATATGAGTACTTAATTCTAAACGTAATATCAGGCAAAAAATCTTTTCGATACAAATTGTGATAACAGCGTTTTAATTTTTTTAATTGAAGTAAACTGCAAATTACTCATACGAATGATTATATTCTTCTGAAACATATTGTGATAATATGTCCGCATACAAAAAAAAATATTAAATATCAGCAAATTGTTGTACCTTCAACTTGCAAGTGATGTAAGCATAAGGCTAGGATTGGAACAAAACGTCGTTCGTATATTCGCCTTTATTTCAAATATTTATAAAATTTCGTACAATCATCGGATTTAGTTCAAATAAGTCAATAACTTGTTGCCAACAAGATTCCAACTTTATTTTGCCCTGCTCATAGATGCTTGCTTTCCTATTGGCAACAGAGACAGTCGATTTTCGCAAGCCTCTTTTGAGGCCAATTTTTCACCAGCTAAATCGTTCGACATTGACAGGAAGAAATGGTAATCCAATGGTGCCAGATTCGGACTATAAGGTGGATGCATTAAGACCTCCCATCCGAACTCCCGGAGATTCTGGCGCTTCACAATCGAAGTGTGTGGTCTGTCGTTGTCCTGATGGAACACAATTCATCTCCTATTGGCCAAAGATGGCCACCTCTGGGCGATTGCTGCCTTCAAGCGGTCCGGTTGTTCACAGTAGATGACCGAATTGAGCGTTTGGCCTTAGGGAAGCAGCTCATAGTAGATGATTCCCTGCCAAACCCACCAAACACACAGCAAAATCTTCCTGACCGTCAATCCGGGCTTGGCAACCGTTTAAGCCGCTTTGCCAACCTTCACCCATGACCGATTGCTCTTCACATTGTCGTAAGTGACCCATTTTTCATCGCCATTCACCATTCGCTTCATAAACGGGTCGATTTTGTTGCGATTCAGCAGCGATTCGCAGATGGAAATCCGGTTCATGAGGTTTTTTTTTGGTTTCAATTCGTGTTGCACCCAAATATCGAGTTTTTTGTGTAGCCAAGATTCTTCAAATGCCTTTGAACGGCCATATGACTGATATTCAGCTCCCGGGCGATGGTACGGCTGCTACTATGACGGTCTATCTCGATCATTTCCTTGATTTTATCGACTTCTTCGATGACAGGTCCTCCGGAGCGTGGTGAATCTTCCACTTATTCCACACCAGAACGGAATCGAGTGAACTACTGCTGTGCTAAGCGAATTGAACAAGCATCGGCCCCGTAAACATACCAAATTTTGTTGGCCGCTTGCGATGCGTTTTTGCCTTTCAGGTAGTAAAAATGTAAAATATGGGGAATTTCTTCCTTCGAGACCTCCATGTTCGACGCGCTGTAGCTCACAACTGAGTTCAAAGTAAAGTATGCCCCCATACGACAAATACTTAATGAGAAATACCTAATTGAAAAAAAAAATACAAAAAGAGTTTTCATCCAACCAAGGTTTGTCTCAAAACTAACATTTGTCATGCGAAAATTCTTTGTTGACAGTCAAGCGTAGAAAAAGGTGTAATTTTCACAGCCAGAGTTAACTCTGATCAGCAATTTGAAGTATTTATAACAGTCACCATTTTTGTTTAAGTCTTTGCCCAACTAAGTTGCTACTTAGAAAACTCGGGAACGTATACTACATTTTCTACTACAGTAGCCACTTTGTCGATTTTCTCCCGAAGTTACCAGACATTGCAGGCGGTACTACGGAGAGTGGAATGTATAAATATGTACTATAATTGCAAAAATCGAACAATTAATATTTTGTTGCATATCCTTTATTCTCCAAATTATCCTGTACGCGTTTTGGAATTGATTCCATGCTTCTTCTAAAACCTCCTTAAGCTGAACTAACATGTTCTATTTTTTTTATAACACTCCTGCAAAAGTTGCTCAATTACATTAAGGTTTGGGTTCTGTGCAGATGTTTCTATAAGTTTGGGCAGTTATGGATCAACGAAAGCTTTGCAATGGCTAATATGGGCTTGAGATCATTGTCTTGATAAAAGACGAACTTATTCGCAATTAGCAATTTCTCTGCGATTTGGTTTATATTTTGTTTTTAAATGTTGAGGTTGACAAATTTGTGCATTTGCCTATCAATAAAATGCAAATTGCCTACCCCGATATCACGACATACAGTCCCAAACCAAAACAGAACCTCCTTCATGCGTAACAGTGTCTTTTATATTCAGAGGATTAAATTTGGTATTTGGTTTACGCCACACATACTTCTTGCCATCCAAGACGTATAAACTAAATTTGAACGAAACCTTTAAAAACTTAAACTACCTTTGGATATGTATTTCAAGATGTTTTTCCACTGTATCTCACCAAATAAAGTTTATGGTTCAAGTGTGGCACTTTCATTACAAATCACACAACATAACAATTATTAGTGGCAATGGCAAGAAATTAGCTTAATAATATGTTATACATTTCATTATTTAATCCGAGATACATTGTTTTTAAGAGAGTCTGCATGTGAAGGTTGAGTTCATTATATTTCACATGTCTTTTGTGTTGTTAAAGTTTCATGAGCGTATGAGCACCTTGGTCTCATCCAAGGTTTTTTTTTTAACTGTATCAAGTTCACTTCAAGAGTTTGATGAACTTTCCTGCATATTTGACTTCGAATTTAGCCAAAGACTGGCTGGCATTAACTCGCTAAACATATTAGGTTTTATTTAAAATAAATGTTTATATCTCTTAAATTCGAATTGTTTGCGATAATACATACCATAATTCTCAATGTTTTTACTAAATACAATCGTAGCTTCTGGTATTGCAGATTTAATTACATTGGCTGAGGCCACTGCAATGAACTCATGGACATAATGCGAATTCGATTCATAAACTTGATTTTCATTGACAATGCTTTAAAGATGTTTATATTCCGTACTATATTAACTATTTTGGTTTTTTTCCAATTTTCTTTTTTAAATTTTAATGTTTTTAATGTTTATAAATTATGAGTACTTATTCACAGTTTTGTAAGGTATGATCACTATAATATGTGCATTGATAATTTGGTAATTTAATTTAATTAAATGCCATAACTTTTAACTTTAAAGTATATATTTTTTATATTAAAATATTTTGTTGTAATTAACTTATTTCAACTTAGAGCGTGAGAAATATGGTGGGTGTTCAGCATGCAATTCTGTAATTAGATTATATAATGTAAATTCATTTTAAACTGCATACAGCTGTGTACTGTTTTGGTCCAAGAAAATAGTTTCACGAAATATATTTCAGGTTTTAAAAATTATGAACTCTAGCCTACTAAAATTCATATCTAACAAATTATAAGTCGCTAAATTTAAAAATATGCACGTATTTACCGTTATACAAGTAATTAAACCTTAAGAAGTTCGGTTTGAACACGCACAACGATGCGTTTTAAATCTTTCATCATTTCAATACATGTCTATTTAATTAATTCGTTTAAAACTTTTTAAAGGTTTTTTTTTTAAATGAAACAATGTGGGGTTGGACCACACTACACTATCTGCAAAGACAAAACGAACAACGAAACTTTAAAACTGTCTCAAGAAAAAGCTTTGGTGCTATTGGAAAATTTGTGGTGCACCATATTAAGGGGTTATACGCAGTTGGAAGGCCGAAAAAAGACAATTATTTATTAATTTTTTTGTTAAAGGTATTTTTTTTTACAAAAACCAAAAGTATTGATACATGTATGGGCAACATCTAAGTTTATAATGGCGTTGACAACGACTTCTCCGGTATAGTTCATCTGAAATCAAAAACCAAAAAGATTATATTACTGGATAGATGTAAGTATTGATCGAAGGAATAATCGAAATTTTCGATTTTTAGAAATCTTTGTCACCGTCTTGGAAAACATACTTTTCAGAAAAACGGTTTTACATTTTCGGAAGAAGTTTACACAAAGATAGACTTTTTTCTAAAATGAAATCATCTAGAAAATAATCGTAGGTAGTGAAAAACATTTTCAGTGGTGTTTGATTAATGCATTTATTCGCTGCGCGTTTGCAAAATGTATAAATTTATTCTTTGTTAATTTTGTTTTCCATATACAACAACAACGTCTGCTGAATTTGCAATTAAAACGCAAATAAACAAATAGAATTGTTAGCCTGTGTGTTTTATGGTTTGTGTACGAGTATTTCATGACTAGGTCAATTTTTGTATAAACAAATGCCAGCCAGTCAAATGAACGGAAAGACGCACGGCGAGGCGATTGAACGAGATTGCTGTAATCGGCAGAGCGGCAGTAATAAAACTGCGAAGTTTATTTCCGCGGAATGCGCAAAATCCAGAAATTAAAATAAAAAAAAAAAAATGAAAAACCATTTTTGCTGTTGCCGTATAAATAGTTTCCGCGATTTGTGCATAAGTCTCGTTTGCCATCAACGCTGCCAAACCGTCATATCAGCAACAGAGACATTGCCTTTGACGCCACACTGACCAATATTTCTCTATATTCGTACTTCCTCCTCCGCTGGAGCACATCATTTTTTTAAAGTACATATTTATATAGTTTTTGTAGTATTTATTTATCTCTTTCGGTCGGACGGTGGTCTATGATATCTAGTTGCCTTGAAACGTTATTTAGCGGCTACGCAAATATCTATGTAAGATGTAGGTCTTTGAAAGAGCTTTATTCTTTTATACTTTTTTAGTAATTACAAGCCAAACATTGTCTCTGATATACTGAATGGTTCTACCCCGGCTTTCTGCCTCGCTGAATGATTTTTTTTTGTGTCGACGTACTAAGTGGATCTATTCATATACTATATTAAATGCGTACTTTGTTTCGGTTTCTTTATTGCATTGCCTTCAACTAATCGCTATCTGAAATGAGTGCGCAAGCATTTGAGATCACAGCTCATTTAGTTTGGCAAACAAAATATGTACAAAAAAAAAAAAATTCCATCACAACAAACATTGTTTACGCTTTAAGTAATTAAAATATTATTTGTATATACGGAAGCATAACCTTGAACTGATTATCGTAAGCTGGAACATTATATAGTTAGATAGATTCGAGTCTTAATAGCCACCTTGAGACACCAAACATTCTCCTGATAATGTATCTTTGAATGGCTACTAATTATATGTATTTAAATGTTGACTGCACCTTTTATTTCATTAAAGCAAATGTGCACGTATTGCATTAAAATATTATTTTTTTTTGTTTTACAGATTTCAATTAGCTAAGCATTGTATTTTTTTAAATTTTGCCACAAATTGCCGGTATTTTTGAATTTTAAACCGCTTATAGTTCGGTTTTGGTCATTTCGCAGCTTTTTTCTAATGATTGCGCAAATCATTTTTGTTTGCTGTTGAATTATGTAGAGATAGCAACCCCAATGCGTCAAAGTTGATTTTCCAATATTTACAACCATTTCGATGTCTCTAAAGCCCTGTTCAGACGGTCCAATATACACTAGCGGTCAAAAGTTTGGGTTCACTTGATACATTTATTAATTTTAAGCAATTTCGTCGTACCATAAGATTCTCCAACGACACGCCAACAGGATAACGATCTTAAACACACTTCCAACCTCTGCCGGAATTACATAGCAACCAAAGAAAAGCAGAAACAACTAAAATATATGGAATGGCCTCCTCAGTCCCCTGATTGTAACCCTTTTGAATTGTTATGGGACGAATTGGACAGAAAAGTAAAAAAAATGGAACCAGCTAATTCAAATCAGCTTTGGAAGTTTCTGCAAACTTGTTGGAATCGACTCTCAACGGAAACATTGGGTAAACTCATAGAAAGAATGCCTTGAGTATGCGCTGCTGTATTACGAGCGAAAGGCGGGAATTTTGAGGAATCAAAAATATAAAGTAATAATGCAAAGTATCTGTAAAAATCCACATATTTTGAACATTAATTATAGATTTGCAAATCCTTATCATGATTTATGCAAATAAATAACAATGACTTAGTAAAACTTTGATTTTGGTAACCTTTTTTTGCAAATAATGAGGTGAACCCAAACTTTTGGCCGGTAGAGTATATGTACAAATTTTGACTAGAAGAATTTTAATAGATTTGATTCTTGTCAGATATCAGACAAACTATGCCAAAGGTGGGGTCGGACACCCCATAAAATATATACATATATTTGTATCTAGGAATAATTCGACGATGCGCTTGGATCTAGTTTGTCCAAGTGACAGTTTTTCAGAGACTAAAAGACTTTTCAGTTGTCACACTAGAACCAGTTTCTTTCAAACTTTTAGATTTTATCTATCGAACACAATTATGACTGTATCAGTTAGTTTATTAGCTCCAACGATATTGAAGTCCGAATTCTGTAAATAATGTGTTTGATATATTTTTTAAAGTCTTAACGAGTAAAAGCCAAGTGACCGAATCGTCCCTACAATCGTCCGATCACCATGCAAATATCTTAAAATATGATCTACATCGCGATCCAGAGCAGCTATGCAATTATAGAGACTACATACTCGTACATATTAGTAGTGTCATATACGAGTGGTATTTCTTCGAGCTGAAACGATGTTCGAAATGATAATTTGAGCGTGACCTATTGCTTATATTAATACATCTCGCTCTTTGGCGTTAGAAAGATTCAAATACTTTTAAAACTGTTTTTTAGGCGTAAATTTGTTCATTAGAATATAAAAAATTAGATCGGGGAATTGTAGACATTTGAAAGGTATTTGCAAATCCGTTGGAATCATTGGAATCCTCGAGATATTTGCCAGCTGGCCGGTTGCAGGACCGGTGAGGATGATCGCCATAATCAATTGGACTTCCAAGTCTTGTGCCATTAAACATTTAACGAGGGCTTATATTCCTTAAAAGCTTGATAGGAGTACCGACTTTTAATGATAGTTCGTGAGGTGCTTAGCCAGAATTATTAAGCGAATTTAGAAATTCTTGAGGAGAGTGGACAACATCGTCAATATTGGTGACTGTGTCAATTGGCTTATAGGTTTTGACTTGGCCAAGGACTCATTGTATAATTAGATTGTTGATTTCATTGACAGCATCGTTCCTAGGTTATACTATTGTCCTGGAACACAACCAGTGAAAGTCTCTTTCAAGTTAATTTTTGAGTACCGGATATACTGTTTCTGTAAGATGCTCCAGACTGTGAAATATCTGACCTAGTGTCTCATTTAAAATGATTTTAGCAGAATAAGTTACCAAATTAAGATACGGAAATACTCCTTTACCAAGATTAAAAAATTGTTGCGGGATATCTTCATGCGTGTCTTCAACAAGATAGACTCTCAAATTCGTAAGAAAATTTAGTTGTTGAATAGAACTCCATAAGGGATCTGCACGCGTCCCTTTTGTAACTACAGGGAGTGCCCTCTAAAAATCCCTAGCAAAAACTAAAGTAACTCCTCCGATAATGGCAGTAGAGCTTCAAAAAGTCTTTCGTTCGATCCACAGCGGGTTAATTTTAGAAGAAGACTATTGCTCTCGACGTTAAAATATATAAGTTGTCTTTCTGCGCTATATTGCTTGGTACGGGACTGTGAGGTTCTTACATTTTGTTTCGGACTCTCTAGCAAGCGCTTGTGAGAAGTACTCTGTATGACTCGCAAGGCACTGAGTAGTAGTAGAGGAAGGCTCTTCCGCTCTACGTATTTCAGCTGCTCTTGTAAGAATTTTTTAAAATCGGATAAATAATTTTGAAAATTAACTCCTATATCCAAATAAACGTTATATCTTTATAATGTTAGTATAGACTAGCTTTAGTAATACCATAACTTACTATATCTAGAATCTGGTTTCGCTCATTGATTTTGTACACCATACTTGAACTCTGTGCCACCGTGGGACATGTTATCTTAGAAAAAAAAACATATCACTTAGCTACATAAGGGCTACCTACTTTAAAGATTTGTATAGAAAATTTGAAATTATAGAGAAAGAGAAACAAATAAAAAAAGATTGTACCAGGGTCACCTTACAGAAGTTAAATTTCTTAAAATAATACAGATAATTCTCAGCTTCCTGTATAAATTTTATGTGTTAGGTTTCGGTGTGTGATGGTGGGTGATTGTGATAGGCGTGAGGTAGGTGATAGTTCATTTTTTTTTTTTTTTTTTTGTAATAACAACACTTCTAATTTGCTGTTATGATGCGAGGGAGGAAAAGTGTTCTAATCGGTCAAAGCTGTTGAGAAAACAGCGGGGAGAGCATGTTGGGGAAAGTATGCTGGGATATAGTTTTTGGCTTTATTCAAAATTCAACCAAAAGGCGGCTATTTATATTACAAGTTATAAACTTTGCAGATATCTGGGAGTCTATAGTCCCAAGATACGTGGTCTCATAAAAAAGACACTCACAGCGGAGCATGTCGTGTCAACTAAGTATCGTAGTATGCCATGATAAATCAAATATTGTATAATTAGACTTGAAAAATTTCAATCGGTGATGGCTCACGTATACAAAAGAAAGACAAGTAGTAAAATCTTGTTTTGAAATTTATAAGGCTTTCTAGAAGATCTAATTTTAATTTTCTTTGTTAAAGATTAGAAAATTCATAGCTTTTGACCGGGTAAACCGATAAGCTTGATCTTGGGCTCGTAGTACTCATCTATAAAATAAACAAAAAAGTGGGTTTGGAGCGACAATTAGATCCCTACGAGCACAAATACCTTTTAAGGCGTTCATTTTGGATCGCCTTTATTTCGGATGCTTGTGGTGCGAAGTTATGTATTACTATTTTCTCATTGTACATTCCAAAATCTTTTTAATGGTGTATGAAACTATAAAAACTTCGTACTGCTGCCAAACGGTGGGCTTTCGTCGTTTGCGTAGACTGCTGTCCACAGTGATTGCCATAAAGCTTACTCAAAAGACTACAACAAAGGAATACACGAAATCAAACGCCTTGGCCGCGTGACTCGAATGCAGAGTCGACATTAAGTAAGTTTTTTGGTTTTAATTTTTTTTTTTTTTTATCTCTATAGATTTACCATAAATCATAAAGTTTCATATTTTTGAATATGAGTAAAAGCGAATTTATTGTAGCACAGCAGAGAATAGCTGAAGGCACAATTAAACACGTGACAAGTATGTTCATTGTGCTTTACTATATAGCTATAATATATAATAATAATAGAATAGTAAGACAACCTAACGAAAATTGTAATTTAAACTCACTGCTTGAGTCAAGCTTATATCTACAACTCGTCTTTGGATTTAGTTATATCTCGGCGCGCTCAGTACTCTCCGCCGATGTGGTTTGTGCGGTTATACTGAATTGAAATTGAGAATTGTTGTGATTTGCTATTTTTAGCTGTTCAACTGCTGCTGAAAGTCAAATAGAAAATACAATTTCATTTTATTTTATTTCTTATTCCATTGTAATGTGTGCATTTGCACTCTGAGTAATATTTCATTGTTGTGATGTGCACTTTTGACTTTCCTTGAAATGGTCAGACACAGCATTTGAGTAGAGATATTAATATATGAAATGGCGTCGTCAGACCTGACAATGTAAGCTTACAATGCTTTCGTGTTTGTTTGGATAGGCTAGCAGGAAAATGGGGCTATATGTATATAAAAAAAATATGAATATGTATTTGACTATCTGAATACGTATATGGTATGTGCTGAAAAAGAAAACTGCTCTGGATATGGCTAACAACACACACACACACACATATACAACACACACAGAGTACACCCCCACCTACTGATTCTTCGTTGGTTTGCTTGCAGTGAAATTGTGTTAAGCCAAGCATTAAAATATATATTTTTAGCCAAAAGTTATTTATGAGCATTTGACTTTCTAGTCAGCCAGTCAGTCATTCCGCTGCTCAAGCGAACGTGCAGTGAACACGCAGCGGACGCAATGTAATGGAAAGTCATGCTTTGAAAGTCGACGCCTTTCTACTATATATCGAAGGCGTTGGCGAGGCTGCATCGCACCAACCAAACATACAACCACCCATCCACCTCTCTTCCTGTCCAGTTTCAGCTGTGGTTAATTTTTCTGCGGTTGGCGCACATGGCTTTGCCAGGCGGTAATTTCCTCTGTATAACAATTTGGCTAACATATAAAATACACGACACATGTAGACCCGGCTTTCGTTTATCGGACGCTGTTAAATGCCAAGTTATAAATGACCTGTTATCTATTATAAAGACCAAACTAAATGTACGTGCGGACCGGACCGGACCGTCTAGCGGAAAAAAGTTAGACACGCGAGAAAAATTGAGCGCCACATTAATCATTTTGCATTGGAGCTTAAACTGGAGCTGAATTTGGCGATGGGAGTAATAAAAAAAAAAAATGTTTTAAAATTTATGCTCCATTGATTAGTTTGCTAAGAAAAAATAGAACTGATAGAACTGAACCAATTATGTTCGCGTGAATGAAACTGATGAACAGATTGTACTATTTTTGTTGTTGGCTGTCCATGATGCCGATGAGTGCGTCGATAATGTTCAGCGTTTGGAGTTGATTTGTGATTAATGATTTGTGCTTTCATAATGCATGGTCGAAGCATAGGTAAGGTTCCCTATGACGTTGAAAACCATTAGTAGATGCCTTTCCGTTTTAGTGCGGAAGGTCAGTGCACATTGGTTAAGTTCAACACTCAGTTTGATTTTTTATTTTATAGTTTAGAAAATATAACACTACATCTATTTGGAATTAGAGTTTTAGGTGAAATTTAAAATATTTATAACTGACAGGTTCACAATTTGAAATATCTTGTAAATGGAATTAAAGCTTCGATTCCACTACCGTTTGTGAAATAGTGAAATATTTTGTCAAAATAAAGAACTTAGTAATAAGTTCACGAACTGAGTAATAAGTTCTAGAGGTGTAATAACAGTTATAAAAAAGAAAATTGATTTATAGGACGAATAAAATGAATAAATAAATTAAATCTTACAAAGAATTGCAGCCACCAGATAACCTTATACACATATAATAATATTATGGAATACAGATTCTCAAGAATTCTGTGTCACTGCAGACAATCGAGTGACCACCAAAGCACTTATTTTTAGCGCAGATGTCCTACTTATATACATACATATGTTTGTATTAAGTCCAGGAGATACTGCAATACTGGTGCTGATGAACCGATTGCTCTTTGATTTCATGAACAACAGCAACTCGTTGCCAGGCGCTATAATAATCTGACATTGACTTTTGGTTTCTTGGAAAAAAAAAGCATTTCAAAAATTTCGCGCGAAGAAGTCTGTGATATGTCATGATTCATACTATTGTTTTTGGTATATGCTGCGAGATTGAATTGATGGATAGTTGCATGAGATGAAATATATGCTGCACTGAATTAATATTTACGATCGCATCTTTGAGTAAACATCGCTGTTCTTCGCTTCAATTGTCAGTGTTAATGAACCTTTAAGGGCAAGAAATTATTAATTAAATATTGGTTTCGTTGTCTTCGCTATGCGACTTAATTGACAGCCCGGCAGTCCTTCTGGTGGTCGTTGTTGTCTGTTGATTGTTCTGTTTGCTGATTGTTCTGTTTCGTTTCATTTATTTTAATTGAATAATATTTGTATTTCCTTCTTTTGATGCTTTGTGTAGTCTGCAGCACAGAGTTTTATCTTAAACTGGCGCCAAGTTTACATTTCGTAATTGGTATTTAAGTGCGATATTGACCTAAAATGTGTTTAGTTTGCTTAAATAATTAGGAATTTTACGCCCATACGCCCCTCTGAGTTCTGCAATATTTTTATGGATGAATGCATTTTCACAAGAAAAAGTTAGAACGCAGTTCACTGATGATACTCGTATTCCACTATCTTTGTTCGTCCAGCCCAGCTGTCTCTTATTTAAGAGGGGGGCAGTCACTGATCGCGTCAGTTGTGCTTGAGCTTTTGTTCCAGCAATACCGTGTTTGGAAAGTTTTAAAAATAATTAATATTAATTTTCTGCTGGTATGTATCTAGAGAGAGCAATTAGATGATCGACGTACTAGTCATACAAGTCATTCGTTTATTATTATCTGTGCATCAAAGTCACGCCGTTGAATTAAACTTAATTTCATCACAGATTCAGCAACAAAGATCTTCAAATACAATAGTCTGCAGTAAAATAGAGTCACTTATTATTGTGTATATATATTTTCGAATAAAATACAAAAGTTTAAATTTCTTATAAAAAACAGAATATTTCGAGTACATTTCAAAAAATTTTCAAAACGATTCATTCGTATTTTAAATGTATTACAGATGAGGAAATAAAAGATCGAATACTATTTATATGAGTTAATAACAAAACAAATGTTTCATGGTAGGACATCTACCAGTAGTGCTACAGATTAAACACTAAATATATATAGATATACCAGGTGGATAACCAGAAATCCGCTGTTTGCATTAGTTAGCGTATTAAGCTGCAATGGACACGTCATTCATTTGTTTCTATGGGTTGGACAGTTGTTAACAAAGTACTCAGTGCATCATCAGCCATTTCATAGAACATTTTTATTTATTTTTCCACTGTCTAGTTTCTTGTCAAAAAAAAAGAGCACATGCGAAAATGTCTGCTTTTCTGATACAGTTTGAAGAATGTGGTTACCGAACCGCATCGATAGTTTGTGCGGCCCTTTATCAGAAACAACTTGCAAAGCTTGGTTTTGTTGGTTCAAATATGGCGACTTTGACCTAGGCAAGGAGCGTGAAAATCGAACCAAGAAGGTTGAAGACCATCATTTGCAGGCTCTTCTGGATGTGGACGGTGCCCACTCGCATAAAATGCTTGCCGAGCAAATGGTTATTACTCCACAAACCCTTTCCATATGCCTATGAGCCATGGTAAATGTTCGATAGGCAGATGGCGCCAAAATCATGCGAAATCTTGCTCTCCAAATAAAGAAAAACAAAGAAATTTTGACAGGCATACGACAAGATTGGTTCAAAACTTCTTCGACACATTCAACTTTGAGGTGTTACCCCACGTTGCTTATTCAACAGGGTGACCCATTTCGACTAAAACCTGTTTTAGCCAGTGGGCCACGCGCTCGCGGAGCAGCACTTCGGTTCTTACGAAGATATTTGAAAATGGTTTAATGGATGGTTTGCCTTGAAAGGAAAGGAATTCTTTTGCGTCGTATCCACAAATTGCCCAAGAGTGGAGAGAAATTTGTAGCTTGCTTGATTTTTATGAAAAAACATTTACACCTGCTATATATACGTATGTTCCTCTCTTACTAACCGCTTGAATAAGCGAAATAAAAGATAAACAAAATTTGTCATATCTTTGCATCCTTCTAAAGTACAGCGACGAAATTTGGTATGTATGCTAGAAGGATCAGGAAAAGTGATCTTGTTAAGTTTGGTCAAAATCGGTGGGGTGATAATCCACACACACTTTTTTCGCTATTCCATATGGTATGATGAAATTATATAATCAGTTAAACGTAGATCCATAAAGTATATATATTCTTGATCAGCTTAATGGACGAATCTGTATATCCAAATTTTTTGTATTCTTTGGATATCTGGCTGAACTTCGGCATAGAGACTCATTTTTGCAATGAGCAGATAAAGTATCAATATTGATATACCACGCCTACTTTTGGGAGTAGCCCTCATACAAATCCACCGCCCTTTATACGTTTTTATATATAATTCAAATTTGAGGCTCTTTTATGGACCAGCACTTTACATGCATATACTATTAGGCACTATAGGCATCATCCCTTATATTTTGTGGCAAACCATTCCCCATTACAAACCCACACCGCACCTATGGGTTGGTTTCTTTATGTATGCCCCCTACACATAAATATTTCTCCCTTTTTTTTGGAAACAATCATACAAACACTCCACTCACTTTGAAGTTTTTAGGCCTTGTACCGAAGGTACAAGAGCCTATTGGTTTTGTGCAGATGTATGTAACAGATAGAAATAATGGTCGGAGACCCCCCAAAGTTACCCCCATTATGGTCAGGAGTGATAGAGAAGTCGATATAGCCATGTCCGTCCGTTCGTCTGTATGAACGAAAGGATCTCGGAAACGGTAATAGATAGAGACTTCGTGTTTTTTGCATTCGACTAGGACTGCTCCGGAATTTTACAAGTTTATTTTAAAATTTTGCCCCTCCCCCCTTTCCCATAAAATCACCCTTTACGATGAAAATTTCTTCGGCACAAAAAAAATTGAGTTTACCAGTGTAGAGACAACGCCCCTTAGTTACATATAAATGTTTTATAAGGCACTTATTCGTGCAGTGAGAAGTGGTCATAAGCTTGGTCATAAGCTCGGGAAACATTTAATGTGTTTGTTAGGCGACCTGAACTGGTACAGGGACTCTTACAGACAGTTACGCCCGACTGTAATTTCCTTACTTGTTTTTTTTATGAAATCAGTTTAAAACTCGATTATATTAAAATGCATAGTTTTAAAGTTCAAGTTTAAATTGCGCTTTTAATTTTTGGTTTAAATTTAGCCAAATTTTTTGTTGCTATTTAATTGTCCATCACTTTAAATGACTTTCAATTATTGAGCCAACACTAAAAGCAAGCATAAGCACGATTTCAATTATTTAAGTTAATTATTCAAACGATACTCACACTACAGATACTCTTTTTGTATATACTATACATCGGTATGTAGAAACAAAATGTAAATAAAAAAAAAATATACTCACTCGTACATTAATAACCCCCTCTCTACCTACAAACGGTTGTATACGAGTATGTGCACTTAATTCTGTGTATATTTAATGGTTTTTCAACATTTGTATTAAATTTTCTACGCTTCGTTCTTCTTTGTTCGTTTAAAACGACGTAATTGTTATTTGAAATTTATTTAAGGTTGTCTCCATGCTTAAGCATTATCTTTTTCATACATACAACACGGTCCCGGCGGCCCCCACAGTTCCATCAACTATTTTTCTTTTTATGCGTTTGTTGCTTGGGCGCCCACATAAAACTTTGTCTCAGCGATGCATACTCATACGTAATTGAATTTTTCGCTTGGCTGCATTCCTCATAAAATCTGTGAATGCCTTAAATGCACACTCGAAGACCCAGCAACGGATGAAGATATGGGGGATCCAAGGCGAACAGGAGGTGTTTGAAACCAGAGGGATTACTGACTGCTAGCTGCACACGGACGCATTGTTATGCATAGCGACTACTCATTGTCGCCTGTTTTAGTACGATTTTATGCAGATGCAAAATATTTGTAGTTTGTTTTGAGTGACGTTAGTGCTTAGTAGTAGATTCTTTTAACAAAAAACATGCACAAAAGTGCATATGGTTTATTTCATTATGTCACTGGAGGAATGCTAAAAGTATAATTTAAAACATAGTGTTTTGTTTCACAAAATATGTAGTTAGTGTCTGCTCTTTACGGCCAATTTTAGATACACTGAAAATATTAGACGAGGAGCGTAGCTTTTTTCTAATTTTTATAATTTGGAAGATCTTTATGAAAACTAAATAATTGCAAATCTGAAACTGTTGTAAATACAAATTTAAATTTTTCTTTGGGAAGAGTCCCACTTCTTTAAAATAAGTTATTTAGACTTCTAAAAATGATGTCGCTTACTTTGACATTGCAAATAAGACCAACATTTTTTGCTAAATATTGCTCAACGATTAAACCATTAAATACATTTTTTGCCAGATGTTATACATAAAAGCATTAAAATTTTAAGTCCATAAAACTATCTTATATATTATTATCTCATATATATTTGTTTTCCTTTAAACAATAAATATAAAAAATATATTAATTTCAAATTTTTTTTTTTCTTTGCAGGTAAGTGTCCAAGTCGGTAAAATATATGCGTATTTGTAAGTTCAATAAAGACAATTTAAGCGGGATATGTAGGCTTGCAAAACACTAAAAAAATTAATATGACTTGTTTCGGTTAAAATGGCTTGTGTTCCGAGTTGCAGGTTTTGTACTTGAACCTTCAAACTTGTCGAATCATCATTTTGATTCGGTTTAGGTGGCTAAAGCGAAATTTTTGAAGTGAAACTTCTTTATGTCGGGTAGAGTAAATCGTGAAGTAAAACTTCTTTAGGCCGGTAGGGCAAGTCGGCTGAATGATAGCGCGGACCTAGACAAGATTGGGAACGGCGTTAAAGTGAAGAGAATCGAAGAATGGGGGGCTACCAAAACCACAGAGAAAAAATTTCTTTCGAGAATCATCGGATCTTATTCACTTACCACAACTGACGAGTTCAGGTCTTTTTCTTTAGATTAATATTTAATGAGCGTGCAACCCCTATGGGGTAGTGGTCATAAAAAATTGCTCCTTGTAAAGTTTTTGAGTAAAAAAATTAGTTTTTGTATTGATTTAACTAAAAATGTCAAATATGTTGTATTTCACTTCAAACCTAATTAAATATTTCATATATGTCCATATCGGAACACTAGAATTGGTAGGTCCCATACAAATCTGTAGTTCTGTGGGGATAGCTCGTGCATACTCGACTACAGCGTTTTTTTTTTTATATGTAATTGACCTAAATTGTATCTATTAAAAACATTCAATACAAAAAAAATATCCGTTCTGAACCGAACTACTTCTTTGTTTACCATTCGATCTTACACTTGATCATACTCTTCGTGTTTCATTTTTACGGTTTATGGTTGAATAATTTTATATTGACATAGCAATCCTCCGAACTGATAAACAATGTTTTGAAATTTAAACATTTTATCCGATCTCTTTTGTAAATTTTTCGCTGACTTGTAATATAACTCGTATCATAAACAACATTTTTGTGACCATCGTGCTCTGTGTCTTAATGGATTATTCAGTTTAGCGAAAAAATGAGATGAAGCATTGTCGATGACGACTATAGCCATATTTTGCGCTCTTTTGTTATAAAATAAAAACCGAGAAGTTGCAATTTTACCTAAGTACATACACAAGTAGCAACTTAGCGGCAACAGCGTCTAACGAATAAATAATTTTATCGTATTTTCATTTTTGTTTCAATGCTGACGCGAACACTTTTCATGTGAAAAGCGATTAGTCACATAACTGAGTCTCGGGTTTGAATGTTTGGGCGGCACTCGATTCCATATAAGAAACAATTAAGAATGCAACAGTCTTGAATTCACGACATGAAAATTCCCTGCACTGCACTGCACCCCTGCTTCAGAAGACTAAACAAACTTAAAGGGAAAGGGAACTTGTAAGGAAAACAAACTTCATTCCGAATGGGGGCCTTTAAGAAATTTCAATCAAAAATATTTTATAAAATCATCCGTTGTAATTTTAGGTGAATACGAAGTTTGCTAATATATTTATTTATTTATTTATTTATTTAAAAATTAACAACAACATAATAAAAGTATTAAATCTGTTGCTTAAATATAGTATTAATATTCTTATAATAAGTATCAAATTAAAGATAATACTAAAAAATTAAAAATTAGCTGCTAATATGGCATTACGAATAGAATTAATAGAGAGACCTGGAGAGACGGCATTTAAACAGTAATACTTATTATAAACAGAACATAGAATTCGATAGGGATCGTTGCATGCATAATTGGTTGTGCAGGTACTAAGATAAAAAATATCATAATTTCTAGTACTTCTGAGAGGTACAGAAAAATTTAAACGTTGAAGTAAGTATGGAGAATATATTTCACCAGAGATAAGCTTCTGCATAAACAGTACTGCCATCATTTTTCTGCGTTTTGCCAAAGTTGACAAATTAATTAGATTAAGTCGATGAATATAGGGGGGTAAGTTAACATTGGGGTCCCAGCCTAAGTTACGCAAGGCAAAAAGAAGAAACTGTTTCTGAACAGATTCTAAATGTGCTTGATGTATACTATATTGGGGGCTCCAAACACAAGAGGCGTACTCTAAAATGGGCCGCACTAAAGAGATAAATAATAATTTTGTAATGTATGGATCATTAAACTCTTTTGACCAACGTTTAATGAATCCTAACATTCCCATAGCTTTATTCGATATATAATCTATATGTGGAACAAACGATAATTTGGGATCAAAAAGAACACCAAGATCACTAAAGCGTAAAACTCGTTCCAATTCCGAGTTGTGAATATGATATGCATTTATTAGAGGATTTCTCCGACAAAAAGACATCACTTTACACTTAGCGCAGTTCAAAACTAAGCTATTACGTTGACACCAGCTGTACAACGCATTGAGGTCATCTTGTAATAACTTATGTCCTTCAGAACCAGTATATGATAAACATAGCTTGACATCGTCAGCGTACATCAATGTTTGGCAATGCGATAGAATATCTGGAAGATCGTTTATGAAAAGAAGAAAAAGTAGTGGTCCGAGGTGGCTACCCTGCGGTACACCAGAAAGCACATCAATTTTTTTTGACAAAGTGTTTGCGAACATAACACATTGAGTGCGACATTTTAAATAGGACGATATCCAATGAAGTAAGTCCAAGGGAAACCCCAAATGGTTAAGTTTGTTGAGTAACATTATGTGATTTACACTATCAAATGCCTTACTAAAGTCAGTGTAAATAACATCTGTTTGCAAACCATTGGCAAAGGCTAAATTGATTAGAGTGGTGAATTCTAATAAGTTTGTCGAAACTGATCTACTTTTAAGAAAACCATGTTGCGTTGTAGACAGAATTGACTTACAAGAAAATTGTAATTGTTCTGTAATGATTTTTTCAAGTAATTTTGGAATTGCACAAAGCTTAGCAATACCTCTATAATTGCTTATATCAGATTTGCTCCCTTTTTTGTGCAAAGGAATTATGAAGGACTGTTTCCAAATCAAAGGAACTATTGATTTCTTAAGAGATAATTGAAATAGATACAGCAAAGGATCACATAACGAGTCGGCACACAATTTAAGTATACCAGATGGGATATTATCAGGACCAGGAGAGAAATTTAATTTTAAGGAGCGCAAGAGCTTTAAGAGAGATTCTCTATCTATAATTGGAACAGATATAGGATGCATATAGGAATTAGGATTTGCAGAAACGTTTGGGGATAGATTAGATGGGGAGTAAGTAGATTGAAAGAAATCTGCAAACAAGTCCGATATCTCATTTTTGTCCGTTGCTGTTTTATTATGAAAAAACATACTCGACGGATATGAGCCAGATTTTCGTTTAGAATTAACGAATTTATAAAAAGATTTAGGATCCTCACGGAAGTTGTTTTGCATTCTAAGCAAATAACATTTATAGGACCTCCTATTTGCTAATTGAAAATTAGAACGTGCACAAGAATATTTTGAGTAATCTTGCGCCTTCTGAGATCTTTTAAATCTTTTATAGTATCGTGATTTTATATTTTCTAAATGGCAGAGGTGACGAGTGAACCACTGAGGCTTGGAGGTGCGCCTTTGTGAAAATTTTGGAACACAATCATCAAAGTATTTGTTAAGAATATTATAAAAAATGTCACATGCTATGTCAATGCTTTCGCAGGTATATAACTCAGACCAATCTGTTCTACAGACAAGATGATTCAACTTATCAAAGTCAGTTTTTGCAAAGCAGTAACGGTCAATATAAGATTCGCGTTTCCGATCCTCAAAAGTGGAGACTGATAATGATATTTCAAGTGTTGGATGGTATTTATCTTCAGGTACACATATAGGTGAAATTCTAGAAATACAAGCGCCAACGGTACTGTCAATAAAAATAAGGTCTAACAATTTATTCAAACAGTTTTTGATATGGTTGACTTGGTGCACCGAAATGTTTGCTAAAGTATCAAAAAAATTCAACTGAATAGAAGGAATTATTGATTCAGAGTCTAAACAACTCATCCAAGAAACGTTGGGTAAATTAAAGTCACCAGTAATAAGCAGGAAATCATTTGCACGTAATGATTTTGAAATCAATTCAATAGCAGCTGCATGTTGGTCATATATACTGGAATCAGAAGATGGCGGTATATACGAACAAGTTATATACATTTTACGACCTTGAAAAGTTAGGACAACACATATGAATTCAATATTCGATGGGAAATTACCCTGAAATTCTTCAGCTATAAAATTAGATTTAACAGATATAAGCACCCCACCACCTTTACGAATGCAACGATCTTTTCGATATGTAGTAAAGCTATCACAAAAAATTTCAGCGTTTAAAATGTTGGGTTCTAACCAAGTCTCAGTAAAAATCAGAATATCAGCATCCAAATAAGTGCTTTTAAGAAGTAAATCAACTAATTTGCTTTTCAGGCCTCTTACATTTTGATAATTTACAATAAGAGGACAATTTAGTTTAAATTCTTAGAAACTATAGTTTGTGCAGGTGGACGCGACAAATCGACAACACGACGTGAAGATGTCCCTCTATTTTTCGGTAAGTATTCCTTTACCAAAGTTAAGTCAGGCCAGAACTTAGCATTGCAAATTAATTCGAAATATTCCAAAGGTACACTCAGTTTAAATGAAGCAATATCTCTGGAATAATTAAAATTAAATTTTTGCACTGCGATGTTCTTCGATGTCAGCTCGGAGTTTGAAGAGATAAACTCGATAATGTCGTCAGTAGTGGTCGCTTCAGTAAACCTGTGAGCATCATGGATATCCCATGATGCTCACAGTAAAATATTCAAGCACATTTTTTTAGACGTTTTCGACGGCCGAAATGGTAGAAGAACGGCCCATGGCACAATAATATAAGGTAGCGTCACTTTCCTCATATATGCAACTAGTAAATTTTCAACATACTGAAATCGCTCATACTGAGTGCAACCACTCGTTGAAAATTCAGAACAAAGTGCAACTATTTTGTGAAGTCAAGCGTGAAGTGGCGTCACTATTTATTATTCCACAGTGGAACGGACTACCGGATCTGGAAATATTATCAATTATTTTTGACTCTTTATACCAATCGTTTGCTTGAGTTTTCGATATTTTCGAATACACTTTGACTGCTGTGTTCAGCACCTGCAGTTTCGTTAGAACTACATAATTTTAGACAAACTTCACAAAAAAAAAAAGTTATGTTCAAAAGCAAAACAAATAAAGACAATTGTCTGGTTCTCTAAATAGATTGCGTATCATTGACCTAACTACTTCAACTAACCTTCAAATTTGCTGAATAACAATCTTATAACTCTTCTCCTTGAGAAAAAGATATATAAAACTCGAAGTATTTTGTGGGATTTAACCAAATACATGATCATCTAAATTAAGTTTAAAAGCGGATCATTGAAAAATGATGTTATTCAAGTGCAGCAAAACAAGTGTGGGCAGATTGGGCTTTATACTTGGAATATTTATACAGAGATTTGATATAAAAAATTTGGCTACACTGTTTGATATTTTAGAAACTGCATAGATCCACACAGCACATCCAGTAATAAAATCTCCAAAGCTCTATACAATACGTTCCAATCCTTTAAACAAATTGGTTTTGCCTACAGTTATAGAAGTATAAAGGGTGCTCGTATAATGATCAACTTATTATACCTAATAAGTAAATTTGCTTGCTCACTTGCTGAAACATTCTCCTTTCATTATTTCCCCTTGTTTGTGTTGTTTTCCGCTGCGTTTATACTCATTTCTTAAGTCGTTTGTCGCTTTGAAAAATGTATCTACAACGAGTTCAAATGCATTAGCTAAGTACGCGCTTAACCCATTAAAGCTGCTGACTCATAAAATTAAGCTAAATGTCGAGAGTTGTTGGGTTCAGTTGAGCTCAGCTAAGTTCATCGTTGGAGCTCAAATATACGTGTATATGCGAGTGTGTGTGTGTTTTAATTTACAACAACATTTGAACTGCTTTTCTGTACTACTTTTTACTTCTAACAATGGCTACGTTTCAAATTTGTTCATCATGAAATATTTATGAATGTGAAACTGTTTTTGCCTGTGATGCATATGTTGTTGTCGCTATTAAGTTTTTTCCATGAAGCACCCAATTACTAGAATTGGGTCATCAAATGTACTATGATGACTGCTGGTTAGTGTGTTTATTATTGTTGTTTTTGGGTGCAACGCACCACCATCGAAACTGTGTCAATTGTAAATTAATTTGATTTGAGCATACGTTTGTTTCTGGTATTGCTTAAAAACATTATGAAATCTTTACATTGATATTAATTATTAGATATTAATATAACTTTTGGAGTTCAAACTTTATTTCATTAGATAAACAAAAATTAAAGCATTGTATTTAAACGATGTGAATTGGTTCAGTAAATGCATGCCCAACAATTGGAATTACTGTTTTTCTTCTTCTTTCTATCCTGCTGTTTGTAGCCACTACAGTGGAATAAGTCCCCTTTAAATCAGCCGTATAGAGATACACTGATAGAACACAAAAAGTCAATCATTCTCCTTGAATGTAACAAAGACACACACAACATATTAATCTATTATAAAGCCGTTTTCAACATCCCGATACGTACCAAAATTTTCGTCGTCCTATCATGTAAAACATCCGTGCTGGAGCTCTTTTCTCCATTGGAATGAGCTGTCCAGACCAGTGCAGTCACTTGAATTTTATGCGCTGGAATATTTCAACCTCAGCGAATAATCCTGCAGAGAATCTTTATCTCAAAGCTGGCAGCCCATTAGAGCCTGACGCTTTGATATTTTTTTAGCTTTTTCATAACCGAATCGACATCGTTATAGTCCGGTGGCTCAACTATAGTGCCATCCTTAACTGGTGGTTCTGATGTTATTTCTCTATGGGCTGTATTGTGCACTTCATTCCCTCCAAGTAGATTAGAAAAATGGCTCCTCGATAATCTCAGTGACTTACGTGCGTCTATAACCAGATTTCCACTCTCGTCTTTACAGAAAGTTACTTTGAGTTTCAAACCGTTGGTCATACGCTTGACCTTTTGATAAAATCCCTATCCATGGAGTTGGTGATAAGTTTCCATATATATTGATTGCAACTTGCCGACATCTAGCTTACGTTGCATGTTGGGACGTGCGGCATGCACCACGGTAAGCCTAGTGTATACCTTGGCTTGACCACGTAACGTTCGCACGTTCAAGACAGTCGATGCATGTACTGTCTTACAAAACATGATCAATTTGGTTGCGTCTAATTTGATCTGGACTTAGTCACGTAGCCTTGTGGATGTTGAGGTGTTGAAATGTAATGCTGCGAACTACCATGTTCCGACTTTCGTCGAAATCGATTAGCCTCTCTCAATTATTGAAGGTAGTGTCGTGAAGGCTACATTTTTCGACGGCTGAGACAAAGATTCCTGTCTGTCCAATTTTGGCGGGGAAATCGCCAAGCACGCTTTTTATATCCTTTTTGTTTAGACGTTTCAAGCGCTCAAAGAATTGATCTTTAGCATCGTCTTCTTTTCGGTGGTGGCGTGCGTACAAATCAGGCTTCTATTAAATTATTTAATTTTGATACGTTTCGCTCTAGGCGCTCGTATACAGGTGTCATTCTGGAGACGAGGATACGTTCTTTCCTACTTACTATGAAGCCGCATCCGAATGCGTGCTTACTCTAATGGCAGCTATAGTAGATGTTACAAGAAGATTTTTTAGTACAGCACTGTCCTATCTATCGTATTTCCTGGATTGCAGTGATGTCAGTCTTGTATCTTTCGAGGACATCAACCAGCTTTATATTTGTGCGGAAATTCCAGGTGCATATCCGTAAATCGTGGTCCTTATATTCTCATAGTCGCCTTCTCATAGTTACCCAAAAGATACGTAGCGTTTGTACAAGAATCATTGTTGGCCATTCCGAGTTGAACTTTTCGAACTTTTTTTACACACACAAACCATTCGTCGATTATAAAACCGCTCTCGATACGAATGAAGTTTTTTCACATCCTTCCATCACTAGGTTTTAAAGCAAAGATTGTTCGTCTTCTCGTGATGACAAAGCCAGGGTAGGAATGAACCTCTTAGAGCCTCTTAATATCAAGAGAGTGTAACGCGCTATCGTACGATTTTTTTAATCGGCTAAATGAGTACATCCTACGCCTATGAATAAAATGAAAGGGCATTGCCAGTGTTCGAGAGAACGATTCTTGGTCCTAATAGAGTGAGCGATGAGGTGCCCTGTATGAAGTGCAAGCTATTTGATGAGGTTTACATAGTCGAGAGTATGGAGAGATCTCTGTTCACTTGATATTAGCTGGCATCAGTGTACATAAGATTATAGTGGTTGATATAGCGACCATGACCTAAGGCCATCTAAGTAAAAACAGATTGTTCGGGTTGACACAATTGTTTTGGATTAAACAGAATTTAGATAACGACGTATTTATATAGAACAATTTTTTATTAGTTCATTTGAATTTTATTAAATTCATTTGAATTTTATTAAAAAATAGAAAACCACACAAAAAATCCCACAGATTCGTGGTACACGAATATTTACATATACATACATATATATTAATTTGTTTGTTTTGATTTTTGTACAAAATATATTTCTCAACCAGACACAATATAAAACAACAAATAAACAAAATGTATTTTTCAATTTTAAAATATTCTTATGACTAATTTTTATGGATTGAGAAAACATATGAAAATAATATGAAATAAAGTCATATCATAACCAAAAAGAACCGCAAACCGAAAAAAATCTGCACATTAACATATAAATTATAGTCGCCAGTCTGGAATAAAAAAAAAAAACAAGAAAAAACTCGAGTATGCTTGATTGCAATATGCCCTATACACAGTCTAAGACTTTTCGATGTAAGCATAGATTAATTAATTATTGGAGTAAGAAGCATCAATAACACATTTTGTGTTTCTAGTTTAAGCAACAAAGCTTTATAGGAGAGATACGCTTAGAGTCGGATTGAATTCACAACTTGGGAAAATCCGACTTATATGAGTCTGTCTTATCGTTGATTAAGTCTATAAATCTTTTGTATGTTTTGCAGTGCCTCCGTTTGACATTTAATTTACCCTTAAACTCAATGAGTGCAAATTATAAAAATCAAAATACCCATAGTACGAAAGAGCACATGATGAACAAATATCTATGCATCTGTATCTGTTTAATTTTGCTATTTAGCAGGTCTTAGTATTATGTTGTTGGTTTTTTTTTAACATTATTGTTGTAGTTGCTATTTTTTTGTTATTTATTTTCGCAAACTTCCATGGCTGAGTCAACATCAAAATAATTGTACGCTTAACTAAATGGGAATAAAAATTATCAAAAAAAAAAAAAATAACAAACTAATTGAAACGAATTGTATCTGTGTACAAAAAAAGCGCGATTTACTTTGAATTTTGTTAGGTTTGCTTTTAAATGTGTTTGTAGGTACATATTGAGTATCTATTCAACAAGTTTTACTTTTGTTTTTATTTTGTTTTATAGCAATTTTTTTGTTTTTGTACTTTACACTGGGTGTGCAAAATTAAACAGAAAAAAACAACAACAAAACAAGTTTTCGCATACTGAAGCTAAATGTATCTTTGTCATTATTATTTTATCTGTACACCGATATATGTACGTATGCACTAGTAGTTGTTTATATTTTCTAGGCAAAACTATTATTATTTTTTTTTTTTTTTGTGTTTAATATTTAGATTTTGCTTTTTGTTTTGAATTTTTTTATTTTGTATTTATATTTTTTTTTTTTTTTGTGACTGTATCTTCTTGTGCCTTGTACGAACTGCAAACAAATACAAAGCGCTTAGCTTCAGTTTAGCCGCTACCCAACTGGCAACTGGGTTCATTCCGGTTTTCATTAATATACCGACTCCGGTCCGGCAATTTGCGTTTAAATTTTGTACTTTTTGCACCATACATAGTCAGTCAGTCGTATGGTGAGTGCGAGAGTGTATTTTAGCTATTAATGTACATTGAACTTAGCTGCTTTTTGGGTTACAAACGTTCGTATGCTGTAATTGGCTTTATAAATCAAGTTTAGCTTATTTGAATAATTGGATTTTAATGTAATCTTGTCAACTTATGACGACATTGCAACATATGCATCGTGTGTTGACGCAAAACTAGATGGATTTCCCCATTTTCATATCGAATTGCAAATGTCAACATCTGAGTTTTAATTAATAAAATAAATAAATATATTAAAGATTTAAATTGCATCCGGATGAATGTGTGTATGAGTTCGTGTGAATTGATTAATTGCAAACTTCTGGATTTGTGTACATTAATCATGCATAAGCCTTATTCGAATCTTTAAAAATATTAAAAGCCGCTTTAAAAGTATAATTTATTAACTTAAATTGTATTAATATCCTTATATAATAACACTATTTTCCCGTAGTATTTCGATATTTCAACCCGCTAAACTCAAATATCATATTGAGCAAGAAAAAGATTTTGTTGTGGTATAGTTCAATGGAGGTGCAGGGTATTTCGAAGTTAAGCACACTCAACTGCAGTGTTCTTTATTATTGTTATACGATTTTTTTGGAATTAGAAAGGTAATTTAATCTTCTATTATCGTTTCGAATATGGTTTTCCCATAGATTATGTATTTTAATGGACATATGTATATGCCGTGCAAAGAGTAAAATACGTGGAATTTTATCTACTTTTTTATTTTTTTACTTATAAATCATAATTTTATTAGGGACTCGCAAATTATTTAACTAATTTTTGACGGCTATGGAATGTATAAATATTATTTTCTATGAAATAACTACAAATAATATATCAGGTTTCTGCCTATTCCACCATTTTGCCCATTGTTCAAATTCGCGAAGATAAAGTTGGAGTATATCAGTGGCACTGTAGACAAATTTGTCCATTGCCAGGATGGCTATATCAACAACAAATGTAACAATCATAATGTCCTAGGGTTCATCCGCAGAGCAGAGAAGAGTCCATGGGTATATCGCTGGTAAAGAGCGAATAAAGTGTTGGCCCCAGTACGCTTCATTGTGTTACACCATCACTGATTTCTCTCGCCGTTGTTCCTACTCCATCCAGAAAAACGGAGAAGGTTCTGAAAAGTGTGTATAGTTTGGCTGCCTATAGGGATCATACAAACATTCATTTTGACCATAGTTCTTGCTGGGCATAGTAAAGCGTGCCGGGTACAGCTACTACATAAGATGCAACGACTGTTTTATTAGGTTGTCTAATTTGTGAATAGTAAAACCTATGAATAAAAATAAAATTAAAACAAATCTTTTAAAATCCAGTATGAAGACACTCTGGCGCCGGCATTTGTATAATACACCTATTTATAAATATATCGCCCATACAAACCGATTTTCAATTTACATATGTGCCAATATTAGCTCGAATCACAAAATTATTAGGCCCGAACGACTATTTTAATGCTTTAATACCAACAAGATTTTATAATTTAATTATTAATTTCCATTCCTTAAATGTTCCATGGAAAGCGAATTTTTTCTAAATGAAAAAAAGTATCTCAACCGAGGTGTGTCCTTGTGCCAAATCACAGACGCAGATTTATAACAGAGTGTTGATTTTACCAAGTCATTATTGAATGAGTGTTTGTCACTTGTGCTTCGTGTGGCAAACAAACGCTAATTAGTTGTTGACCCAAAGCACAAAGCAAGCCAGTCTTGGGTACACATATAGAAACATATGTCTGTACATGAACATGAGTAACTGAAACTCGATGAATTTTGGGTGGGTGGTTAGAAGCTTTTTACGCTTGAAGTGCAAATTTGCATGCGGATGTGAATTGCTCGCATGATGTACTTGTGTGTACATACAAGTGACAACTACTCGCAATACGTAGACTAGTTTGTTTTACTGGGCCTAGGCGTTCGGGTTGATACTACGCGCCCATATGTACTTGAGCCAAGCCACATCGCGCTAGTTGAGTGTTGGCTATGACATACTTTTTTGTTTCATTTACCATTTGCCTACAGGCACTTAACTAAAATGGGTCATTTGGTAATTAGCATACAAATGTTGGCTTTCCACGTTTACTTTGCTTCACAGGAGGTTGAAAAGAAAAGCCTTTTGTATAGCATTTTATTTAATTACCACTTGAAATAGTAAAAACAGAAACCAAAAAGCTATATTGGTTGTCACTGATTCCAAAGAAAAAGCTCAGCATTATAGTTCGACTATTAGATACCCTGCAAACATAATTTTCTAGTATTTGGAACGGTTCAGAGAAGTATATACAACAGTTTAAATTGATCCAAATGCGATATATGTACATATATATAAATCTTCAATGTGGGCAGAAGGGGTACAAAACAAAGTGTGATTGTGTGCGTATAAAAAGCAGTGTACTAAGTTTAAAGTAACACGTTGTCATAGCTAAATTGCAACGCAACTAACAATGTCACAGTCAAAATTTTTTCATTGTTTAAAATTATCACTACCGATTGGTGTGACTCTGCTCCTTTCCGTTCTATGCGTTACTAATTAAAATTTGTCTTTATCACAAATAAAGAGCAGCAGGCTACGTCAAGCATTTTACTCGTATCTGTAACTTTTGTTTAGCTCAGGTAGGCGGACGATATGCACCCACATCTTATTTCTATTTATGCACATGTAACCTTGGCATCTCCAGCATATCTTTCAAAGCGTTACAATCTTTTACACAAATTGATAATATCTCTTATTGCACTATGTGTGAAGGGTATAAAACGAATAGTCGCAAAATGCAGTACAATTTTTGAGATACAAAAATTAGATAAAACTTTCACTTTTTTCGGTTGCGATGACGGAGAAGTGAAAAGCAATAAGACGAAATGAAACATTTACAAACCAATTTTATTTGTTGGCGGTTTTCGTTGCCGTCATTTTTGTTTTTGTTTTTTCTTCTATTGTTTTTGTGGTTGTCATAGATTATCTTGTTGTCATTGTCTTGTTTTTCTTATTTTTCTCGCTTGCATGAAGAATAATGTCTTGGCCAAGTTAAAAGCGTTTTAGTTTGAATTTTTATACCCTTCAGACATAGTGTAAAAGAGTATAAACTGTTGGCTAAGCGATTTGTAACGTTTTGAAGGAGGTATACATGCTTGATCAGCTTATCGAAACGACTCGACCTTTTCATGTCTGTATATTTGTCTCGAAGTTATAGCGCATATTTTCAGAATAAATTTTCAACGTTTATTTATAGACATACTATATAATGCCTACTTTATGGGTTGCTTTAAAGAAGTTCTTTTTATAAAAAACACTTATAAGCAAAACCATCTTGAAATTAGATTTTTGGTCTATTCTTTGGACATGAATAAAAAAAATCGTTTACGGCCTACTTTTAGTGATATTCCCCATACAAAGTTTTCACCGAAGTTTAGGTCTTTTAGGTTTAAAAAACTTTTTTTTTTTCATTGTTTATAGCTGAAATATCATGCGTAGTGTAATTAAGATTCGGATAAACCGAAGTTTGCGTTTTTTATAGTTTTTTGTATGTTTATTTTCACTGCACGTACACAGATACAGACATACACACCTAATCGTTCAGTTGGTTACATATGCTCGCACAAATGTTCATATATTTGTTATTGCAAGATTTATTAAAGCTTTTATTGTTGCTACACTAACACAAAACAATTTAATATTCACACACAAAAAAAAACTGAAGAAATATTGTATACAATGTATAAGATACTCATGTAAAAGGAACATATATCTAACATACGCTTTTATAGGAGTAAGTTTAGAGCCAAAAATCTTAAAAAGGCTTGATTATACAGAATAAAGAATTCTGGATTCCAATTATTTTATACAGAATATTCTCGTATAATTGCGAATAGACTCTAAATATACTTATCAAAGCTAACATTAGTTTGGATCAAACTGGATGATCACTCAAAATATATATTGAACAGATACGATTCAAAATGTTTTGGTGTAAGCGCACTCAAAAGATGCTAGTTTCTAATAAGTAATCAGTCGAACAGTAAATCAAAAATCTTGCGGAGAATCTTTCTCTCAAAGACTTCCAACGCCGTTTCATCTGACTCAATCACGGTCCATGCCTCTGCGTCATACAGTAGGACCGAGATTTTCGTATTCCGAAAGAGGTTCTACTTCTTATTGGCTTTCTCTGCCCAAAAGAGCAACTATTTGCAAGCGTGATTCCTCGCCAGATATCCAGGCTGACGTTGTTGTTGCTGCTTATTTCGGATCCAAGATAGACGAAGTTTTCTACAACATTGAATATGAAATTCTCTACTGCCCGTTTCAAACGTGATGACGATGAGCGAGAAGACACCAAGTAATTCTTATTGTCCTCATTCACTGTTTTTCAATCTCTGAGAACGTCTTGCTTCATTCGTATTGGCGTTTCGAAAGCGTCTTTATAATTGAAAAATATGTGGTATGTGTCTTTGTTAAACTCACGGGTCTTTTCCCGGATTTGTCGTAATGTGAATATTTGTACATTGCTCGACTTCTTTGGTCAGAAGCCACATTGATAACTTCCTATCAGTGAATCCGTATTTGGCGTCAGCCTTTTTTACAAACTATTCTCGACGGAATTTTATATCGATGGAAAGAAGACTCATTATGCGGTGGTTGGCGCAAAATAGCGGTGTCTCCTTTCTTAAAGATAGGACAAAGATCACTGAGATTCCAGTCACTACGTTCATCACCACATTTTCCATTAAATTTGGTTCACAATTCTAGCTCAGTTCATAACTCAGCTGACAGTCTATCAGAGCCTGCAGCTTTGTTATTTTTCAGCTTTTTGATAACCCAATCGACCTCGTTGTATGCCGGTGGCTGTAAATTCTTATGGTTCCAGAGTCACTTCTCTATTGACTGTATTGTGCACTTCATTGCCTCAAAGTAGGTTAGAAAATTGACTCCTCCATAATCTTAATGATTCCTGCGCATCTGTAACTAGATTTCCACATTCGTCTTTACAGAACGTTACTCGGGTTTAAAACCTTCGGTCAGACGCAAGACCATTTGATTAAAATATCGAGATTCATTTTAGTCACATAAAATCTCAACATCCTCAAACTCACGCCGTTCTTGCTCCTATTTCTTGCTTCTCCTCCCTCCTTTTCTCCGTTTTTCTAACAGCTCGCGTTGCTCCCGACTGCAGAGTTCGCTGATAGGAAGCGTTCTTCTCTGCAGTAGCATTACGACACTCCTTGTCGTACTAAGAATTTTTCACAGGTTTTGTATAACCAATGATATCCTTGGCAGCCTTATTCATGGAGCGGGTGTTATGTTTCCACTGCTCACATATATTGCTTAAGAAGACGTAGAGGTTTCCCGGAGCAGTCGGGAGAGTGTATTTGCAAAAGGCGTCGGTGGTCTGTTCTGATTGCAGCTTGCCGACGTCTAGCTTTCGTTGCATGTTGGAACGTGCGGCGTGCCCTACGCTGGCCTAGTGCGTACCTTGGTTGCGACAAGATAGTGGTCCAAGTCAATGTTGAGACCACGTAATGTTCGCAAAACATGATTAATTTGGTTGCGTGTAATTTGATCTGGACTCAGCCATGTAGCCTTGTGGATTTTGAGATTTTGATAAATGTTGCTGCTAATTACCATGTTCCGACCTGCTGCGAAATCGATTAGCCTCTCTCCATTATTGGAGGTAGTGTCGTGAAGGCTAAATTTTCCGCTGGTTGGGTCAAAGATTTCTTCCCTATCAATTTTGGCGTTGAAATCGCGAATCATTGAATTTTCTATAGTTCTTTCATCAATATATGCCAACATATCTTTAAATGGGTTTCTGGAATAAATCTGCTGAAGTACCATCTTCCTGCCTCAATTGAAGGACCCCTTATTTATTGCTCACATATTGCTGTAAACTGGTTCGAATTGTTTTGGAATGGCTTACCTTATGTTATCTTGCTCTCTTTTCCCCCTTATCATGAGAGAAGCTAAAACAGAAATTACAAAATTGGTCATTGCCTGCAAATCTATCCGATACTTATACAAATCGCATACATTTTGCCACAAATCAATTTCGTTCAGTGCATTTCTTCATGTAGAGAAACTATACTCGGAAATTTATAGGGCAACAAAAATCAAAGAAAGAAAAATTGTGTGCTTTTATTTAAGACGCAAAAGTTAATTTGTCTGCTTCGTTATTTATTTATTTTTTGATTTTCTCATTTTGAGTGCCTACTTGTATTATTTATTTAGATTTCATTTGTGGCTTTGAACCCGAGTGACTGGTGATCCCTGCTGGTAAACGTGATTTCCGTTACAAAGCTTAGCATGCACTCAGGGAAAACAAAGTAAAACTGCTGCTACGTGCACGCCAGCCATCTAGTCAGTCAGCCAGCCAGTCAGTCAACCAGCTCACGCTTATCGCTTATATGTAAATACATGCATATTAATTTTATAAGCCGACTGCTATATAGCACCTTCTATTGCTGATCACATACAGCGACCGGCGTCAGACGCACCGCGCGAGGGTCTCATTCGATTATCAAACTTCCTACGTTGGTAATGACGTTGGCGAGTATTGATTAAAATTCGTTAAGCCATGCACATAGTTTAATATTTTTTACATTGGACACCCAACCCTAAGTTGAAATTTGCGTGACAAACTCAAAAGTAAAATAAATTAACATTCTTTTCCAAAGTAGTAGTGAATAATCCTTACTGTTTATATTTAACGCGCTAGTTTTTCGCGTGATGGAAAAGCTGAGGGATACCCGATAATTGTTTGATTTATTTTTTTTTATTATTTTTTAGCGTTGTATTTTTATTAAGTTTTTAAACAACACGTATCACTCGACCGCATTCGTTAAAGCCATCATCATGTTCCTGACCACACAATTGAGCTCAATTGCATTCAATTAGGTTTGCCTTTTGAAGTTGAAACAGTGCGTAATAACTCACTGTCTAGGTCAAACGTGGAAAATTGCAATTAAACATTGCAATTACAAAATTTTTTTTATTACCGACGAAATGAGTTTATTTGGATTACAGATTTAAATTGGATTTATTTTGCATTAAGCTTTATGTAATTCGTTTGACTTAAATAAATAAATTTTTAAAAAATATTAAGCTTCGATTTCAAGATACGTTGAACCTTAGATTTGTATAGCGATATATTCCAATCTGGATCCTTGCATGGTTTTTTATTGAGATTGATTTTAAACAACAGTAAGAAAATGTTTCTCATATAAAAACTTGGAAAGTGGGAAAAGTTTGTATAAGGACCACAACAGGGAATAGAAGAGTCTACAAGTTCAAACTTGAAAATTCTTTCTCTTGTCGTTTCCAAGTACTCGTTGTTCATACAGATAGCCCGCTATGTCAGTCGGATATGTCTATATCGACTCGAACTTTGCTGTTAATAAAGAATAAAAATACTTTCCAAGATGTGTAGCGCCTGCTTTTACCTGTCAAATACATTTCCACAAACTTAATATACTCTTACTCTATGGGTACACCTCTTTTAAAATTGTATACAGCTGTACTCTTTCCTGCTGTAGTACGCTTTTCTATTTATTTTATAGAACGTACAAGGTCCATGATTTGTTTTGGACAGAGAAACTGAAAAAATATTTTTATAAGTAAATTTACTTAACAACTTATATTTAAATTATTCAACGGCTTCAGCTCTGCTTTGATTGCCATGCAATAACGCTATTCGCCTTTCAAGTATTGATTTTCAGTTTCTATAATTTTCCTCATTTAATTTCATTTCTCATTTAGAATTCAATTGCAATTACTGAATTAATTACGTATATAAAGCAATTTATTGCTCTTCCTCCCCCATGCTGCACTGTGGAAATAAATGCATTTCCGACCAGGTGGTTCATTTAAAGACCACAGTTTCTGCTGTTTTGAATTGTTGTTGCCATTAAATGGCCAATAATTTAACTTTTAAGGTTATTTCATATAATTTATTTATTTTAGAATTCATTTGTAAACAACCAAAACTCAAAACGAATTGCTTTGAATAACCTTGAAAGGATTTAATAATTGAATGAGAATGTAATTTACATTTGTACAAACAGAATTTCAATATTTATACTTTGCCTTGTTTACTCTCTCTGCCGATGGGTAATTCGTAGAATGAAGTTATGGAATAAATTGAATGGATTTCTAACAGTTTCATTTGCAATTTAAACAAAACGAAATTGTAGTCTATAGTTCTTTAATTAAATTGGATTACTTGATTGTGTGTTTGGGTGGTTGAGATCTTTCATTTCTGCTTTAGTGATAATTAGCTGTACCCCACTTTGCTTTGCCTACTACAAAATATTCTCATAATGAATGTTGTGTATGTGTGTATCTATGTTCCTTTTAGAAAGGCAAACCATCGTTACGGTAGAAATAAGAGTGTGTTGGGGAGATGGGGAAGGGGTGGCGTAAAGGAAGCGTAACAAATACCTTTTTTGATTGCCTTCAATGAGAGAGATCAAGCGGGTGATAGCTTTTGAGCCTTCTAGTAGTCGAGCTGTTGTCAAGTAGGTTTATGGCAAGGGTGTTGGTATGCCTGTTAAGTCGATTTAGGTAATAGCTGCGTAATCTGATTACTTCCTGGTGAACCCAGGGCACACCGATTATAACTCTGTTGGTATGGAACAGGTGTTCGTTGGTTATATTTCTGAGAACCGTGTTTTGAAATTATTGAATAATAGAGCAGTTGCTCCTGCTGGCAGTTACCGCTTTGTATACTAGGAGTTTGCTCCTCAGCGTGAGAGTTGACCTTCGACCGATCAGCCATAAATGCTTTTTAAGCCTTTTCATGCTCAACTTTGAACTCATACGTTCCATACCTACAAAGTATATGTATATGTGTGTATATGTATGTATGTGAGTATTTATCATGCATATATCAACAATTCTTTTTAATCAAGCTTAAGAGCCAGCTGTAGCTCAGATTGTTTTCACTAACAATCTTTGCAGTTCAATTGAAAATGCGTGCTAAGTGCATTCCATTGGCTGATGCCTTGGTGGTCTAATTGTATTCATATACATTTGCTTCATATTCATTTAATTCAGTCCTTTTGGTGAGCAGATACGGACGCCATGTTCCCCTTCTATCCAGAACCATGCCCAGATACTTGGCTGTAGCGGTGCTTGCAAAGGTTGTTCCGTCGAGATAAACTTAGGTGAAGTTCCCTCTTCTCAGCTATAAAGTCGATTGAGTGGACTTCTCGGGGTTCACCGCAATAATCCACCTCTTAAGCCAATTATTAGTGATGCCGAATTGCCTTTGAAGGATGGCTGAAGCCATCTGTGGGGAGACTTTAGATTCCAGAAATACGTAGCCGGCATACGTAGCGGCCAGTAGCTTATCTTCCTCGATGATCGACATCTCAGCTGTAAAGAGCGTAAAAAAACGGGTACAAGTACGTTTCCCTGTGGAACTTCGACTCTAACTTCTTTTATTTCAAAACTTCTTTCCCCACATCTCAGAAAGAAGTTCCTGCGCTCAATGAATGACCTCATAAGAAGTGGTAGTACGGTGCTGGCAGAATTGCATTTAGCCTGCGGAGCAGACCAGCATCCCACACCATGCCGAAAGCTTGATTTACTTCCAGAAAGACGGCCGTCAATAAACTTACCGGGCGTTTTGAGGCGAGATTGGCTGGCATATTTCCACTAGGTGGAAAAATGGCCTAGCTGGAAGACTTTATGGATGATACATATTAATACCATTCAATATTATCGTACCTAGATGACTTGGGTGCTTTTAGCTTACCAATTTCACAGATCAGTTCATTCGTCTCAACTGCAGGAAAAGCTAGTGCCATTTGGCAGAGCACTTCTATAAAGTTAAGAGCTTCTTCTATCTCGAGTTGGGAGCATCTGTCAAAGAGTGACAATACATCGTATAGGTGATCGGCGAAAGCTGTCGCACTTTCTGTATCCGAACGACACCATATTCCGCAGCCTTCCTCTTTATAGGCCCTTGGTTAGCTGCCACAGATTTCTCTACAGCCATGACTGGTAGCGTTCAATGTTGGTGTTGTGCCTGAAGAGCCATCTCCTCTTTGGATTGGAGTTTGCTGCCAAGTTGACCATTAGTTTAACGCCACACAAATAATTACAAAGATATAATGAAATTCCTATCGCTTATATATAAGCTGTACGATTTGGACCAAACATTTAATGAATTCTTATCCGGATCCTATTAATATGTATACCAAATTTCCTGGATACAAAGATATGTTGAATTTAGTTTAACGCTTATATGATTCGTCACCATGATAATATTTTTAAGTCCAAACATTCAAAAGTGTTTAATTAATCTTCGCAACACTGGGGCTGAGAATGCCATATTATAAAAAGCGGGCCTCGCATAGATTCTAATTGACCCACTTCCTCCGTAAATGTATAAAATGAACTCAAGAATTTAAAATAATCCAATAAAAAATTCGAATGAATAAATTTATAGTATCAACAAAAAGTGGCAAGCACTGCACATTTTGTAACCATTCTCAGATATTATAAGGTTGTTTGATAGTTTGTAACGCATTAAAGAAGGCATCGTAGATTCCATAAAGTATAAACATATATTCTTTATCACCTCAATGAGACGAGTCGATCTTGCTGTGTCCGTCTATCTGGCGGCTGGTAGTTGAAATTACATCTCAACCAAACTTTCCTCGTAGCTGCCGAAATTAACATAATTTTCTTTGTTACTTCGTCGTTTCCAGTTTTTTATTGGTTTGCCGCATTTCTTTTGTTATACAAAAAAAAAACATTTCTGGACAAATTGAGGACGTTTGATCAAACAAAAACTGAAACTCTCGCAGCTGGTGCGTCATTTGGGCAAAGAAATAGCAGAAATACCAATTTGAATTACTACTGCTGTTGGTCACTGCCTTTGAAAAAAAAATATGTATCTTACATTCTCTTATTGTATTTTTCACCATCTTGCTGAAAACGTTTAAGCAAGGTCTATTTTAAAAGTAACTCTCTTTTATATAAATTGGTGTTTCTTGCACCCTTCACTTTTAACTGTTTGTAGACAATTTTTAGGCCCTGTACTGAAGGTACAAGAGCCTATTGGTTTTGTGCAAATGTATGTAACAGGTAGAAATAATGGCCGGAGACCCTCCAAAGTTACCCCCATTATGGTCAGGAGTGATAGAGGAGTCAAAATAGACATGTCCGTCTGTCCATCCGTCTGTATTAACGAAAGGATCTCGAAAACGGTAATAGATAGAGACTTCGTGTTTTTTGCATTCGTCTAGGACTGCTCCGGAATTTTACAAGTTTATTTTAAAATTCTGACCATCCCCCCTTCCTCATGAAATCACCCCAAGGCTAAAAATTTCTTCGGCACAAAGTATATCAGTATAGAGATAATGTCCCTTTAAGCCAAAATCCAAAAAGGATGTGGTAAGCTCGGGAAACATTTAATGTGTTTTTTAGGAGACCTAAACTGGTACAGGGCCTCTATCAGTCGGTTACGCCCGACTGTAATTTCCTTACTTGTTTTAATTTTCGATAACTGAATCTCAAATCTCAAATGATAACTTGCTAAACTGATTGCCGATTCATCACTTTTAACTATTGCAACTATCGAAACTTAATAGATGCCGTTTCTTTATCCATATAGGGACTTTTAATAGCTCAGTTTCGGATATTTATTCTCGACGGAACATTTTCAAAATAAATTTTTTAAATATGTTAATTTTTTGTTTCAGTTCTTGAAGTAAAGTACTTATTTACTACATAAACCATTTAAACGATTGTACTTGACGGTCAAGAGCTCCTCAGTTGGCCTTTGCCATACTAATTTCGCTACGGTTGGCTGTGAGGGGCAGACAATTATCGTGCCAAAGCGTTCGCAGTTTATCTTTTTGCAAAACGGCGTAACTTATATAATTCCTGTTGTGCATAAGCTGGTGAAAAAAAATTAACAGCTGACTTCTTGTTCGTTACTCCAATAGCTTTAAGATGCTCTTGACACAAAGTTTTTTATTCTTTTCTTTGAGTTTTTCTTTTGAATTTTTATTATTCTTTCTTTTTGCACAAAGTGGCATGTCCTTCTCAATTATGCTTTTGGTGTTGTTGTGACTAAGTGTTACCAGGCAACTTGTTTGGCGCACTGCCAAACGTCACAAACAAACGCATCCGACAGGAAGAGCAGCAGCAGCGACAGCAATGACATGTTCAAGACATGTTGCCTGTTTTATGACTGGTACTTATATATTTCATGTCGACCATCCATTGTCTCCGACAGAAGTCCTTCGACCCTTCTCAGTCAATTTCAGCCTTTTTCGATTGGACCATTCATCGATTATTTGATTATTTATATCTTACAGTTCAATTATATGTTTGTCCGTCTTTCCGCTCATCGAATCCGCCAGAGCTACAAACAATTTTTTTTCTCAAGCACTCGCCATTTTGTGCTTCAAGCTCACCAATTATTGTTTAATGATTTTTTAATATTTTTTTATGCGCAGTCCAAGGACTTTGTATTCTTGTTTTGTTCTTTACTGTTTTACTTGCTTCGGCTTTTATTTTTTGCCTTGAACTTTTAAATTGTTTGTCCAAGGCTTTGTAATAAGTTCTCAAAATATATATACCGCATATGCTACATTTTTTAAACTTTAAAATTGTTAAAAAATATTTTTTTTTGTTTTGTAAATATTGGAATATTGAGTAAGACTGTGTCTTTGCCTAAATATTTTATTAATAGCACAGTAAAATATTTTAAATATAGAAGGATTGATGCAAATATCCGAAAAGCTAAAAATATATTATAACCATTCATATTTCTTCAATTCGAAGAGTAGTTTAGACGTATAAAACCATATCTATGACTCCGCATAGTTCCATTGCATCAAAGTAGTAGTTTAAAAGTCACGGACTTCGGGAACTAATAAACAATTAAAAAAAAATGTATTCCAAAAGTGTTTTAAAATTTGTCTCTATCTTTCAACCTACCTGGTTGGTTTGTTGATTTTAAAAAAACTGTTTCCTATTTTGTTTTTCCCGACCAATACATCAATCGGAAAGGTAAAATTACTGTGCTAAAGGGCACCAAATCTCTCGGACGATACATGCTTTCCTTTCTTTTTAACTTTATTTCAACCAAAATTTATAAATTTTAGCAATGAAAATGTTTTCAACACTTGTCAATTGTTTGTTTTAGTCAAATAATTTTTATTATTGTGTTTTTGTTAGTATTGTTCATTTTGCGTTGTTTATTTATTTTATTTTAATATTTTATTTATCTATTCATTACACTTCGCGTCAATGAACCATTATTAAATTATTATACTCTTCACACAGATTTTCAAAGTATAAAAAATTAGTCACAATGTTTGTAACGTCCTAGACAAATCGTTGCTCACTCCATTAAGCATAAATACTCACAATCAGCTCGCCAAAGCAAGTCGTTCTAGGCAAACCTAAATTTTTAAGGTATTGGTTTAAAAGTTGATAAAAAGAAATACAGAAATAGTAAAATGGATGAAAGCTCCAGCGGTTCAAGCGTATACCAAGTCTGAAGTGTGTTGAAACTTCGGTTCTACTCTATATATACTATGAACAGATGAGCCACGTATTCATTTACCATATACTACAATACAATACAGAGCATCGTATTTGCGTTTGAGATTATAGTTGTGAGATGTGCAAAAAGTTCGGGCGACGACATTAACCTTCAAAAATTGTTGGCACCTTTCGATGGAAAAAAAAATAAGTATAGTATGTAAAGCACAACAGAATTGTTTACAAAATGTATATAATATGGAACATATATGTGTATTATTATATGACTTTTAAGTGAACTAATCATCGACACTCAGTAGCGTTATCTGAATATAAGTTTCGTGTTTATTTATCCCGAGGGAACTCCTACTAGTTTATTTACTATCAAGTTTTATATTTATTTTTGTTCTTTAGCTTCTAGTTTAAGTACACACAGAAATAACATAATATCTCAGCATAGTAGTACTGGACCTGACATGCTTCTCCAAAATATAAAACACCGTTTAGCAAACTTAATGAATTTTATGGTGTAATTATATAATTCATAGTTCTATTTCTAGTAAATGCAATGTCCTAAACCTCTAATAGGAGTATTAATAATAGGCTCGATGCATCAAGTTGATTTAAATCTAGAAATGTAATTCTTTTTTGGTTGCAGTCCCCATCCAAATATTTAATTTATACTCTTTATAGCTGCAGAAAGCTCGTAGATAGAAGGTATTTTAAAGTCGTAATCACACGACTGCGTATTTTTTTCTAGTAGAAAACCAGCTCAATCTCGTAATATAAACCTCATTATGATTCAATAATAATCTTACAAATCCACCACCGACTTTTGTGTTTATACATATATGTAGGAATACTTTTTGATTCATAAAGCTTTTAGTTGCAAATTTATTTAATATTTCCATATTATCTATCTCCATAAAATATACAATACAACATAAAACACCAACTTACATAAGATCTATGTAGACATTGTGCCCTTTAATATTATTGAAGCTAGAGACTTAAAACTGTGTATGGTAGTTTCTACTTCGAATCATCATAATATATTCAACATTGGTCCAGATCCAACCATTGTATCTCGCACATAATTCTATGTTTCAATTTACGATAACTTCATAACTGACTATTTTGTTTTGTATGAAAAAATGGTTTATTACAGTTTATATACAAATATGATTTGATTTCTTATGGAAGAGTTCTGTTATAACCCAGAAGATACGTAATATATACAAATGAATAACACCAATAATTCGTATTAAACTATTATATTTATTGTTTCACTGACCTCACAATCTGTCAGATCATCGTAGACTGCAAACATTGAGTAAGAGATAGAAAGCGTATATAACTCTTCTTCCTATACGTTGACACCGGCTGCCTTGTCCACAACTGTCACCGGTTGTATGTTTACTACGACCGCGTTGTCGCATACTGGCTTTGCGTCTCCAGGTGGTTGTTGCGGCGTCGACTTTGTCGATGATTCGGGTGGAGGCTACGGGATCTTTCTAAATGACTTACATTTCTCATAATGGTCCTCCCATCCACGGAAACCTTTGCTATATCTCTCTTTCTTTCTATCACCTCATATTCACAGGTGTCAAAATTCGGTGTGTTTATTCCGTAAAACCATATTTTTAAGGATCCATAACTTTGCAAAAACTGTCTTTTGCCCCTTTCTTAGCATCCGAGGTTTTCTTCCCTTTAGTTTATTTTCACAATCAAGATCTTTCTCTGCAGAATCTGTAAATTCTTCTAAACAATCTTGAATTGTGGAAATTCTATCCCGAATTACCCTGATATTTCTTCTTTAAAGTTTTTCTTATTCGCCATGATCTAATCATTTTGTCAACCTCCCCATTGGCCTGCGGCCAGTAATGGGGTGTACTTGGAAACATGAGGTAACAAACTGTCTCCCTTTAGCTGTTCTCAACACCTTTGGATAATTTTTGCTTTATATACCAAAATGCAATCGGTGCAGTTTTTTACTAATTTCTCTGCGTCTCGGTTTATAAGAAACCACCACACTTTGAACCTCAATCAGCGTTTCCTCTCCAATTCCTCCATGTGTCAATACTAGAATTCTTCGTCTCTTTCGTGGTGGAATGACTAATCAAGTCACTCTAAACATCACATTACCGACCGTTGACAGCTCGAATCGAAACGTATATAATCTTTTTGATGATGCTGATTCCCATGTACCATTTTTAATGCACTTCACCGCATCGCAGGTAGACTTTTCATCTTTCTTCAGTAGCCACCTCAAAGGCTCAGTGTCGTCGGCTAGATCTGAAATGAGTCTTCCCACATATGTGATCAGTCAGGAAACTTCGTGGTTCCTCTTCTTTGTTGTCGATTTGTCATCCAGCAGTGACTGCCTTCCTTTTTAATGACAAAAAAACGTTGCAATCAACTAAGACTTTGCCTAAGTAGATATTGATGCCTAAAGGATACAAATAACGTTTATCATTTGGTCCGACCCATATCCTCTGAATCGGTTCTGTGTGTTTCGACGGATATTAAACTCTTTTTAGCAACAACAAATCTACTTGACTTTTGAGATTATAACGGCCAAATCCAACCATTGTGCGATCACACATAATTCTATAGTTAATTTTGCGATAACTCCAGAACTGACTTTTATGTTTTGTATGAGAAAATGGTTTATTACAGTTAATATCAAAATATGATTTGGTGGTTTCTTATGTAAGAGTACCACACATAATATTAAATAGAGTGTTCTGCCCACAACCCATACAAACCTTTCAGCCATTTTAAAATTTTAAGTAACGATATTCCATGTTAATTTAAATTTTTTATTAAGCCAACTTTTCTTTTTATATTTTACTACATACATTACGCAAAAATCGTGCTCTACTTTTTTCTTTCAGTGTATTTCCATGAATGAAAGGTGCAAGGTCATTTCCCCATTATAAAAGTGTACCGCAGCCGCAGATGTTCTTGACGTAGATGTATGCAGTTGTAGTCTTTTTGCACTTACCAAGTTTTATTTGCGCTGAATGCGCCACTTTGTCTCTTGGAAAAACCAATTTCGCAGAGCTAAACTAAGCAGCAGCAACAACAACAGCGACGAGATAAAATGAGACGAACTGTTGCAAAAGTCAAACAGAAAAACCAACGCGCCTCCGAGTAGCTTCTATCTATTTGGGTTTCGAGTCCAAGTATGCCAAGTACAAGAGCGACCAACGTGGACTAGCACAAGAACAATACTTAATGATGATGTCGGCAAACAAGCTGAAGAGGAGAGGACATAAGAGAAACCATGTCACTGATGCTTCTTCAAAGTTATTCATCTTAGCTGCCTAACCGACCGACCACCCGTTTGTCCGTCCGTGCTCTTGTAAATCAAGACGGCATCGTCGTATTCGTTGGTGTTTCCATTAGCAGTGTCTCCTCCATATCATCTGCTGTATACACATTTTGAGGCAATGAGACTGGTTCTGTATCTTTCGCTTGTGTTTGCATGCTTTTTCTTTGCAAACTTTGCGTTTTGTTCTCATGGATCGCATTGTTGTTGTGTTTGCTGTATGTAACATAAATTAATGACACAAAAGCTCACATATGGGTGGAAAAGATAGATCAACATACAGACATGTCACTACAACATACACGGGTTTGAACATACATATACTCTCCATAAAAGAATAAATGCATTCATCTTCGCTTCGACAAATCTGTCAGAAATATTGCTACTACTTAAATTGCAGAATTCTAGACTCATATACTACTTAAGATTTACTTTTGATGACAATTCTACTTTGTTTTGCAAATACGTATTTTATTTAACTGGTTTTATTGAGCGGTACGATTTTCTAATCAAATATTACACAGCAACGCAAAAAAAAAAGTTAACTTTCGGATCCAGAGATCAGATCATGTTAATTAAACTTTTTTTTCGAATCCGCGGTCCATTTAACCCCATAACCTCATGACTTTGAGATAACTTAGAAAAATCTCAAAATTTGAGGCGAAGAAAATTAAAATCAAGAAAAATTACCATGACTACTTTATGTTTTTGAGGTCGAAACCGAATCTGAAGTCTATTTAATCCCATAAATTGAGAACAAAAAAAAAAAAACTATATAAAAGCTGAAACTGTTTAAAGTTATTCTTCAATGAACATAAATTGAAATATCACTATAATTGCATACTATCACAGAGATATCAGAAATGTTTGTGTTCAATGTTTATATATTTAGTTTGCTTGCCTAAGATTTTTGCAAAATCCCTCGTAATAAAGACATTTTCAACTAACTGCGAGCACAGCATACTTGAAACCAACAGCTGGGAAACATTTGCATGACAAAGATGTTGTTAGACGGACGCAGTAGTTAGTCTATCAATCGGTTGGTGGGGCAGACTGTGTGACGTTTGCTTACCATGTGGAAATTTTCACTTCGAGCGCACATTTGAGTGCTACACGATACATTGCTGGCGGCAAATCTAAATGTAACCACATTTGAATAGCAAAATCAGCTAAGGCAGCAGCAGTAGAGGAAGCAAAGCATGAAGCGTTTAATTATGACTTATAGTATGTGTATCTAAAGTTTCGATAGTGTATACAAATGTATCTGCATTTAAAAATGTATATGTAATCTATATACATACTGCGAATTCTTTGTATTTATTGAACATTCATTTGAGGCTGCCACTTTTACTAAAATTTGCATTACTACAACATTGAAATAAATTTTTTTTTAAATATCTGCAAGATGTCCTTGTCCTTGTCAACGTCCACGCGAAAATGTCGCATGTAGTTGGCATTTTTCGCTTTGAAGTGCATGAGATTTCATCTTGTTGTATTTGGTATTTTTTACGTTGAAATGATTCTGAGCTATTGTAACTCAAACGAATATCCCGCGGCATTTTTCACTTGAAAATATGTTTGTAGATGATGTTGCCATTGTAGTAGATGACAGTGTTAGCTGAAACACTGAAAGAAACTTTCAATGTGTACATGGGCGGTATACATGTGAGAACTGTGTCAAGATCAATTCGCTGTGAGTGTATACTCTGTGCACCACATTTAATTACACGTGAAACAAAAAGCAGCAACCTATTAATTATTTTTTAGTTATACATATGTGCCATGACTTTAATTGTTTTGAGCGTATGCACAGCTTATATAAAATACTAGAAGAATACCACAAAAAAACCGTTATATTTAGTGAGAGGCTTTTGCACACATACGATACATACAAAAAATTTCATAATAAACTAAACTCCTCCAACCACCTGCCAAACCGGCAACACCTTCCTATCTATCTTTCACTTTCGTCATATGTTATCAAATATTTAACGCAATGGGTTGACCTTAGTGCATATGTAAAGGGCAACTAATGAAATAAGATCCACTGGAAAATTCTTCAGGAAGACAGAGAAGACGCGTAACAGTGCACTGCGTTAATAATTTTCTATTGAAAAAATAAGCTATTTGTTTATCAAAAACTAAACTTTTTCGACGTTCATTAAGTTTTGTTGTAACTACCCTCGTACCACACAACTCGTATGTACATACTAAAAAGATAACCTTTTGAAAACTGTACCATTACTCTTTGTCGGCCTTAAAAACCATATTGTGACGCTTGACCTGCCGCTGTTCTTTAGCGTTCTGTTCCCTTTAGATGATAGATAATATTCTTTGGTGCTTGAAACGTAATCAGACCATATCATAATTAGTTCGCCTTTTCTTATTAGTACAGCATGATTTCAATTAGCTGACACTAAACCGTACCGACCTCACTCGAACGCTACACTCTCCGTTGCCCTCGATGGCACCCGCTGTTAGGTTATACCAAATAATTTGTTGCAATACGACTTGAGAGTTTAAAAGTGGTTATTTTTTTTTTTTTTTTTTTTTGTACAAACTACTAAGCTGCTTCCTGTTTTTAAAGTTATGTCTTTGTTGTTGTACTTGCAACGACGTCACTTCTCTTTCACAGACCATTTAACGCTCAACGGAAGTGCCTGATTGGTGATTTTCTTTGTTTTCCACTTCACTCGATCCAAACGAGTATAGTAAATTTCTTTATAATTTACTAACATTCGAGAAAACTTTCTATTTCCACAAAAGCAAACTTCAGATACACATACTCGTATAATAGATGCAATTTGCTAACGGAATTTTGTTAAGGTGAATCGTAAAATTCTTGCAGATAATAGTTTAGTTTTTTTCTGTTTTCAAAATGATTATCAAGTTATCTGGCATCCGTTCGGTTTCTGATATAAATTTTTAAAATTAGCTTTTTAGCTTTTTAGCAATTTAAAATATTTACTGAGATATTTTAATATAAACTTCTTAGTTTATTTAATATATTATATTATTGTATTATATTGTATAATTACGCTGATCGACGACCATCCAACTTTTTTATACCATTATAGCAATAATATAAATATGCATCTCTACTATGAACTCTGCACAATCTTTCAAATTTAGAAACAACTTTTAGTCGTCAAATCTGGGGAATTTTATAGATTCATTCAAATATTTGTACCTGTTTAAGTTATTTATCTTGTGAAATGCCAAATTTTATTATAAGAAACATCGCCGAGTTCTCTCAAAAACTAAAAATTTGATTCTCAAGTTATTTACATACATATAATAACAGAATAAATATCTTAATCACAGTCCTTCCAATGTCCTTCAGCAGAAGTTCACCGATGCATCTAATTCTTGATTTCTTGTGTGGTGTAATGGATCCATGTTTTATTTGCGGTTACAAATTTATTTTCAAATAGTTAAATACAAATTTGAAACGTATTTGCTGTCCATTTTGACTAAATGGTTTCCAATGTAGCTCAAAATAATCCTACAGAGTCTACCAGCTGCAAATTTTGACATACATCTCATCGTTAGAACTCTTTTATATGTCTTTCTCTTATATTATTGCTATTTACACAATGTATGAAGAGCGTAAATAGGTGGAAACCACATTTCTAGAGACATCCAATTTTATATAATAGCATCGAATTTACAGAGTAAAGCAGTGATTGCATTTATAATATCGAATAAAAACAACAACTAGCTCAAATAACTACAAGTAGCTTCGTTAACAAAATGGCAACCGTAGTACGAGAGGCACTATTTATATTTCGGGAAGTGGCAACACTAATTCCGCATCATTTGACAATTGCTTAAAAAAAGGCTCGTGTGGATTGGTGCAAAGAAATGCTGAAAAAATACGAGCGCGGTGTTTCAAAAGAAGTTTATAGGATCGTCACATGTGACGAGATATGAATATATGCATATGAGACGAAAACGAAACATCAATCGACCTGAATGGTGTACGACCATTTGTTTGCCTGAAGTCTTCGAAGAAAATCGCAAAACCAAACGCCGAAGACAAATCAGCCTCCTCCATGACAATGCAAGCGCTCACACATCGGCTCACACAAGAGATATTTTCAGCCCTAAAAATATCGAATTGATGGCTCATTCGCCGTACGTAAGTCAAGTACTGAGAGATCTCTCCATACCTGGTCATTCCAACACCGGCCCGGTTGTCCTCTATTTCGGCGTCCTCCAATCAAGTTTGGGGCCCCCATGTCAGCAATGCAAAAGTCCATTCCTTTTTAATGGAGAATATTTTGCAAAACAATAAAGCCATGTTCATTTAAAAATGTTTTTTTTTGTTATTTACAATTTCTGATATGTAAATAGCTCCCCTCGTAGCACATAAGCGCCAGAAGTAAACCAAATTGATTTCGAATCAGAAATTGAAGCTGTGCCAAAGCACTCAAACGCTGACTCTACTATGCTACTATGCTCATAGAATAAAGTGGAAAACTAATCGAATTTGTTGTGTGGCATTATCTGACATCGGTCTCCGCGACTTTTAGTTGTTCCTGAGTTTTTGAGGTGGGTGTGTGTGCGCCACCTACTTCGATTGCATCCGACGACGTTCGAGAGCGCAAGGCGCTAAATCACGTTTGCATTGTAAATTTTTGCAGTTGAATCTTAAAATGTAGCTGGGGCCGAGCCAGGCTGCCGCAACTGGCAATGCATTAAATTGAATTATAATCGCATTAATGCTGATAATGACAAATGATGCCGCTGTCGTTGCTCTGCGCCAAACTGAGCTGCATGAGAAAGCATTACGGAAAATTAGTTGAGTTGTGTGCAGTGTAATGATTAAATTATGTGCAGTCATCGCTGGAGTGCACGACTCCGGTTGATGCTGACCTTTTCAGCTAAATGCTATCGAGCACTCGAAGCAGTCTGTTGTGACCCAAATTGCACGCGGCTCAAATTGTTTGCTTCATTTATATTTTTGCAAAAATGAATTTAAAAAAGTTGACTTTAAAGGAAACGCATAATGAAACTGGTTGCTTGCAACAATCGCTGCCACTATCATTGACGTCAACATCTCTCCGTCGTCGTCGTCATCGTCGACGCCATTGCCGTCAAAGAAAAGCGAAATTGCATGCAAAACAGCACAACCGCCCACTGTCGTCACGCCCACACTTTGTTATACCCTTCCCATATATACTCCAACCCGCTGTGCTTTGTTTGTTGGCCATGATATATGCTTGTTTGTTCGTCCGTCCGTCTGTCTGTCTGTCGAGGCAGTGGTGCGTTCAAGCGAAACGTCCGGTTGCCGCTGTTGCTATTTTGCTTGATTTTTCTGCAATTTCATTGGATTTTTTGCGGTTTTTCCGACCAAGAAAAAAAATAAAATTATAAACAGAGAAGATAGAATGAAAACTTGCTTTGGGTGATACTAACGCTTGCATACTCTTCTCGAAAATAGTCCAATCTGAAACGCATACAAACCCTAAAAAGCCGAAAAACAATAAACCTTTAAGAATTATATTCCTATAAAAACTCAAAGAAAACACTCTGGACCGCGATCTGCGATACACAGCGAACGGATCTTCGCGGTCGTGTGCCCAAAAGTTTCATTATAATCGGATAAACGGTTTAGGAATTCATAAATAACGAACAAACAATCATTCATTTTTATCGATGAAGATTATATTATGCGCTATATAATATTATCTTCAGATACACAATTTTCCGAAAAACGCCTTTAAAAATTCTGTATCGCCGCTGCTGCTTCTGTTTTAACAAGCAGAGCGAAGTATTCTGGGATCTGATTGCCGCTATGCAAGTACATATACCTTATATAGCCTTCAAAGCGTTGCAAACTCAGTAACAAAATATTATGCTATTCCATTTCTATGCGTGCAAAGAGTATAAATACCGGCTTGTAGAATGAAAAGTAAATCGCCAAACAAACAGCAACAACTAAAATTGCCTGCGATATAAAAGAAAATCGTTTTAAAAGCGTTGCAGTGAAAATGCGCTAAAAATGAAAGGCATGAAAGCAAAACCAAAGCAGACTTTTTTACACTGAGAAAAATGTGTTTTGGTTGCAAACATATAGCATATATGACAGACAACTAAAAGTTTAGTGAGGGAAGAACTATTTTCTAAGCTCAGTGACAAATTGAAATACGACCAACCATGTAGTATAAATCGATAGTTTATCTCATACCTCTGCTGTAGAATCGGTCCATGTGGTCTTATTTATCGGCAAGGTATCAAACAAAGGGTCTCAAAATAACTGAAAACAAAGTGCGTATAGTTTACACTCGAGTTGGTTAATTTAAACTAAACGTTTTAGTTTTAATTATTAAAAATTTTTGTTTAAATATTGGAAACAAAATAATAAAAGCAAGTTGACCGCGGTATAACTATTTCTATCAATGTACCTACTTATTAGCCAAACCAACTGCACTATAAATGCTACAGGCAAAATAACAGTCGTGAATAAAGCACTAAACTAAGATTTATTGAGTACATTTTTTTAGGCAGCCAAATGCCTTTCAGTTCATTCACAAAGTGAAATATAGCACCCTTATGCTGATCAGTTTGATGAGACTAGTAACGAATCGACTTTAAAATCATTATGGAAGAGTCTGTGAGAATGGCAACTTTATCGAGCTCAAAGTCGAAAAGCCAATATTCTGTTCTATGTGAAAAATTGTATATGCTTTTCATATGCTTCGGTTTTTCAGAAGATTTGTTATGCATTACAGCAAACATCGTAGACCCCACAAACAACGAATGTGGTTGAGCAGCTTAAAGAAACAAGTCGATTTAACTATGTTCGACTGTTTGCGTTACTAAGTATATATTTTAATCAATGTTTGAACGGCATGCCTTTTGCGTAGACCTCATACAAATCTTGCGAGCAGTTATAAGATTTTGTATGAAAACATCATTTTTGGGATATCAACTTAAAAATAGATATAATTCTTTTTTTTTTTTTTTTTTTGTTCGGGCGCATTATATACATACGTGAATTCACACCTTTCTGGTAGACCATATTTAAACCCATAGACCAGTTAGGCGTATAAAAACTTCTATATTTAGGTCAATATGAGCGCTTCACAAACGTATACCAATGGGCCACCATCGGCTTAGCCAAATTTCAACGCCATTAGCGATATTATTTGCTCTCCACTTTTCAATTTTGCTTAAAAAATATTTTAAATTACTATTTTTTTGTTTCACATACATGTACTTTATGTAGGACATATTTTTTCCAGTCAAACAAAATTAATTTTCTTCTGAGTGTAATTCTTGGCACCTTCCAATGCTGCAACTGTTTCAAAGTTCTCAGTTTTTAGTTTGAAGTGTCATAGAGCATTCAATTCAATTCGTCCATTTAGTCTTGCATTATGCCAGAAGCAACTCATTTACTCGACTCACTGGCGTTACTTTCATTTCCATTCGTAGATCCACTTTGCCAAATTACAGCAAATAGTTCTAATTAGAGTTTGCATTGCATATTTCAAACGCTCCAAGGCCAATGAATGAAAGTTGCGCATTTCGAACTTATTTGCAGAACATATTTCAATTCATTTGGTAAACTCATCGAGCTCCTGTCCAGAGAATCAGCCTGTGTAGAATCCTTGAAACTTTTATCGTTGCATGCATACATACATAAATTCATCTGCACTCTATGAGCCAGCGAAAAATGGGTGACAATGCGACGGGCTGACTTGCATTGCATTGGAAAAGTGTTGCAGCAATTCAGTTCCGTAACTTTTTGGCTGCGTTCGTAACCCCGACACCTGCTTGGCTCGGCGCCAGTGACAGTTTGGAACTAGTTCACAAGCGAAACGTTTACATGAAAACACACACTTATGTACACACAAAGATACTAGATGCAAATCTAAAATTTCTGTTACTCATTTACAAGCATACGTACAAATATGTATATCTAAAAAAAAAAAACACCCGAAACAAATGCAGTTGGGGTAGGTGCTGAGCTGTAGAACTAAAGTACTATACCACCTGCCAAATTGCTTTGCAAGTTTCTGTTGACAGTTGTAAAAATTATTCGTACAACACTCGAGGGTGTATTTCAATTCGTTACATTTACATTTTTCTGCACATTTTTTGGCTTAGAATTTATTCCGTTTTATATTCCTTTTTTTATTTGTTGCACGTTTTAGCGTATTTTAATGAATTTAAATTCCGAATTTCTGGCGCACAGCAATTTCATTCGATTATGAAGCTTTATTTAGACGGCACTGCAGTTATTTGGCTATAAAAGTAATTGATAATTTACATATTTGGCGGAAAAATATAGCGCTGCATATTTATAATAATAGTCCTTACACATAGCGTATGCCTCGACTATTTTTAAATGTAGCTGCTTTACAAACCCAATGTATATTTTGTAGGTTTAGAACTAAAAACTTTGTTATTGCATTTAATATTATCATTGCATGAATAATACATGGTGTGTTGTGCGAATCTGTGCTTATGCACATTTAGGTAAATAGGTCCACTAATAGGCCCAATAGCCGTTTTAAAGGTTGCTAGATTTTGGAAGTAAAACTTTCGTCAGCTACTATATTTACCACTTGAGTGAGAGGTAACGGTTTTTATACTCTGCACAATATGAGATGTGTCTGAATACATAAAGAATTAAAAATGTTGATCAGCATTAACCCGTGTTGATATAGACTTATCCTATATCTTATCTATAAATATAAGAGATTGGGCGTGCGGGCTACGCCTTATAGTACTTCGATATAATAGACATTAATTGAACTGGGAATCGAATTGGGAATACTTTAGTCTAAATAATATATGTATTTATTTAGACTAGAGTATTCCCAATTCAGTTCAAATTTATTTTGCAGCACTACTATAAGGGGTAACCCGCAAATTCGAAAGATACAAGCCTCCAAGATTTCGTTGACTCTATTCTTCTGAGATGTGTCTGGTTATTGTGTAGGCTTGCTAGTGTATTTGGGTGGGAATGAGTTTGCGTTCAGAGTTCTAAGTATTCTCGAATCAGCTCTTTGTACTACATCCACATTAATGGCACTTTCATTGCCCCATAATTAAGTCCACTACGTCCAAATCGGAGTTGGAAATGAGGACATTGTAGTTCAAGCTTAAGCGGGACCGCGCATTTGTAGCGAGATGACTTTTAGCTTTAGTTGTGTTTTCTCGGCTTCGATATTTTTACGAAAAGTGAGCCGTCTTTCGAGGTGAATGCCTAGATGCACGACGTCATTGGCCTATGTGATCACAATGTTGTTTAGAGTCAGCTAATGGCAAGTATCTCTGTTTAACGTGTATCAAATGCTTAAGTTACATCGAGAAAGATTGAGGAAAAATATGCGCAGAGTTCAAACGCAGTACGAGTCTCTAAGGGTATTTTGTTAACCTGTTCGATAGTGCGATTGTTTTTACGATTCCCAAATTGGTGAGTGGGAATGACGCTCATGTTTCTGGATTATGACTATGACTTATTTCTTCCACTGAGTTGGAAAGAATCTGCAATTACAAATCGTTTTAAACAAGATTGCAATATTTGTATAACAACTGGGCTGGGAAGCTCCCATGATCATTCTTGATCTGTAGCCTTTTTGAGATTAAGCTGAACTTTTACCACTTGATGTACTTTATTAGTGTGAACTCTGAGGGGTTCAGCGTAATTCGTAGTCGTAAGAGAGAATTTGGCTCAAAAACAGTTCTTAAACGAGTTGCAAAACTTCTGCATTTTCTATGTCCGTGCGACCCCACTTTCCTGTGTGGTCTCTATGGGTTTAAAAGCTTTAATTAGCGCTGTATCGACCAAACTAGCCGTTATGTCTGTTGGTTATGCTATGGTTCATTAAATTGGCTGTGGATGGTTGTAGTATGGAATGTTCAGCTACAGGAGTCGATGTTTATGACATTATATAAAATTTGCAAAAATATTTCATCATCACCTTTTTTTAACATTCTTCTGACACTTAGTGGTCAATTAAGCTCGTTTTCGACAGTTTCCGTGTAATATCATATGCGTGACAATTCTTCTGCAATGTAGGAAAAGCAAAAAGTTGCTTTGAAAATTTATTACCGATTTTATTTCGAAGTTATTTTCATGCAAAAAATTTTGCCAATAAGAAAAACATAGCCCACTTTTGCGACGAGTTAGCAAAATAAAAAATTTACAACAATTTATTTAGTTTTTTTCCCCAATTTGACAACTTGAATAAATAGTTGCAACAACAAGCCGCACATATGCCGTTGTTGACGTGGCACAAGTTTTGACAAGATGAAAAGCTTTTTCCGCACAAAACACATTCACAAAAGCGAACGAAGACTATCTAAATGGGGAAACGAGTTTCCTGTCTACCTGTACATTTCTTTTAAGAAATGCAATTACTTTGTTAACTTATTTCATTTGACGAGAAAATAGCAGCTTCAATTTTGTAGATGGTGGTGTTACTTAATGGGGTTGAGTTGCCGTATAGATCCACGTATATGTATGTATTTAAATATATAAATATGCACATATATCTATTTATGTATACCCATTCCAATTGGAAATTCCAACAATGACATTTGACTTCATATAAGCAAACTTTTAATGAAAATAAAATTAAAGAAACAAAATTGTAAATTCCTGCAAAGTTGACATTTAGTAAACTGAGTTTCAAGTAATTTATAACATAAAATGGAAGGGTTTAATTAAATTGCCCAAAGCTGTGATGTGTTTTCATTACTCAACACAATGCTTTGCATCAAAATAGGCTTGCCAAGCAATAAAGATTGAATTTATTATAGACTTCTTTTTACATAATGTCTAAAGGAAATTAATAGTTTCTCGGAAATATTGTAGAGATTTTAAAGATTCAATAATCGATATTATCTGCTTGGGAAGAGTCAATCTAGTTATGTAAGTCCCCTCTGTCTTTTAATAGGCTTTTATAAAAATAGTTCTGTTTTGAGCTAATAAAAGCTCTAAAACCAATTCAACAACCAACATTACGATGGGAAAATTACAACAAGTAACTAGAGTATTTTAGATTAGACAAAAAAGATTTGATATTATGGGCCCTAATAAAATATAAGTACATCTATATTATTTTATTCCAAACCCACATGATATATATAAAATGAACGTACCACCCCATTGTGAAATTTGGTTCCCATTCAAAAGCAAACCCAAATCAAGTTTTTGTACGGGTTTGGAAACATTTTGTCTACTTCAGCTAGAGAAGAAATTTTTGTGCAAATTGATATAGTCCCAACACAAATGTATGGTTTAAGTAGAGCCCCTTATACTATGCACAGTAAATCAAAATGTCGAATACCCTACAGCATGTTTTATCTTATTATTTATTTATGTAAATAGAATAATTTTTCCCTAGCGTAAATCTTCACTACAGACGTGTTTCAGAATCTGTCTTGTCCACCTTGATGAAACGAAACGAACTCTTCATTCGACGGCTGTGATACAAAATGATGCTGTTTGGGCAATTAAACTAAAAATGGATTTTTTTCACGATCAAACCTGAAAAACAAATTTGTTTTTAACTGTTTCATTGTTCTTTTATTTTAGCAGATTTGAGATTTTCTGTAAATTTTCTCGTATTTATTTGCAATGTGTTCAATTGTCCGTTTTATTTTTACTCTGTTGTTGCTGTGCAATTGAGCATATCATCATGGAATCATCAGCTTAAATGTCAATTTCCTCACTATTCACTATAGACGAAGCGAGAATATTCAGATTTGAATTTTAGTTAACCGAGTGTGGGAACACCATAGATACGCAAACGTTTGCATAAGTCGTATGAAATGGCATTAAAACTTTGCCGTAGTTGATAAATTTTTATTTGCAACACTTTTTGTATATTTTAGTTATGAAAAAAAAAAGAACTATTTATGTTTAATAATGGAAAATAATAAAAAATTTGTTCACGCTTTCCTTCTTTTCAGTCGCGGCCTAACACCACCGCATCGCGTCAAATCTATTTCGATGGCCACCTTCACACAAGAGGAAATCGATTTCCTTAAATCGCATGGTAATGAACTATGTGCAAAGACTTGGCTCGGTCTTTGGGATCCGAAGCGCGCAATACATCAGGATCATCGCGAGCTAATGATCGATAAGTATGAGCGCAAGCGTTATTATCTCGAACCAGCTAGTCCACTCAAGTCACTGACAAACGCGGTCAACCTGAAAACCGCAGCAGCAACAGCAGCTGTAAACCAGTCGAGCATTGCATCGGCCTCTTCCACACACACATCCGCAATACCCAACGGCAATGCGTCCTCGGCCAATGGCTATGCGAGCATCCAGCTCACACCGCCGACATCGGCGCGCACCACAGCGAACGGTTTACACAAGTCGACAGCAGCGTTATCGACAACGTCGGCAATTAGTCGACCGCAACGCAACGATCATCATCATCACCAACAACAGCAACAGAATGGCTACCATCATCAAGGCCTAAATGGCTTGTCCAGCCTGAATAGCGCCGGTTCCACGTCCACCGGCGCACTTTCCGATACAAGCAGCTGTGCAAGCAACGGTTTCGGTCCGGATGCTGATTTTGTTGCCGATTTCGGTTCAGCAAATATATTCGATGCCACATCGGCCAGTTCAGTGGGTTCGCCAGCAGTGTCGTCGGCATCGTCGGTCGCGTCATCGAATGGCTACGCAAAGATACAGCCAATCAAGGCAGTACACCGTGTAAATAAGAATGGCATAATTCTGAATGGAAATGGTCACGCCAACACTAACGGCGGCGGCGCGGAAAACTGTGCCGATTTCGATCACGCGCCGATCTATAATGCTGCGGGTGAGTTTCAGGCGCTCTTGTCTTATAAACTTTTTATTAGTTTTAATAATTAATATTCTTCAAATTAAGATAGTTTCACCAATAAGGAGTGCACCACTTAGTATACAATACAGACAGTTTTTTTTTTTTAACATTCTTCACACGTAGTGTGATTAGTATTATAATTCTGTCATCTGAAACATCGGAAACCACATAGAGCATGCACATTCTTGATCAGCTCGACGTCCGTCTACCTGTTTGTCCTCTATTTGTATGAAATTATCAATATCGGCCGGAAATTGGGAAAGTTAAAATAAGAAATCGTCAAGCTTTACAGGGGTCGACTGATTTAAACAGCTGTGCTTTGAATTGGCATCATAGTTAGATGCAGTGCTTCCACCCTGGAAATAAAATTTACCTACAATTAATTTAATTCACGATACTTTTTTGACAGAGTGTATATATTAATTGGCATGTCCCTCTCCTTTATGGGACAGCCACATATAAGCCCACAGCCCACTTACATATGTGGTTTCGAAACCTTTATATCATATATCTCATAGACGCCCATCTCACAAATATATATTAAAAAGAACAACACCAAACTATGTCCACTTTTCTTTTTTGATTCACAATGCATTTGGTTAAATTTGGGTTATTATAAAACTGTTTGTTTTAACAGTGCTAAGCTATGGTTTAAACTAGATGCACCAAATTTGGATGTGTTTTCACACCTGATACTAAATAACTTTAGGTCAGTCCATTATAATATATATTCCCCATTGAAATCCATAATCAAATACGGCTCTGTTTTGGAGCTTTTTTAAAAGCATTCTTTAATACGAGTACATTTGATTGTACAAGTATTTTGGGTACTCTTATAAATACACTTGCGGAACGTATGTAGTTGGGCCTTATTTTGTCAAGTTATCTTACGTTTACTATAAAAACTTGTATTGATTTCAGTGTTCTCCTTCTTTCGTTTCTTGAATATAAATTCTTTATTTTTTTGATTTGCTCTAATGAACTAAATACGCCTACTCCATTTTTTTTTTTTTTTTAACTGCAATTGACGACAAAACTAGATTCATATTACGCTGTCGTGTCTATCAGCATTCCTAAGTGCATACATATTATATTTCCAATTTAAAACTACGTATTTCCTGTTCGAAACGCCTCGGCGGCTGTTCCGATTACAGTAAAAATCTGCCTCACATTCATCGCATAGCCTATAATGGTGAGAGTTTTATTGTGTGTAATCGATATACATTATTCCGATTGGGTTGGCATGGTGGTGGTGTTGCCTGTAGTGCATGAAGCCTTCATGTGCCACCGTATACATGTTTCGTGCGATGCAAGCATCAACACCTGCAGTACACCCAATCAACGCATATTATGAGATATCAATACACAAACGCAGATGCACTGTTTGCACAGAGTCACTTTTTCACGCTCCACATTGGGTGAATGACACGTTCTAATTGAAATTTGTAGTCACACATATCCGACATTGCATGACTCTTTTTAGGCCCTGTACCGAAGGTACAAGAGCCTATTGGTTTTGTGCAAATGTATGTAACAGATAGAAATAATGGTCGGAGACCACCAAAGTTACCCCCATTATGGTCAGGAGTGATAGAGGAGTCGATATAGACATGTCCGTCTGTCCGTCCGTCCGTATGAACGAAAGGATCTCGGAAACGGTAATAGATAGAGACTTCGTGTTTTTTGCATTCGACTAGGACTGCTCCGGAATTTTACAAGTTTATTTTAAAATTTTGTCCCTCCCCCCTACCCCATAAAATCACCCCCAAGGCTAACAATTTCTTCGGCACAAAAAAAAACTGAGTATACCAGTATAAAGATGTCGTCCCTCTAAGCAAAAATCCAAAAAGTTCATCCACATCGGATAATAAATGACGATTTTATAAGTAATTGAATTTGAACGACCCCCTTTTCTTTTCATTCATATTCACGCAGTGAGAAGTGGTCATGTGTTTGGTCATAAGCTCGGGAAACATTTAATGTGTTTATTAGGCGACCTGAACTGGTACAGGACCTCTTACAGTTGGTTACGCCCGACTGAAATTGCCTTACTTGTTCCAATATACATATGGCTGCTTACCATAGTATTATATACTAATATTCTTATATCTGTATAACTGAAAATTATATTTGATATTTAATTTGAAAAAGTAGCTACAATTTCACCAAATTCTGGCTTCTTTATGTACCAACGATGCGAAACATCCGCAAAGGAAATAATTTAAGAATGTGTAACGCAATATACTCAAATATTGTAATAAAGAGTGAGATGACAGCAGCTATATTCTTGTGCGACTTCATTTGTTTTAAATGCCAAGTAAGTAGAGATCTCTCCGAACTTGGTCAACGAAGGCACGAACGTTCTATTTTACGTCGTTCACCAATTAAGTTTGGTTATTCCTCTGTACTAGAATTCTCTCGTCTAAATATCTTGCACCATATTTATGAACTTATTAGCTGCACCCGACGCGCTTCACTGCGCACCGTAGAAACTTTTCTCAAAATGAATGTTTAAAATGTATGTACATATATGTTTCCTATGGAAAACAAAACCATCCACACTTTTCTATTGGATCTTACTTCTGATCCCATCAACATGGATTCCAAATATCATTCCCATACCTTACATAGATGCAAAGATATGTTGATCTATGTTTATCGCTTATATTGTAGGTGGGACATCGCTCCCTTCGATCTTGACCAAAGTCATGAAGTGATTTTCTACCGATCCCACCAACACAATGTAGCCTATGTTTCTCCTTATTACAGCAGCAATCTGTCAATGAAAGTCCCTTCAAAATCGGCCCAGCCGTTTCAGAGATTAGCCGGAACAAAGAATAAATCTTTCGATGCAAGCACCACTATGACAAAAGAGAAAACGGTCCTAAATGTTCTAACTTAAAACCTCTATCTTGTATAGTCTCCAAGCGCTTAGAAATCATACGAACAGCAAGACCGACGACATGTCTATATCGACTCCACTTTTTGTAGGGGTGGGGCTACTGCTTTTAGTGATCCGATGTGAACCTTTCTGAAATATATTATTTTGTTGGACCAAATTTCACGTTCCTAGCTAAATTCACAACAACTAGAAAAATGTTGTTCATTCAAAAACCGAGAAAGGTGGGCCAGATTTGTATGGAGGTTACCCCTTCTATTGGTCTGATCTCAACTTGTATGGAACATTTTAACAAGTTATTCATTACTTATGATCAAATTTGGCATTTTTAACTAAATGCGCTACAAACTTTAAGACAAACTGTAATACTATAATGCAAGTATTCGTCGGATAGATCAAGATTATATAACTATATCGAGGCCGACGACGTCTTATTGAATACTTTTAAACTTTCGGATAAATTGATTTAAAAAATTGTTTTTATTTTGTTTTTCGTGTACTAAATATTAATTAACTAACTACGTTGTGGGCTTATATTGTCAGGCCAAAAAAAAAACAAATATTTTTATTTCATATTTGATATCACCTTGTACAAATTTTGTAGCTTACGATATACATGGCTTATAAGCATGCATCATAGGGTTCTGCAAAACCTTATCATTTTTTTAATTTTTTTTTTTTTTATGCCATCTAAACGCTCAGTTTTTATTCGTTGTTCATAATAAAATCTTAAGTCTTAAAAGAACTTTTTGAAAACACTGAATACATTATTTATCTATACTACGGCTTCTTTAACATCTTTATTTCTTTGTCTCTTTCATTTTTTCTCTTATATGTCTTTCACGTTCTCTTTCACTCTCTTTAATGGATTTATTACTTTAGCCAATTATGAATTTATTAGCAAATTTAATTTGAAAAAACCGGCAACAACAACAATAACCACAACAGCATCAACAGCTAAAAACGCAACATTAATTGAGACTAATGGGTTTAACGATCAAATGAATGGGTTAAGAAATACAAGTATTAGCAATAAAAACTTCGTCAGCAGCAGCAACAACAACAATAATAATTATAGCAACAAAGTAATGTTTAGCGAAAGTACAAGAAATTTTAACGATGCAGATCCATTTGATGATTTTATTGCAATCAACTTCAATAGCAGCAGCAACATTAACAACAATAACAACAGCAGAAATCGAATCAATTTTTACAATTTCAATCAAAACACCGATAATCAGTTTGCTGCCTTTGAAAGTGCTTGCAATCAGCGAAATGAGCAACGACAACAATTGCAACAAAAACGACAGCAAAATCAATTGCTGCTGCATAAGCAACAACAGCAGCAACAACAACTACAGCAACAACAATTGCAACAGCAACAGCAGCAAACATTCACGCCATTAGCGTTGGCGGCGCATGCAACGGCGCTCGCTGTACTCGGCAATGATTGTCATTTCAATTCTAACAACAGCTACCCGAACAAGAGTAACAGCAGCAACACTGCCTACAACAACAGCGACCACAACAACAATAGTAATTTCAACTTCTTTTCGAAACAGCAACATCCCTTCGAGAACGATCAATGGGATATTTGGACACCAGACGCTACAGTAACAACGACAATGTCGACGGTATTTGATTGTCCTGAAACTGAATCGCAAGATGTTTGCACGCAGCTGCAAACAGTTTGGCACAAAGACAACAATCATGTGGCTCCCGCCGTCCAACTACGGACAATGGAACAAGAGGAAGAACTACATCCGTATAAGTACTTGTGCAATACATTGTCAGCAACATCACTCGGCTCGGTTGCAACTTCATCGTCGACAGGCTGCAGCAGTTATAGCTCAGCACCGATATCAAATGGGCAGACTACAAGCTCCTGGAGTACAGCATCATCGTTATTTGCGGCGCCAACATCAACAGAGACGACAGCAAAAAGTATGTCGCAACAATCAATCCAACAGCAAGAGCATCAACAGCAATCTCTAGAGAAATGCACATCCGTTTCCGGTGTTTTGCATTGTTTTTCACCATCGAATCCTTTTTTGCCGCACATTTTGCACGAAGCCAACAACCTCAGCAACAATCAAACTGATATTGATACGAATAGCTTGTTCAATTCTATCTCCACTGGCAATTTCTGGCCTGCTGGCAATTCAAGTTCCTCTTCTTCTTCTTCCGCTGCTATCCAAACTTTTGGGAATGTTGCCCAACTGCCATTGGACACCGCCACCGTTGCTGCTAGCGCTCCTAATAAATCTGATAATAATGCTGACACTGATGTGGCGGTGCCCGCAGTTGGATTGTTTGCACGTAACTTAAATAGCTGTACCGTATTATCTGATCTTTCTTATACGGATAATATGAATGCCAATAATGTAGTCGACTCCAATGCTATACAGCAACAACAATTTAAAACTAATTCAAATTGTGATCATTTTAGTTTTCGGAGTAAGTTTTTTTATTTTGTTTTTTTTTTTAAGTTTTATCTTTGCGATTTTTAACTTAATTTTGTTTTGTTTCATATGCTTTCTTTCTTTGTTTATTTAGATTTAATTTTTTTTAAAGTATTTGTTGTATTTGTTGCTTATATTTTGTTGTCGTTGTTGTTGTTAGAGCATGCAACCAAAATTGGCTTCGAACTAGTAGCGCGCCCACATATAGTGTACCCCACCCTTTCCAGCAAATAAATCAGTCTGCTGTTTTACGCCTTTGTTTATTCGCTCCTTTAGATACTCTTGCCAAACACATAAAGTTCTATTATATATATTTGATTTACAGTTAAATTATAGTTTAGCTTTCTTATATTTACTTACAGTATGGCTATAAATTGTTGCCACTATGATTTTTGCATAAATATTTGAAATAAATAATAGATCTTACTTATTGTAATATACATATCAACATACGAGTGCTACTACATTATCTGTTTTTTTTTTTCGCATTTAGGTCTTCCAATGCCAAACGACATGAATAACAAAAGTAGAACGACGTCAACATCAAGTGCCAATGGCATCACCAATCAGAACAATAATAACAACCCGCCAACTGAGGACCGTTACGCTGCGCTTAAAGATCTGGATGAGCAGCTTCGCGAGAGCAAGGCAATGACGGAGGTGGCAGCCTCGATTGTTGCGTCAAATGTAGTCGACTCCTTTGGCAATGGTAAGTATTGCAGATTGCATATAACAGAACTGAAATTTATTTAATAAGTAGAAAAATTTAAATACATAATACTAAAACTTGAAAACACGTCTATTGTAATTAGTCCAATTGGATTTTATATCACTTTAAGTGCGCCTCCAGTAGACTTATGAAGTTTATCTTGAAATTAAAAAAATAGCAATAAACGTTTGAACGCAATAGGTGTCACATAATTTTACGTTGAGCATACCTTGTATTCTACAACTAGTATTCTACTGACTAGTATTGCATAACATTTTTCCGGTGTAGTAAACGATTATGAATGTCAGGGTTCGCATGGGCAGATAATGTAGCAGCTTTCATAAATCTTGAAATCGTTAGCTCTGGGGGTAAGGAACTATTCCAAGGGAGCGCACATAACTCCTGGCTTATTGAACTTTATGGAAAATCAGTGTCACACCCGAGTGCACAAGTTGCCGCCGAAGAGGTATTCCAATCTCGTCTAATTCCCTCGGACACAGATTTCAGAATTTTTCGTGACTTTGGGCACTTGCCAGGACTTGACTTTGCGCATCATATAAAAGCTATCGTTAAAACATTAAATTCAATAACATTGACTACATTCCAAAGAGTACGCTACAGCTTACTGGAGATAACATTCTCGAATTATCCAAAGTATTGGCAATTAGTACGGAACTTAAATTAAACAAGAATACAAAACTTGTACAACAAGTGATCTTCGATGTGTTTGGGTTATTTTTTGTGTTTATTCGACCATCAATTCGATGTTTTGAGCGTCCAAATACTCATTTATTACGGCCGTAGTGTGAGAGCTCGCATTATCGTGATGAAGTATATACACGTTTCGTCACCTATCACGATTGAGTAGACCACTTTTGACGCACCTTGCATGATTTTCTTTAGTATATGCTTGCACCAATCGTCACAAGCCTTCTTTTGATTGTCAAATTACGCGGTATCCAACGTGAACAAATGTTCATGTAATATTGTATGTATGCTAGTCATACTAATGACAAGGGATGCCTCAATCTCAAGGTATGTCACATGACGATCCTGCTTTATCAGTTCACACACAGCATCGATGTTGGCTGGCACAACTACCGATTTAGGACGACTTTCACGAAATACGACGGTGAGCGAACTGCGGCCACGATTTAATTCGTTGTAAAAGTAATCACAGTAAGTTTGGCCTAAAGAATGTCAGACTTTACGATGGTGACGACAGATTGCATCTGGCAACATGTTTTGTTGCTCAGGCTAGAAATATATGTAGCAACCCTCGTATATCTGCCTGCCAACTTATTTTTTAGTCACAGTATTCGCACATTTAACATTTAATCGAAATCAGAAGACTCCTCTAAACTCAGCATTGCAGACGCAGGTGCACTGAATTGGTACATCTTTTTTCTGGTCTACACTTGGTGCAGCTCTTGCTGGTGCTGGAATCCGCTTATACACTTAGTATTCCGTACTAATTGCTGCCTTCGGTTTTCAAAACGGCGTTGCATCTATATACATTAGCTTGGTCGAGATGTTTATAATGATTGTTGAGCGCTCTGGCGCCCTGATGTTTTAAAAACTTTAGCTTTACTTCAGAATTGACACCAAAGACCGCATACAATAAGGAGGAGGTGTATTTTGTAATGATCTCTAACGGCCTTGAGGCAGAATCCCTAAATATTACACTTGATTTAGAGACAACATCTCCGGACCACAAACGTTGTTTGTTAGATGTGACTTTGTTAATCTACCACCCGTGGTACTATAAAGACTACACATAAATTTTTGCAAGCTTATTGGCAAAGTTACCACGATGGACTAAAGTCAAGTTAATGGTTCGATCTTAGAAAACTCATAAATACTATAAGAGGTTATAAGTTACGAGGTTATTTTTTCTAAATTCAAAATGGTGGAACCAAAATGGCTGACGAATTTTTAAAAATCCCTTGGATTGGCTTGAAATTGGTTACTTGCTTTAGACGGCCATATGGGATCAAAATTTTGAAATTAAAAAAAAAAAAACACACTCGGCATTTAAAAGGTGACATTTTTCGCTTTAATTTGAACATTAATAAATCCATTTACGACGAATAAAATGGAGTTTGTTAAGAATTGCGAAATCACACCGCCAATGGGAGAATAATGGAGACCAAAGTTTAGCTAAGGCACATTTTGATCCTTCAATCACTTATAAACTCTGGATTTATATTCAAAACAATAAGGAGTGCTGAGGTGGTCACCAGTTATAAGAGGAAACTTTTTAAATCCGAATTTGGAACTGGACAATTTCCGAACTGACTAGACGGATTTTAATAGGACTTTAATTGACAAATAGACTATTTTTCGAAGAGTATTAATGTAGTTTATGTTCTTTATGACTTTGCATGAAGAGTGTTAAAACAGAGTACTTTTGTATACACTTCGTCAGTAATCTAATCAATTTTTTTTCGTTTTCTCTACCAACAGCTGTTAACAACAACAACAACAACAATCCGAATCCATTCAAAAGTCAACAGCAGCAACTGCAGAACGGCACACCGCTGATAAATCCATTCCAAGCCCAGAATCTCTATGGACAAATGACACTTATACCAAATGGCTACGGCACGAGTCCACAGCAACAACAACAACAACAACAGCAGCAGCAGACAGTGCAACAGCAACCGCAAGCCTTTTTTAATTACAGCAACGGCTACGCGGTGGCATCGACCGCGACACCGGCGCCAGGCAGTGCAATCTTCCCGCACATGATGGGTGCGACGGGCGTTCCTAATGGCTGTGGCTTCGGTGGATTTGCTGGTCTGCAGCAACAACAGCCCATCGCGATGCCCGGAGTGGCTGCAGGTGGCATGAACGGACATGGAGCCTTCAATAATCCGTTTGCGGTTAGTTAAATACTTTTTGCTTCATCATTAAATTGAATTTTAATTAATTTATCGCTTTTTTTTCATTTAATTCTTCGACTGCAGGCCAGCGGCACTATAAACTCTAATAATCCATTTTTATGAGAGCTGAACAACATCAACAATGTCCTTGGCGGTGGAAGCAGCAGCGGTGTTATTAATATTGGCCACAGCCGTCTATCATCAACCAACTTTATATGGCTAAGACGCAACTAAATCCAAATGTCTTAGCTAGCCACGGCCCTTTGGTCGTATTAACTGATTCTCTGATGCTGCCGGATAGATGAAAATTAGCTGCGTGAAAAATGCTAAGAGAACAAATGATAAATGAATGCAAAAATTAGTCCATTTTACGAACAATAGTTATTATATACATAGTTATAAAGCATAAATGTACGAAATCTATACAAACTATCTCTCTGTCTCTGTCTCTCTACATATATACTTATATATACATACATACATATATATTTTACTATATACAAAAAACTAAAAAATATTTAATAAAACTATAAAAGCGAACTTTGAATATACCTACTTACTTGCATACATTCTTTGTATGTATAGGAAAAAAAATTCAACTAAACCGAAAATCAAAAATAAAAATTTAACTATTTGGATAGATATACATAAATATATATAAACGGACGTGTATACATACATGTATTGTAAAGCAAAATTTACTAATTATGCAACTAAAGTTTCGTTACTTTATGATAAATATAAATCTGTTAACTAAACTTACATTTTACTTCACATTAATAAATTGTATTTAGCGATATTTAAATCAAATTATCGTAGTACCGGGCTGTTCCATAGCAAGTAGTGAAACCAGGTCTATAATTTCCGATTCAAATGTTATGATTATTTCGCTAGCAAAATTAGCCAATTATAATTTCATAATGTGTCCTTACTAAGAATCTATTATTTTGATAGTTTCTACCGGAACAAAGTTGCTTTTATTTGCGACCACTTTGGAAATTAATTTTTTTATAATTTTTTATTAAAACAGCATCCAAGAATTATTTTTGTAACACTGGTCCACACATTTTTTTAAATAAAAAAAATAGACATTGAATAGCCCCTACAAATAATTGGCTTTGAAATTATTACTCGTGGTTTCATATTCGCATTCGCATTGCAAAATAAATATACAATAACATCATTATATACATAGTCAGATAACTTTTTTTAATGTTTTAATTGTATGAATTTGAAATTAATTATTATTTTATAATGTGAGTAATGATGTACGAGTATTGAGTAAAAATGAAAACTGTGACACTAAAGAAAGATTATGTAACTAAATACCATATATTCGTGTATAAATTATATATTAATTCTTTTCGCAAATTGTAATTATATAACTTAGATCTTTAGGCGTGGCTTGGTACGCGTGTGTGTATTGTGTATGTAAAGCTGCAGTGGTACTAATTGCCGAATGTTTAGGAATGAACCAACCCACTGCAGTTGCTCTTTTTTTTTTTTTTTTTGTCAACGTCTGCCAGTTGTTATTGTGGCCTTATTAAGATTATTGTTATTATACTTTTTATTTTGCTGCAAAATTTTATGATTTTTGTAAACGTATTGTACTTTTTTAATCATTTATATACACATAAAAATGCATATACCATATTTATACATATTACATATAAATACAAATAAAATGCTTTCGTACCTAAATTAGTCGCTTTTTATCGTTATTGTAACTATTTTGTTTTGTAATTTTAATTGCTAAATACAAATAACTAAATAAATTGTGGTATTGCTCAAAACAAGTTGATTACATTTGTAAAAACGGCAACAATACAAACAAAAATAAATGAAATATTTGCCAATAAAGCATCAAACATATAAATATGTATACATATTTCTAACGGTAATAAATAGGTATATACAATAAATAAATACATTTGTATACTTATGTATTTGGAAAGTCGATGTATATTTTTACCATAAGTACTATTTATGATATACGGAAATCGACATTTCCCCAAAAATAAAAACAATTTTTCATATTTAATCTTAATGCATAATTAAAGCCTTAAACGAATTAATTTAAATAAAAAATGTTAAAAAACAAATCATTATTTTTTATTATATTATGTAAATCAACTTCTTCGCACACATATTTAAAAAATTAAATCGTACATCTTATTGGATGCTGTATTCCCACTGGCAGTATTGAGGAAAATCGAACGCATTTGATAAACGATCCCTGTTCGAAATCGAGCCAATTTCAAAGGTATTTAAAATTAAATTGTTAACAAACAAAACTGGTTGATTAAGTGACTATTTTGATTGACGCTGAGTCACTATTTAAACATTAGCATGTCCTAGTGAGTAGTCAATTGTCCATGTCTACATGACCTTTCAACCAACCTAGATATTTTTCAACGCATTTTTAGTTAGATTAAAACAACATATTTTTGTTCATTTGTTTTATTTCACCGCTGCGATAGGACATCGAACTTTTCGTTTTTTTCTATTTATATGAATTCAGATTAGTGGATGTCTGCATGACTTTTAAAATTAGTGATTTTCATCAACCGATTTATTTTGGTCCGAAAGGGATGCTAATGCTGCTTGTTTTGATGTAGTTAATATGACTTAGTATAGAACAGTATAACGTGTAACCTCCATATTACCTAGATCTAAATAAGAAGTACTCCAAATACTCCGTGGTATGCACAACAACCGCGTGCAGGAATATGTTCGAAAAATTAACCATTAAAAAATAAACACATTTTAATGGCTATTATATTAAGAAAGGAGACCGCGCTTTTTTAGCCAAAGATCTACAAGACGCTGATACTTCCGCTCCTATTGTATGTCGCAGAAGCATGGACCGTGATTGAGTCAGATAAAACAGCGTTGGATGTCTTTGAGAGAAAGATTCTCCGCAGGATTTTTCGTTATATTAAAGTTGGCAGCGAGTTTAGGTCTTGTATGAACCGCGAGCTGTATGAGCTATTTGATGGGGTTGACATAGTCTAGCGCATAAAATTCAAGCGGCTACACTGGGCTGGTCACCTCATTCGAATGGATGAAAAAGCTCCAGCACACATGGTATACAATGGGGGCCTAAACTTGATTGCTGGACGACGAATGCACGCGTTGGAGTGATTTCTCCGTACTTGGCATTCAAGACAACTGGTGCCAGCGCGCACAAGATTACTTAAGCTGGCGCGCCTTTCTAAATCCGGCCATGATCGAGAGACGGTTGAAAGCCATTAAAGTAAGTATGCTGATGCCCAGAACAGCATCTATTTGCAAGAGTGATTCTTCGCATGATCTCCAGGCTGCAGTTGATGTTGCTGGTTATTTTTAATCCAAGATAAACGAAGTTTTCTACAACATTGAAGTTCGTATCGGCGTGTCGAAAGTGGCTTTAAAATCGAAAAATAGTGGTGTGTTGATGTGAATATTGGGTCACTAATCAACCTTTTTGGTCTGAAGCCACACTGATATCTTCCTATCAGTAAACCCGTATATAGCTTAAGCTTATTACACAATACTCGCGTCAGAATCGTATATCCGATGGAATTGGAACTTATTCCGCGGTAGTAGGAGCAAACATCGCGGTCTCCTTTCTTAAAAATAGGATAATGAACACTGAGATTCCAGTCATTGGATATGCGTATATCGGACTATATCTTGCATAAAAGTATGGGGAATCAGTTTCACCAATAAGAATTTTATGGAGAAACACCACAGAGAGCATAGATCTCCGTGATGAAAGGGTTGGAAGATCAAAAAATTTTAAACTGTGCTTTTAAAATGGAATATTTACATGGGTATCCCAATTAAGACTGCGATGGTATGATGGAGTTTATTGGTATAAGAGTCAACGCTTTACAAAGCCAAGAATAGATTTTGCTTTGACAACCATTAATCCAATACGATTATTATACATATATAAATGAATTCTGCGATGAGGTGTCATACATTTACATTTTGAGAAATTTAAGTTTAGATAATTAACACAACACCATGTAGGTAGTGAGTCCAAATCAGCCTGCAGCAAACTGTGTTGGGAGAAATCAGAATATGACAAACACAATTTGACATCATCTGCATACATTAGTGTATGACCATGTTTAATAGCAATGGGAAGGTCATTATGAAAAATATTGAACAATATAGGACCAAGATTTACTCATTTAGATAAATAATTGTTGAATAAAACTTTTTGTGCCCTGCCGGATAAGTATGACTCAATCTAAAAACAAAGAGAGGGTGGAAAACCTAAAGTTTTCAATTTAATTAAAAGGTTTTTGTGACGCACACTATCAAAAGTTTTAGTGAAGTCTGTGTATATGACATCAGTTTGGCATCCGGACTCAAAAGGAATTATTCACAACAGAAGAAAATTCTGACAGATTTGTGCAAATGGATTTGTCTCTAACGAAACCATGGACTGACAATAGACTTTAACGACTGTTGCAATTGGTCCATAATGATTTTTTCAAACAGTTTTGATATAGCACTCAGCTTAGCAATACCTCTATAATATGATATATCAGATTTGCTGTCTTTTTTATGAAGTGGAATAATGCAAGATTCTCCCCAAAGATGCAAACTTATAAAACCTTATAGATAAGTTGAAAAGTATCGATAAAGGGAAACAAATAAGTATACTGCTGGGAATGTTAACAGGTCCAGGTAGGAAGGAAAATTGAATGGATTAAAGACATGGTAAAAAAGTTTGAATGGAGATCATTTATAATTTTTAAATTAACTTGACTTCTTGCATCTGCAAAGACTATAAGAAAACCAAGGCTGCCTTTTTACTGAACTTGAAATAAAAGTAGAAGAGTGACAATGTAAGAGATTGCAGCGACATGCTGACAGTATGTTTTCAAGATAAAACTACGAAGACAAATTTTAACACATATAAATTCAATGTCCTGGTTTAGTACACCACCGCCAGAGCGAATGGGCAGATCTTTTCTGAAAGAAACGAAATTATCACTAAATAAGGATAAGAATTAAGGATATAAGGTTGAAGCTAAGTTTAAGTGAAGACAATGAGATCAGCACTAAAAGAAAACCTTTTTAGATACAAATTTCTAAGCTTAGTTCTTAACACTCTCACATTTTGATAATGGCTTAGGTAATTCAACACCATTCTGTGCAGAACACCGTTTATTTTTTTAGATATTCGTGCACAACGTTACCGGCTGGCCAAAAATTGGGCGAAAGAATAGTTTCAAAACTGCACACGGGAACGGGACTAATTTAATTTAAATTGATTATTGCCAACTTTTTTGTAGGAGGCATTTTTCATTATGATACATAGGATAGGATTGGCTTTGATTTTAACCGCCGATTACGATGTTAGCTTAGCGCTATTGGGCGTACGCACCGATTGATAAGTCTTTGTTGTTCTTGCATTTTATAAAATTACTTAAACTAATAATTATCTGGGTAATATGTTTCAAATTTGAAGACAAAAGGTGTATATGAGTATTATTGTATAGAAGTAATATTGGTTAAAACAGGTCTGTAATACATATGTATGTACTTACCAATTTACCTACCCATTTGATCAAATAATCGCGCGCAATATCGTATACGAATGTCAAATCAAATAAAAAGCGAAAAAAATATTCGCGCGCGAATTCGCTTTGTATTCGATTTTTATTCTCTAACGATTCATCAGTCGCTCAGTTTGTGGCAGGTGAACTATCGTACGCGAAGGTTCGCGCGCGATATCGCGCTCGAATGTCAAAACGAAGGTTAAGCGATATTTTTGATAAAAATAAAAAAATATTTAAAATATAAATAATGTTTATTTCTTTGATATACATTATTTATTTAGGAACTTTCAGACTTAGAATCATTTGATATGAAATTCAATTTCTTTTGTTTTTGCATTTTCATACGCAAATTTAGCAGCATCTTTGCAATTGTACCGCCGCTCCCCTCACCAGCTTCACTACAAAATTTTTTATTTGCAATAATATGCCTTGCTTCGCTAAGATAATGGCGATGCTTCCTCTTGTTTATCATTTTTAAATTTTAACACTAAAATAATTAACACACAACACTTTAGACAATCACTTTAACTCAAATAAAATATTACAAATTTACCAACTTTAAGTATAAAAAATTATAATAAATAATAAAAATGAATTTCTTGACAAAATATTATTAAACCACGCTCGCGCTGGAGCTGATTGAAAAAACAACCAAGCGTTTAACGGCGTCAAACGTCAAATACTCTTTTTTATTCTCTGCCTGTTACAATTCCACGAGAAAGATTAAGCGACATTCGCGCAGTTCTCTTGAATCGAACAAAAAATCTAATAACCGACATTCGATTTACTTTCGCTTGACGCTTGTGTGTCAAGTGGGTACATATGTGCTGCAATCAGTCAGTCAAACGTATCGTGCTGGGGTAGCTTAAAAAGCAGAGCAAATAATTCAATTTTTAAATTTCAATAAATAATATATTATTTCTGGTACAAGTTAATTTATTTATTGCATTATTATTTTCGTTTTATCTTATATACATATATGCATATCGACATTATTTAAAAACAAATTGTAATAGAATTTTCTATTCGGTGAAATGCCAAAAGCAATTGGTGCACGTGACAACTCTACTCAGCACAGCTGTGCTTTTTGTCGCATACAATTTGAAACATTGAACTTTGATATTTTTGTGTTGTATTAATAACATATGTATTCCAAACCACTCATCTGTTATCGGCACATAATTAAACATATCGACTATAAATAATTCAATTGAAAACTATGTCGAACGACATGGTAAACTGTCCATATGATATGGGACACCGTATGTTGCGGAAGCGTCTACAACAACATTTAATCAAATGCCGCTTAAACTTTCCGGACGCAGAATTGCAAAAATGTCCATTCAACCAGACTCACGTGGTGCCTGAGCCAGAGTACGATGTAGGAAAGAAAAAGATATTGGAATTTACATGAAACTTATTGAATCTATTCGATTTCAGATTCATTTGCTCTACTGTTCAGATCGCAAAGTTATAACACAATATCGCTATGAAGGGGCAGCGCCAACACATGATACAGATGTCTCACACGCTCGGATTGAGTGTGATGATAACTGGGACGATGACGAGACCGAAGATTACAATCCGCAGAAGTATGCGGCAACAGCAAATATTATACGACAGCCGGATAGCTTCTTTCCTTCAGAGCGAAAAGAGTTCGTCAAAAAGGAACGGGAACGCTTGGATTGTAGTGGCTATGATAAACCGAAGACGCCGCCGCCACCGATTATTACAGCATCAGAAGCATTGGAGATGTCGGTGGGAAGAATTCTAGTCAAGCGTGAGGAAGAAGACATAGATATGCAAGGGAGCAGCCGCCGCAATTCTTATCGAGAGCAATCGGAAGCATTGGAGAAGTCGGTGGATAGAGTTCTTGTCAAGCGTGAGGAAGAAGACAAAGATACACAAGGGAGCAGCCGCAGCAACTACTATCGCGAGCAATCAAAAGCATTGGAGATGTCGGTGGGTAGAGTTCTTGTAAAGCGTGAGGAAGAAGACAAAGATACACAAGGGAGCAGCCGCCGTAACTCTTATCGCGAGCAATCAGGTAGTAAGAGTGAAAAAGAGCCTGCTAGCGAGCAGCGTAGCCACATCGGTACCGGCGCACACTCTAACAAACGAAAAAAATTTTCAGATCGCCATGTTCCCTATACCAAAGATCGGCCAAGTCGTCGTTTTTGAAAATATCAAAAAATGTCCCTTCGTTTTTCCATGTGGCAGGACTAATGCGCATACCGTTAATCGCGACTAATATGTAGTGTACAGCTTATTTCGAATAATTTACAATAAATTGTGCCAAAAATAATATAAGATAAAAATATAAATAATATAACTAATAAATAAAATAATAATATCTTGCGAAATAAACAATTCTTGGGGAATAAACAATAGTGCGAGATTTTAAAAATGTCAGATCAAATATTTCGGACAAAAAAAAACAATAAAAATCAGCTTATCGAATTAAACACGTTTACTCGGGGGTTTGCATTTATTAAAAAACTTTTTATTTAATACCGCAAGAGTTATCTAGTATTGCTTTTAATTTTGTAACTAATTGAACTTGTCACAATATTGTTTAAAAAGAAAAATAACAGAAAATCAACAAATTAGTTTCTAAACAATTACTTAAAGAAATATTATTTAAAAGTTTTTTTCCAGTGGTCCTAGAAACACGTACCTTTTTCCTAATTTTTAACTAGTCAACCTAAAATTATACGAGAACAGATAAAAGATAAACAATATTTATTAGATCTATATAACTGTTTACAAAAACCTATTGTTTTTATTAACATTATTCCTACTCAATGAATATATAAGACTACTGTTTTTATTAACAAAATTTCTACTCAATAAATTTATAAGACTTTTTTTTATTAAAATAATTCCTATTCAATGAAGGTATTTTAATGTACATAATTCAATTAAAAATTATAATTCCATGTTTTTAAAATTTTTGTGAAGAAATTGAAAAATAAATTAGTGTTGGTATTGTAGAAATCAATGTTTTGTTATGATATAAGGATTTTTGTTTTGTTACTCTATTTCGGAACTTCCGACATCTTCTTTGTTGACGCAGGTAAGCGACCTCGCCAAGAAGTTCCTTTTTCTTAGGAAATGTATGAGTGACAAATTGGCTAACCACAAATGGGGCTGAGGTAACTAAAAAGCGATTAAAAATATCTGCCATTTTGTCAATTGTTGATAATCCGTACGAAAGGATTTAAAATCTTAATGTCTTCCTTCTTTTTGTTCCTCTTAAAGTACTCCGACTGGAAGAATAGCACAATTCATCATTTTCTCACCATGAGTTAGTTTAAATCGTGCATCAGCAAAAAATCTGCGAGACTTGTTTCAGAGTGTCAAGAATGAGTCCTGTTTCTTTTTTAAAAGCACTTTGCATGCAAGCTTTTTTGTATTCATGAGTATTTTCTCATTTTCAGTTAATTTTACTCTTTCTTTCTCCTGCTTTCAGGAAGTGAAGTACTAATCTATAGACAAGCTGAAGAAGACATGAATTTAATTGTAGCGTGGAAAGGAGAAACTCCATATTTTAACCTATCTTCTTTTGTTACTACTGTTGATTCCGTTTCTATTTCTATTACCCTGCTCAAACAGATCATTAAAATCTTAATCATTTGTAGTACATATGGATTATCTCCTAAAAGTTTCAAGTGTAAAAATTTACTGTTAAAGACAAATTTGTAGATTCATGCGCGCGATTTCGTGATTGCGGGCCACTGTGCATCGCCACCTGTGTATACTCCTCTCTAATTCAAAGTGTTCAGAAGAAATTCAATTCACATATACCGAATATCATCCATGTACACCAAATGGATGCATTTATATATTGAACCTTCGCTTGTATGTAGGACGCGGTATTACCACCTTAGATTTTAAGGTGGTAATACCGCCCATCTATCGCTACACCAAAATTCATAACAATTTGTACAGCGTTTTAGGTGTGAAAAGGTAAAAGACACGACAGAACTATTGTAGTTAAAACTAAGATCTGTAATTAGCTATTCGTATCCGTTCTATGCAGTAGTGTCCAATGGACGTGTCACAGTCTATTTTCTTCAGCTTAAGCATTTTTCACAAATATGTCGGGATGAAGCTTTAATTATTGCTACGTGAAGTGGTACATCCAACACGCTGCTACTATATAAAAAAGTTAAGCCTAAAAAATTACCAGTTGAATCATTCAGTGCCTAATCTTACTCTTCAGCATACTATGTTTACCATAAAAAAATCCGTAGCTATTGCATTTCCTATATTTTGTCCCTATTGTACCGACTAGTTTATCAGTTGATCCAACGTTCAAATTTCAGAAGATAATTTTTCGTTCCTGTGCAGTTCAATTGTTGATGACACGATTAATTCTCGCCAACTCGAACTAATCGTGTCATCAACATTTGCAGCATATTATCTTTAACTGAAGTTGGCATATAAATGTACAAAGTAAATACAAGACAAGATAAAGAACAATATCATGTGGTCCAATGCGGCGGAACCCTGAGCGTATATAGTAAATCACCTCAACTGTGAACGCACGGTCAAGCAAGTACTGATTCAAAAAAAGAAAAAAAAAACGTAAGAAAATTACATTCGGGCGTAACCGACTGTAAGAGGCCCTTTACCAGTACAAATATTTCCAACATTTCAAAATAAACTTGTAAAATTCCGGCGAAGTCCTAGTCGAATGCAAAAAGAACGAAGTCTCTATCTATTACCGTTTCCTTTCGTTCATACAGACGGCCAGACGGACATGGCTATATCGATTTCTCTATCACTCCTGTTCATAATGGGGGTAACTTTGGGGGGTGTCCGACCATTATTTCTACCTGTTACATACATTTGCACAAAACTAATAGGCCTAAAAAAATTACGTTGTCACTCTCAACCAAAAGCTTTATAAACAAAATGGAATACAGTGCACCCATACTGCTTATGCCCAAAAGCATATCTAATATGTTACAAGATACGAGATGCGATGCAGTAATGGAATAATTTTCATGATTTGAAAAAAAGTGGGCATCGTGTCAAACCTACTCTTCGTTATTTTGATAAATATTTCACAAAGTACACATCTATGAATACAAAGATCTCAAAGCCGAATTATAGTGCAGTTTAAGTAAAAATATTTAGTGTACAGGATATGCTTACATAATTTTCAATTAACAGATTAAGTTAAGTATCATTAGTCTGATGGACTTGCCTAAAATTAATTCATTCTTCAATCTGATTAACAATTAAGGTACTGGGACAGAGGGAGATTGCATAAATTCTCAACACACAACCACGCATTTAGTATCTAGTTGAAAACAACCAAAAGTTTTAATTGAAATGAACAGAGTACATATTTTATTAATTTGCATTTATTTCCGTTCCGGTATAATTTCTAGTTTGTTCATTTTTTTCACTTCTCATAAATTTTATTACTAGTTTTAGCAATTCTCTTCATTTATTTTTAATATATAATTTTTATTTTTGCTTTTATTTATTTCATTTTAAAAATTTGCATATGAAATAATTAGAAAAATGTTTACACTACGCATGAACTATGCTCTTTTCATTCATTCTTGTTTATGCCTATACTTCCTCTTGCTAGTTTTAAATCATTATCTTAAATTAAATTTCATACAATATTCTTATTTTTATAAACAAAAAATCTTAAAAACAATTTAAAAATTAACGATAATTCGTAAACGAAAAAAAATTATAACAAAATTAAAATATTAATAAAAATAACTGAGTTCTAAATATGCTGGAATTAAACTTAATCCATTTATCCACAAACTGTACAATTGTAGTCATAAATTTTTACGGAAATTAATTATTTTACGCGTCAACTTTCCGCTCCGGTTGCTTATTCTGTTTTTCGTGTTTATATATCTTTATGCTATCGATTAATATATTTATTTCGTAGTTGGTATAATTTCTTAATTTAACTGATTTTAACAATAATGACTATGTACGAGACGTGATTGTGAACACAGTAAAAAATATGAAAGTTTGCTTCGCTTGATGTTTTAGTTATATATAATAGTGATAATATCGAAAGTTCTTACACAAACAAGTACATTTATATAAATATATACGTCGTATAGGTAGTGCTGTTCTCATAAAAAAAAAACAAATTAAATTCATTTTACTTTTATTCAGATAAAGTTATTAGAAGAAACCAGCATTATAATATTTATATTTTTGTTCTTATTGGATTTTGTTTAATTAAAATTGTTGGTGGCCTTTTGTTGCTTTAGAATAGAGAATATTAGAATCATTTTCTATACTGTCACATAGCTCTCTTCATTGCAAATACAAATATTTGCACAACACATACACAATAAAATTTATCCCTCGATATATTATGATATTCATACGAGCTATTTCGTGTTTAGATAAACATAGGCGTCAATCTGAAATCTCATTAAATTTCGTTCCTTTGCATTTTAACTCAATATCGAATTTGTGTGTGTATGTAAAAGTGTTGTAAAATTCTTTATTTTTCCGATTTTTTTTTATAGAATATATGTATGTATATACGTATTACGTTTTTTTAATATATATATATATATATATATGCTGTAGTATGAACATATCTTAATACACATACATTTATATTCGCATTCACTAAATTTAAGCCTTTCTTTTCATAAACATTCAACGCTTTTTATGCTTTAGGTAGTAATTCGTTTCAAATTTTAAAAGCCACTCTTTAGAGATTTTTTTTTATTTTGGATTTTATTTTTATATTTTGCTACAATAATTATGCATATTTTGTATATATTGTATTTATATAGAGTATCTACAATTTGTAGACCACATTTAGAATTTATGATATTTTGAAATAAATAGGTAGTTTACAAAAATCGATATTTATTCAATATTTAATTAATTTAACGAAAAATTAGGTAGTTAAGCTAGAAGTAGAACATTGATTCGTTTCAAAAATGGAAATTTGAAAATTATGAAAATATTCGATTTGCGTGAAAAGCTGCTACAATTCTGTGTTTGATCTATAAAAGTACAAAATGCTTATCTAGCATAAAACCTATACAAAAAAAAAAAAAACTTCTTCAGCCACATATGTAATGAAAACAATCGTTTTAAATACGGCAAAAGTTATTGTTTTCTTGCCTAGTAAAAATAATAAATTAATTTCTTTCTTTTTACATTTTTCACAATGCTCGCACTATATTTTTGTCCATCGTAGCAGCCACTGTTTTACTATTCAGCTGTAGTTATTTTAAATTTAAACTTATCAATTAGCAACACGTTATCTCAATAAAATTTATCGATCATTAAATGAGTACTTTAAGCGATACGTTTTGGTTGAGCCTAAATGAGTGAGAAAAGGATACTTATAGCGTAGAGACTTTAGCTTCGTATGTTTTGTGTACATATATATGTAGATGTGTATGTATTTAGATCGAATATGTATATATTTATATATATATATTTATATATTAATATTGCATTATAAATATTATTTTATAATGCATTTCAACATTCATTTAGAGACATTTATACTTTCTGCTTAGTGTTCGTGTTCGAAATATTCTTTCAATTTCATAATATGTTTTAAAAGTGGGCTCTGTTCATTTCGAGCAAAATTCATTTATAATTTGACAAAATGGTTTGCATCATTTTTGTTCCTCTTTCTTTTTATATTCATTTTTTATTTTGTGAACGCCATGCTACATCAATGTAGTTCAGTGTCTCGTTATTTTGTTGTATGCATCATTGAGTGATTGAATGAGTGAGTGAGTGAGTGAATGTGTGGAATATGCTAATAGCTGAATAGAATATAATCTATGTGTGAAGCCTGGCCTCTGTAAGGGTTTGACGTCGAGTTTACGTTCCATTTGCCTTTGGCAGCGATCGCACAAGATATAGTTTCTCGCCCTGCTTATTAGTGTAGATAGGCGCTCTTTGGTAGTGATCCACCAGCTGATCCAGCGTGTGAAATTTGCGTTGGCCAATGCAGTACATACCTTGTTCGACATGAACGCGGAAATGCTTATTGCGACCGGGTGCCTTTAGTGAAACCGAATAATCGCCCATCTACAAAGGGAAGCAAGTTAGTCAACATTTGAATAAGATTTGATTCATTTGTGAGTTGCTACTAACATTAGTCTCACTATCACGTATGAGAAAATCGCCATCATGTCCGTGCTGATTGAGCACCGTATCGCACTGACTACGTGTAATGGCGCCGTAGTACCACGACTTGCCTGCTAGATTCGGACGCTCTATTGGTTGCGATGGCTGCGCTGGCAGGCCATCCGGTCGCCGTTCAATTGAATCGCCATTGCTGCCATTGTTGCCATTACCGGCTCCACCACCTCCACCGCCGCCCCCACTGTTACTGTTGTTGCGATACGGTGTGGCCAAGTAATCATTTAACTCTTGAAGATAATTGCGTGGAACTAAACCGACTTGCCCCTGGTTATTACGTGCCTTGTACCAATCTGGATCGGACGCAGGACGATCGACGATTTCGAGACGATCACCCTTTTCGAAAGACAGCTCTTGATCATTGTTCGAGGTAAAGCTGTAGAGTGCCACCTATAGAAAGACAAGTATATTCAACTATTTATCCAACAACTTAATGCGTCATTATACTCACCACAATGTCTAGTACATTCTCCGCCATGGCATACGTATGTATCTCTCCGTCATTATCACAATCTTCGGTCGTGTAATTGCTAGGGAACCAACCCACCGAATTGCCACTCTGTCCACGCCACCAGCCATCGTTCGACTTTTCAAGTATTAAGATGCGAGTGCCTTTTGTAAGTGACAGCTCGTCGGGTTGTTGTGCCTGATAATTGTATTTAACAATCGCTGAGCCAATGGCTTCAGTCGGATCGGGCGGCAATCGTCGTGACATTGTCGGGCTTTCAATCTGACGCGACGGTGAGCAGTTGGGTAATGTTTTCGAGCCGGAGCCTTTTTTCACTTTCTTTTTTATGCTGAAAAATATAAGAAAAAATTTTTAAAATGACATTCGACAAAATGATTAAGTATAAAAAAAAATCATAATTTAACTTTATTTGCGAAAATATTGCAGCTAAGAAACGCTAACGGTTAAAAAAGTATACTTCTTGCACCCGCCTATACGAATCAGATTTAATTTATGTTAGGTGGAAATCATACTGGAAGAGGGCAGCCAAAACTGTATGCGCTCCGAAAAGCCCAAAGAAATATAATCATCACTCATGGAGTTGGGAATAGGTGTTTTTGTTTTAATAAATCATATTTAAGTCAAATTATAGAACAATATTCAAATAAATGCAAGCGTTATACAGCAAAACATAAGAAAATGCGCAAAAATCACATTAAATTAGCTAACAAAATTTGCAAAAATACAACAACAAAAAAGTATTATAAAGCAAACTGAAATAGGGTAAAATTTTTTTAAAATCTCAGTCTGAAAAAGACAAGAATGCTTAAAAATTTAGGTAATTTCTTTTTGTTAAAATAAATTAACGGTAAATAGTTCTATTATTATTCACGCACCTGTCAAACAGCGATGGTTTTTCCTTTTTCACGTAATTGCTCGGCACATAACCCGATTGGTTGCGACTGTTTTGTACGCGCCACCAATGCTTGGAATCATCAAGCAGTAGATAGCGTTCATTCTTCCGCAGATCTAGCTCCTGTGCGCCCTGTGCGGCATAATCGTATTTGGCTACGACGTAGCATACGTCTTCTTGTGATTTTCCTATTTAAAGCAGAAGAAATATTGTAGTTTTGCCGAGACGTTTTACCTAGTTAACGCAATTAGTAGTACGCACCGTGCTTCATGTTGCCCGCCATTGATTGTTGTCCGTTCGCACCGACGTTGTAGCCACCGCCGCCGCAACTGGAATTACCGCTGCTGCTGCCGTTGCTATAATCGCCGCTGCAGCCGCCGCCGTTCGCCTGGCTAAAGGTCACACTTTTGTGCTGCGCACTGCAACTAGATGCGGTCGACAGGTTTCGATGATGATGCAGCTGTTGCTGCTGCGACTGTACCTGATGACGTTGGTGATGCGCCGGTGAACCTGGTGCAATTGGATACGACGATTGCTGATGCTGATAATGTGGCGGTGCCGCTTGGTGATGATATTGCTGCTGTTGCTTTAGCTGCTGCTGATGTTGTTGTGAGGAATCGGGGATATTACGCGTAAACCTTTGTGGATATTCCAACATTCCAGTGTACCGCTCTCGGTATGTTCAAGAGCAGTACGGCGATGATGAGTTGCGATGAATTTTTGTCCGTTTAGCACTGCTGTTGTTTGATCACTTTTGCGTTGAACTGGTATTAAGAAGAACAACAACTGTTTCAAAGGTGCTCAGTAGTGTTATTTGTTTCTTGCATACTGGTGTAAGGTGATGATGTTTCTGCAGTTGATGATCTTGATGCGAATGACTTAATAACATTGCTACGGTTTAGGTCACGCCCACAATATAGGACGACATTTGAAGAAGCAAAGCGTATGCATGAAAAGAAAAAAGAAGCAGCCAAATAAATACATAAATAATAAATAAAAATTAAAAAAATTATAAAAACGATTTCGTCAAACAAGCAATTTTATGCTGAAATCAATTGCAATTCTGGCAACATAAATAAAGTTAAAATGAATAGAAAAATATTTATGATTATAATAATAATGATTGTGTTGTTGATGATTGTTCAAATCTGTATATACAATAAGATTATAGTATTAACTAGGAAATTTCCCACCCGCGCCCGAACCGCACTCTACACCATTTGCAACACTATAGTTATGCTTTGAAAGGACCAACTATTAATTGCTTCCTTCGCAGATAGCAACGGCAGCAATAACGAGCACAAACACGGCGCTTGAACTAATTTCCAACCAACGACGACTACGACGACTCTATGGAAACCGTATGCATTAAATTAAAACGAGAAACCATGGCAGTGTAAAAGCGGAGTAGACAAGCGGAGCGTATGCGCAGTGAGTGCACAGCCTTTGGCAACAGTTTTACTACTTTCAAGTGCTGAAGTTCAATTCACTGTTTTACTGGCGGCGTTGGTGCCAGCGAAGTCACAGTGCGCTGACAGCACGCGCCATACTTGCCGCCGTTGCTACGACGGCCGAGGCGACCAACTACAATAACCACCCACTTAAATCAGCAGTGGTACTCTTCGTTACGTTGCAGCTTAGTGGTTGCCACTTGACTGATTCCAACAGTGCTGAAGCTACATACACTTGCTGCTCCGCGTGGCCTAGTTGAACAGGCAAATAGTTATGCAAATAAACTTTCTAGAGTAGGACAGTAACGACTGCCCATGAGCGCTGGGCGCGAATTCTATTTTGTAGAAATGCTTTTAGTTTTCCAGTTTGCAGCAGATAAAACAGTGCAGATTTAATATTCATTATGTATAAACATTGTAGTTAAGATTGTTAAGTAGGTGGCAGGCGCTTAACGGTACATAAGTGCATCGTTACATAACGATAAGGGCGAGTAGTTAAACGCTAGTTAAAACATTACCAAATATAATAAAAATTTTGAATAATTCTAGTCATCTATATCAGTCGCTTGATTCCTTTAAAATAAAAATAAACAAAATTTTTATATTTAAAAGGGTCAAAAATCAAGTTGGTCAAAAAAACTCAAATTTCAAGGGAAGGTTTTCGTTGGATTATTAATTCACAACTTTCGACGTGGATTATCACAACAATTGCCATACATAGAACTCAGTCCATCAACGTATATAAGATTTTACATGAACCCCTTGCCGTAAAAAAAGTTTGCTGCTCGCGTTGGAAGCCGTATAATTTGACAATCGCTCAAAAAAGGCTCGTGTGAACTGGTGCAAAGAAATTCTTGAAAAATACGATCACGGTGATTCAAAAGACGTTTCACAGATGTCGCATCACGGATATATGCATATAAGCCGGAATCAAAACAGCAATCGACCGTGTGAGGTCCAAGACGAACCAAATCCAACAGAAGTTGTTTGCACACGAAGTACTTGCAAGCAAATTCTCGCCCGTTTCTTCAACAAATGGGTCATGTGGCCAATGTTCCGCTTGAGCAACGTAGGACGGTCAGTGCAATTCTGAGTAGTACACGACCATTCATTTGCCTGAAGTCTACGGAGATATTCGCAAAATTAAGAATCAGTGCAAGTTCTCACAATAGAGCATTCGCCGTACATACTTGATTTATCACCCAATGATTTATTTTATATTCCCAAACATCAAAAATAAACGGCACGGTGGACGTTTTTATACGCCCGAAGAAGCTGTTGATGCGTTCACAAAGCTTTTTTGGAGGTGACTCAATCGGAGTGGAAAAAAATACTTTGAAAATTTGTTTGAGTGAATGCAAAAAATATGGAAAATATTTGAAAAACAGTCATTTTCAGTTGAAATTGTTTGTCATTTGCTGTTCCCGTAATATAAATAATGTCTCTCGAATATACTTTACTTAAAACTAAAGCTATAAACATTTTCATACGATTCTAAACACTTCATTCAGTGTCAGCCAAATATGAATGTTTTACTTTCAGATCCAAAAAAATGGTTATTGTTTTTATAATGGAGCAACTTCTAAAGTTGGTTGTTGTTATAATTATGAAGCGCCCGTCCATATGAAACAGGAGCATAAAATTTTCATTTATATTGTTTGTAATAAAACGGTTTCCCATATAGTAAACGTGCCTCGGACCTATACATGTTTCCACCAACACATGAGAGTTTGCATGAGGCCTAGAGGAGCTAGAGTTTATAACTTCCTTTTTACCTATACATTACATAAATAATAAAAATAACACCAAAAAACACAAAAGACAAATCATTAATTTAATCTGCTTGGGGGATATATTTTAGATATCATTCTTTGAATAGATCTTGATTTTTTGAAAAATATCATAAACTCAGAAAGTCTCGATTGTTTTTGCATTTCTCTCTCTTTCATTCTGACTTGTTTTTGCATTTCTATAAGGGTGGGTCGATCGTTTTATTTAATTTTCCATCTCGCGTTGCCTGTTATATGTGAGTTTTGCTTCTCACCCAATTCGACAAAACAAATCAAGTCAAATAAACTTCGGCAGTCGATTCAGTAAAGCAATCAAATCAAATAAAAGTCAAGTGGAACTTCTTTTTCTTCTGCTTCACACGCAAGTGCACAATGTAATAGTATGGGTGTTGCTCGTCCCTACTCTAAGGAAACTTTCACTTAATATTATGTTGTCGCCAACTATGTGCTTGATGTCATTTACAATTTGTATTTATTTACTTTTTAATTGCTGAACAGTTCAGTGAACAAGGTCTAATTACAGATTGCTGAGCCAAAGTAACAGAAAAATCTACAAGTAGTTATTAATACATATTTCAATTAAGTTTTGAGCACGACAGGCAGGTACATACAATGTGACACATTCAAAATGAAAATATAGATGGCGATTTTACTCTCTCTCACCCTTTCTCTTCTCTTTATAACCATGCTTTTGTCTTGTTTTTATTTCCATTGAATTGGAAGGGTGGGTGGAATATAAATTGAACTATATATTTTAAAAATTTAAATTAATAAGTAGTTATTACTCTAGAGACCATAATACTTTTTTTTAAGTTATATATCCATGGAATAATCTATTTTTCTATAAACTTATATATTTGAAGGAATTTTATAAATATTGTAAGTCTTGGGCTTTTGTACATGCTTCTGTACATATATTCAATAGAAATACGGCGACAAGCCGCCCTGTATTGTTGATCAGATAAAAGTTCTTTCACACTTGGGTTTTGTAAGTGTAATAATTAATTTTAAATTAATCAAAGTGAAAACATTTGAAAAATGAAAAAAGGAAAATTTTAAAAGCACAAAGAAAACCAAAATATAGAAGCTACATTGCTGTATATCTCAAAAGATACAATCAATCTTCAATGGAATTGTCCAAAGAAATGGATGCAAGAAACTCATGTTAGAAAAGACAGAGAATGATATCGCAGATCGTTAGGCTTTCAAAAAATGAGTATGATGTATTGCAAACCAACTAAGCAAAGGAACCGCCATGACTTTACGTAGGTTTTACGTATCTCTTTAACAAGTACATGGTACAACAAATACAATGTAAACTCGCACAATGAGATACTCGTATTTAATAGACAATGTACGGACAGTAAAAGATACATATGTATCGACACATATGTGGTATTGTACAAATGATTTATATTAGTTGAAGCTATGTCCAGAAAATAATTGTAGATACACAGGTCGATCCAACATAGCTAAGAGTAATGAATACGACTATCAACCTGGCTCATGTTCACTTAATCTTGCATTTTACGATTTAGCAAATGTTTAGTTAGAATTTCAATTAAAACTTATTCAATTTTAATTTAAATAAAAAAAAAAACAACATGATAATCGCACAATTCGTTTTTTTTTGTTTCCTAAAACATTTATGTATCCAAGAATTTTTATGTATTTAAAAACTTTTTATGAAAAAATACTTTCTATTGTGTATGTCGTCATCGAATACAGTCGACCCTCAAACATTTACTCGATTAAAAACTAGCTTACTACAAAAGATTATACTCTTCATTCAAATGCCCTTAACACAGAAATAAAGGCGCCATCGTTCCATAAGGTATATTTATTCTCGATCAGCTCAACAATTCTGAATATGGGCAATAAATAAAGAAATAAAGAACGATAAAAAAGTTGTTACATCTTTGCGTCGGTTCGAGGTACAGAGATGAAATTCGATCGATATGTTGATATGATAGAGACAAGTTAGCCTGATAAACCAAATTCGTCATATCTTTCAATCCATTTGAGGTATAGAAAAATTTGGAATACATACGATGAATAAAACCCTTTATATAATCGCAACCATTTAAGATACAGATATGAAATTTGGAATATAAATATTAATGGGATCACGAAAGTAATCTTATTAATTTTTGTCAAAATCATTTGGATTCCCCACCGCCTATATAAGAGATTAACAAAATTTGTCATATATTTGCATCAATTTGAGGCACAGCTATGAAATTTCTTATATGTTAACCCTAGTGAGATAGTCTGCGTCAATTTTACGCATGCATGATCGAAAAATGGCGTCATACTTATTGAAATCTCAATTACTTCAAAATCAGAAGCGTCGATGCCATGCCCTCATATAAGCGATAAACTAAATTCGTCATATTTTTGCATCCACTTAAGATACAGATATACCGCGATGGCCCACCCCTTATAAGCGATAAAAAAATTTATCAAATCTTTACATCCATTTGAGGTACGATGAAATTTGGTATACATAGTAGTGGTTTCGGATGAAGTAAGATTCATTGGGAAATTGTGAAAATATTGGCAAAATTATGCGCGATAATAAAGTACTAATTAAGTAAAAACTACTTTTAAATATTAAGAAAATAGAAGAATGCTCTAATATGCTTTTTACAGAAGCTGTATATAAAATAGATGAATTACACAAAAAAGTAATCTTTATTGAGTTGCCCATTTCCCTGGCGACCTGTTATTGACATGAAATGTCAATCGTTGTGCCAATATTACTGTTAGATACATTTTGACACTTAAACACACCCATTATCACAGCTTACAAATATTTTATGTTCAGTGTATGGGATACCAATGCTTTTACTTATGTAAAAACTAGCTCAGAATTGTCTTTCGTTTCGTGTTTATGTATTCAAACATTGCTGTCATTTTATTTACTTGTCAAGTCTTGCTTCTGAAACAGGGGAAATGTCTCACATATTGCACTGGAAAGGTAACAGCAGGTAATGTTTTACCTGTCCTTTTGTTGTCTACTTGATGTTCTTCCTTTGTCGTTGTCAACATGCGTAGTTGTCACTTAAGTCGACGTTGTCGCTGCTGGACTGTTCTTAAGATTGTCTGGCGTTAAATTTTTTGCACACCCTAAGCCTATTTAAGTGAAAATATTAAGCCGATTGTATACAAATTCAATTGTTCGGTGCCGTTTTACATTTACTAAGTACAATACATAATTCTGTCAAGTCTAGTTACGCCTGGTTTTTACAAACACTTTGATGAGGTGTCCAACTACAGTAAACATTATACAGTCATGAATATCTTAGATACAAATTAATTAGAATTAGATATATAAACATTACATTTTTTATATAGTCTTCGAGATTATTAAATATATAAATTTTGGATCTGCAGAACAAAACGAATCGATCTAACGTTTAGAACTAAAATATATTTATTTTAGTTACTAATAACATGCATTGGTGGCCTACATGCACATATGCTTAAAATTTGGGTAAATAGGTGCAGCTCTGGGAGACCCTAATAACTGTGTCAATATTTATGGATTTTGAAAATAAAACTTTTTATTGCAGCTAAGCAAATATTTTTAGCGGTGTGTGAAAACTGTGCTGTATAGGCAACAAGTGAGATGAATGAAGTTTAACTAACAACTCTAGTTTGTTTCGAAATCATTTAATCACGCAGAACTAGTCTCTAAGACAGAAAGTGAGAAGGACGGACATGGTTACATCACCTTTTCAAACTGTTCACGATATATATTTTTACTTCTTTTCCTCTTTTTCTATTTCATATACTTCAATTCATTTGACTCAAATACTCTTGTGCAGGACTAAAACTAAAAACAAATAAAAACAAAACTTTGATTAGAACATTTTAAACAAATGTAATGCTTGCACACAAGCTGCTGAATCGTTTTATTTTATTTACAATCTATACCCCAATGTGAAACCCATTCACTTTGTTTGCAGTTGCTTGCAAACTTTAATTTTATTTCCGTTTAGTTCATTGAAAAATCTCAATTCCTTTGCCAAAATGTTTACAGGACAACTAAGTAAATAAACAAATAATCCGTTCAGCAGAAAGTCAGTCTGTCAATATTAATTAGTCTAATTAAAATACGAAGTAGAATGAACGATGCTAATTAAAGAACGCTCGTATCCAACTGTAGGTACCTCCTCTTCATTAAGATGTAGAGGGAATAAGACAAAAATAAACTTTAAATTGTGCAAGCCAACAAATGAAAGTCAAACAATTTCCCTACTACATTATTTAAGTGAATAAGTGCATCTTGTATATATCCAATATAAAATTAAGTTTTTATTGTATTTTATAAGATATATCGTGTGCTTGAATCAAATTAACTATAAGTCTTAAAATTTTAAATATCTACATGCCTACCCAAGAAAAAATATATATGTATATTTATAATCTATATTAAGCACCTTAGTTCAACAACGAACAAATCGGAACAATCGATTGAAATTCGTTTCGCCACACACTTACGGATCTGTTGACGAGTTTTTTTCCTCGTTGAAGATTACAACCCAAAATATAATAAAGATAATACATATACTACATCGGCACCGATCCCACATTTTTCACTTTCCAGATTTTTTATCAAATTTCTTATATTGCTGCTTTTTTAAAGCATTTGTTTTTTTCACTGTTTATCCACTTCTTTATAATTTTTTAATAAAATCTTTCACTTCGCTTTTACTATTCCACAATAATGGCTGGCTTTTCTTAATTAATTCTTCTAAAATTTTTTTTATCAATTTTTGTAATTTTTCCGCTCATGTGTACTCTACGAAATGTCAAAGGAAATGACAAAAATCAATAAATTTTGCCACACACAACCGATTGTAAGAAAGACAACAGTTTTCGAAAAAAATTCAATCTGTTTACAAACCGTGCGACACACACGAAAATTCTTAGAAATTTCAACCGTTTGCTTCGATTTGTTGTGTGTGTATGGGCTGCTTTAATTATATATAAGTACCACATTTGGAATATAATCATGGAATGTAGTATAATATGGCTCTTTATCTAAATTCTCTGTGCACTGTCTTTTCTATATGAAATGGTTGTCCAAACAAGGAATATTAAAAACTTATAAAGTATAGTAAAGGTCTGTTTAGAAGTTGCAATTCTTCAAGTGTGCCACTTTTTTTTTTTTTTTTTAATTTTATAGATTTTCCTGTTATCTTCAATAATTCAAAGTCTAAACAGCTCTTCGAAATATTTAGCTTAGAAATTAAAGAAGTGATGAATAAAGTAAATTTAACTGCAACATTGGTTTCGTCCTCATGGGTGTTTTATTCCAATTATTTGTAAAATTTATTCGAACACATCTAAATCTATATCGTTTCAAGGAATAAGAAAAAACTGGTGGACCATACATAAACTGAATAGTGAGCAATGAGTTCAAACGTGTTGTTCTAATGTATTTGCATAGAACAGTAAAAAAATCGTTTTAGTCGGAAACGAGTATTTAAAATTAAAGAAAAATATCTAATTTTGATTCTTGTTGATTTCTTCGAAATTAAAAAATAAATTTAAACCACGTGGAAAAAGTCTTTCAAACGCGGTATGAAGGGTATAATAGCTATTTTTGGCTTACGGCGCTAAGTAATCCACCATTAAATTTTTTGTACACAAGCAGCAGAGTCACTCAAACAGCAAATCTAGTCTCCGTATACATATGCAACGAAACCGGAAAGGGAATAGGGGAGATCACTTGCGGCAATCTTCAGCAAGTTCATAAGTACTGAAATAAACTCGCCGCTGCACGGGTTGTTTTAGTTTGCACCGGAAAATCAATTTTCTAAGATTTCTTTTTCTCGGTTTATGTTCTGAATGCGCACAACAGGAGCCGTATCCATGAGTAGAAGTGACTCGTGGGCATGTAAGGGTTAAGCAGCCAGGCGGCGGGGCAAAGCGAACATCAAATAGTAAGCAGTCATTTGTCGGGGTTGGCAGTCGACGATTCAGTATTTTTATACTCGTGCACAAGTATTTTACTTCGCTCTAAAATAAATGAGCTGGGAGTTGTACACTCTTCAACCTAAAGTGTCTGAATGTGACTGCTTAAGTTGGAATTTTCGACTTCCAAATAAATGTGTGCATATCTGTCTGTATGTACTTTTGTGCTTTATGCTTTTTATGCAAATCTCGCAAACATACAACCTGTAATTCCACAGTGCTCGCGAAACAAGGGTTATAGGTAAGATGTTCGAATATGTGATACATTGCAAAAATCTATGGAAAAAAGTATATTGCATAAGAGTATCTTAGTTCATATTCTAAGTAAATCGAACAAGGAAAGAAACTTTGAGATACATAGTAGATTTCTGAATCTGAAGAAGCCAACAGAAAATCTTGTAACAAAAGCTGAAATTTTATTGGCCATATTTATTTTGGAGATATAAGAAGAGATATCCCAAAGTTTATAAACTCTTGATGCCAGACACAAAGAATGTGTTCTCCTTCAACCATATATGTATGTGTAAAAGGTATAAAAACAAATAAATGCCGAATATATTTCAATTTTACCAGTTTTATGCAAACGAGTATGTACGAGTATTAGTCAGAGGCACGAGCCAAGCGACTACATAGTTAAATGGTGTGAGTCATGAACTGGATTCGCAGATTAATCACAACCAAGCTAAACTAAATTTAAATTGTAAAAGAAACAAGTCAGAAGAAGGCGGTCGTATGTATCCGAGAGCAACCGAGTATCACCAAATGAAGTCGGAGACGTTGAGAAAACCAGAGGCGCAAGCGCATTTGATTGAGACAGAAACAATAACGACGATTTCTGTGTCTGTTTAATGGAACGTAACGTTGATAAATATAAATAGGGTATGTACATAGTATATATTTGTATGCACGTATAAATAAAAGAACCAAAGTCTATAAGTGAAGTATAAGCACTCGATAAGTTTAACATTGGAAAGCATGTTATGAGTTGGTCGTATGTGCTTATACGATTCATATATATACATAAAAAATAGTTTATAAAACCTACCCAGAAAAATACCCATTTGACAAGAGACAACGGTAGCTTCGGTAAAAAAGAATATTTAAAACTTTTTACTAACATCTAGATAATTACTGTACTGTGATCATTTAAAGTTTTCATTCATTCCGTGTTTTAAGTGATTAGCTTAACCTAATTTAAATGTTTATCAAATGGAGCGAGGCATGCCCATTGTTATAAACGTTAATATATTTGAAGCTTCTATATAAAGAAACCATCACATTGAGTTTCAAATAGATATAAACTGCAACAAATATGTTTCTCATACAACAACTCAAAAAGGGTGAATGGTCTACATCGTAACTACCCTTCAAAATTTGCCCATTTTGAAGGGTAGTTACTATGTAGACCATTCACCCTTTTTGAGTTGTTGTATGAGAAACACATGAGACGCTCATTTATATATATACATATATGTGGAGCTTCCCTCAGGATTAAAAATTCAATAATCGGAAGCAAAGTTATTTGGTGTTTTCAAATATTTTTAATCGTTGTTGACACATGGAGATGATAGTTGTCACATGGTATTTAAAAAATCTTGCCAAGTTATTTATAAGAAATAGCCACCATTACAACCATGCCCCTTTCTGCATGTTTTCCATATAGATTGATGATGATTGAAGTAGTCCCATACATATCTGCTTCCCATTTTGAAGTTTCTTTATGGATTTTTTTTTTTGTATGTATTTATTAAAATTTTTGTTTATCTTACGTCAATCCTATAAATTTAAATCTCACAGATCAAGAGTGTAATGTAACCCGATACAAATCTTAGATTCTTGGGACTACAGGCCTTGACAAAAGCGTTCTTTCACGCTTTTTTCTCATTTCAGCTATTCAACCGATAACGGCATATTTGTATCCTTAAATTAGGATGCAGAATAAATGAGGCACTCTATCAAATAATGTGATCTATAGTTAGAAATATCAAAACGGATATAAACACTCGAAACAAACGTCTGAAAAACGGCATAAATTGCTATGAATTCAGGTTATAATCAGCTTTATCTATGTTATTTACATATGTTCCTGATGTTCTCTTACTAAAAATGTATGTATATGTACATTACTGATTTTAATACTGCACACTGGAATCCTGTTTTCCATCAAATATATATTATTATGTTTAATTTTTCTAACATGGAAATTTTATTATATAATCAAATACCACTACTATAACTATTTTTTAATTTAAATTTTAAATAAAATCACATAGAAATAAAAAACTTAAGTTTAGAGCACAACTTTCCAAATACTGTTCATATTATTTGCCCTACTTTTGATATTTGCAAAATAATTAGGACAGCAAACAAATAAAACGAACCGAAATACGATTTTGTACTTGGCAGCAACAAAATATTCGTTTTATTATAAATTATCAAGTATAAAAAGCCTGTAGACTAATAAAAATCTTACTAAGTATCCACGTTCTCTGCAAAGTTCAATGCCCAGCGCTGACCAAGACCTCAGTGCACTCGATAATTTGTGATTAAAAGAGCAAAGACAAAAAAAAATCAATAAATTGGTTATCGCGCCGGGCATAAACAAAATTATATAAAAATGTAAAAAACTCGTACTTGGTTACGAAGAAGCCCAAGAAGACCATACATATTGAGTCAACCAATAGCTTTTAATTAAGGCCGCAACTTACATTTCTGTAGATGTGTATAAGTATGATTATATTTATATACATATAAGTAAATATAAACAAACGTGCATGCGGGGGAGTTTGCGAATAAACCACGTATGGGAATTACCGAGGTTTTCTTTTTTATTTCTTTTGGTAAGTTCAACGATTGCCTCCAAGTTATTCAGAAAAAGCTGAGACAGCAGCAAGAATGCGAACACCATCAATGGCAACTTATATTTTTGGCTAGCTTAAGGTGAAGGTCGTCTTTTTTTTTACTATTTGTTTTAACGATTTTTCATGTACCCTGCTTCGTATTGACAGAATGTTTGCATTTATTTTATACATATTTCATACAAAAAATGTACAACTTTTATATCTTGAAAGGTAATATAAATTTGTAACTTCTAAAACATTTAGCTATTCATTTCCTATATTATCTATATAAACTTTATTTCTTTTGTGGAATTGAAATTTCAACAAAATAATGTTATCTATACATATCGTATATAAAACAATTTCGTATAAGTTACGATGCTTATAACTCAAGAACGGCTGAACCGATTTTGGTATTAAGTTTGTTGGATTCGTCTTCGCCACGTACATGCTATAGACCTGTGCGTGGACGGGGAAAATTGAAGATTGAGTATCGGAATATTGAAACCAGTCCAATGAAGAAGAGCTCCGCTTTGGTATAACCAGACTTCGTGTTTCTGAAACACAAGAGCAAAGAGAGGCAGGTATCCGTGAAATGAATCGGTTGGCAGTCAGAAATCTTCGAGCACCTTGCAGAAACCTAGACCAAGATAATATTCGACGAGCAAGAAGAAATGGATTAAGTGTTGATTTTTATCGAAATGTGTTTCTATACGATTGCTCAATTGATTACGCCTCACATCTTTTCGCTTGCACTAAAGCTTGCGGCAGAACCGCCTGAGTTATGTTGCCTTAATGGCAAAGAGAAATTGATATTACTGACTTCACCATCTGAGCCAATGCTTTAATTACTACGTGAACCGCAACATTTTCTTGCAAACACACAAAAATTTCAAATGCTGTTTTCAAATGTCTTCATTTGAGGCAGAGATTATCAAAAAAAATGGAGTTAATCGGACATTCAAGGTGATTTATGCTAACAAAATAATTTCGCCTTCGACTTTACAGATTCGGCACTAGAGATCAACACAGAAAACAGTTATTCTTCATGTTCTGCAGAAACTACTTCACGAACACCATGCATTGGTCAGGCTGTTCAAGACTGCGTTGGAGCACTTATCCAAAGATGACTATAAAAATGTGATCAGAGCGGATGAACGACCAGCTGCTATTACTGCTCAATTTAGTAGCAGATGCAGCCAATGTTTGTCGAATGACTTTTTAATAATAATTAGTAAAGCATATTCTGACTATCAAAATGTTGCGCAAGTCTGTCAAATGTTATAACATTTATCTTTGAATTTTTCTTCTATACCCATTTTCACTGAAAGTCACTGCCAATTACATACAATCAAAACAGATTGTCTTGAGCAAGAATGTTTATAATATTAATAGCCATTGATAACCTCATTACCTGCTTATCAAAAATATCAATTCTGTCAGATGTTGCGTAAAAGATTTCGGTTTTACTTAACAAACAGCTTCAAAAACTTAATTGACAAGTCGAAAAGATAATACCACAAAACGGGAACAGTGATATCAACAGACAGTGAAATTTTATTGAAATTTTTGTCATTAGAATAATAACAACAATAATACCAATCAAATGATAAGAATTGTAAAGGTTCATATATTTTTTTATATTTACTTGCAAGTCTATGAATCATTTCGCATGCTTTTAGTCAGCACAAAATTGTTTTGTTCAACAATTCGCATTAAATTTGCGTTGCGAGTAGATTTCTAATTTCCGATAAGCTGTCATTGCTTAATATATGGATCTATAATACTATCAGAGCGACTCAGCATGGCTTCGTATTAAACAGCATAGCCCAACCTCAAGCGGCCAATTTAATATTTAAATCTAAGTAGGAAAGGGGCGCGTTCAGTACTCGTATCTATATTTGCAATGCATAGGGAAAAAAAATTATTTTTAATGAGCAAACACCTACGCACCGGTGGGTAAATGTCCAAACAACATAGCTATAAGATTTACCGATTGCCTGATCGAATTCGATTTGTATTACGTTTTTGGACGACGAACGATTCAATCCGTAAGTAAACTAAGCCGGGTCGCAATTGAAGTCGTGGTTTGAGTTTAGCCCAAGGACGTTACGCTTTTGTTGCTGTCAAAAATTTAAGTTGTTGCTGCTGATGCTGTCAGTCAGTGTAGTTGTAAGTATATACACAAACTTGTCTATGAGTGTCTAATTCTCTTAATCTGTATGTCTGTCTGGCTGTCAGACAATATTGCAAAACCAACAACATAATAAACATGACATCGCGAGAAACATTGAAGCTTATGTGGTTTCAAGTTCCACAAAACAAATTCAGGGATGGTTTAAAGTAAATTCGTGTTTTTTTTTCTTCTCTCTCTCTCTCTCTCTATTCCTATTGCGCTGAGCGCACATAAAATACTGAATATGGTTTTTATGGAAATTTTAGTAGTACTTGTGCTCTGCTACGCAGTCATTTATTTCCCAATATGGGAACTTTTCCACATAATGCAGTTGAAACATTGATGTAAATTTATGCAGGAATTGTCTTAATCGTTTGATAACAAAATTTCGGACTTATATATGATATATTATATACATATATCAATAACTAGGGTCTCCATCATTGCGTGTGATGGTTTCGGCATTCAGTGCTCTTGGGTATCGTTCATACAGTGTGAGTTGCTGTTAAAAACTCCACAAGGTCCAAGGAACATATTTTTACAAACCACTGCAAACAATTCCGGATCAACAATTTCATCCAGGATTTCGGATGATTTAATGGAATCTATTTCATCTGGTCTGATTTTGTCAAAGAACCACAACAAAAACTTGTGCATTGGGCAGACTAAGCTTTTACCATTCAACGGAGTACATCCAAAAATTAACTTGGCCATATACACGGTAAAGCAAGATACGCAAATTCGAGATCCAATAAGGACAAATGAGAGGCTCTCTGGAACTTTGAGATTTCTGGAGTCTGATCAAAGTTACGTGTATCTCAAGTTTTTAACAACAATATCCCTTTGAGTCTTTCACAAAGCGTTGTCAGGGTGGGGAAAAACCTCTCCGACCCCTTTGATACCAAGAGAGGTTTCAGGCAGGGCGATGCTCCATCGTGCGATTTTTTCAATCTCCTGATGGAATACATCCTACGCCAATGCCCATACATACAGAGTATGTCGGGCTCGATCTTGCAAAAGGAAGTGATGCTGCTCGCTTACGCCGATGACATCGATATCATCGGTACGCAGGACCGGCGAGTCAGCAAGGCGTTCTCGGAGATTGAAAAACAGTCTCGGCTCATGGGTCTAGCTCAGATCTCGAAGTACTTGGTGTCTTCTCGCACTCCGTCAATGCGTCTTGGACGGTCAGTGACGATGGAGAATTTCAACTTCAGTGTTGTAGAAAACTTCGTCTATCTCGGAACAGAGATCACCAGCAACAACAACGTCAACCTGGAGATCAGGCGAAGAATCACGCTTGCAAACAGATGTTTTTTTGGGCTGAGCAAGCAAATGAGAAGTAAAGCCCTCTCTCGACGGACGAAAATAAAGATATATAAGACGCTAATACTCCCGGTCCTACTGTATGGCGCAGAGGCATGGACCGTGATTGAGTCGGATGAGACAGCGTTGGAAGTCTTCGAGAGGAAGATTCTTCGCAGGATCTTTGGTCCTATTAGAGTCGGCGACGAGTTTAGGTCCCGTATGAACCGCGAGCTGTACGAGCTATTCAATGAGGTTGACATAGTCCAGCGCATAAAATTCCAGCGGCTGCACTGGGCTGGGCACCTCATTCGAATGGACGAAGAAGCTCCAGCACGCATGGTTTACATGGGGGGCCCAAACTTGATTGGTGGACGCCGACATAGAGGACGACCGGGCACTCGATGGAATGACCAGGTATGGAGAGATCTCTCCGTACTTGGCATTCAGAACGATTGCCGCCAGCGCGCACAGGATTATGGAGGCTGGCGCGCTTTCCTTGACGCGGCCATGACCGGTAGACGGTTGACGGCCATTTAAGTAAGTAAGGAAGTAATAAAATTTAATTTAATTTAGAATTAAATTTTTTTTTTTTTTGTTTTTTTGTGATTGACGTAATTCGGCAATTCTAGTTTATCAAAACAAAAAATTGTTTTTGATTTTATGGAGACTTTTCAAACAAACAAACTTGAAACCTATTGTTGTAACAGCCTTCGTAAGGAAGGTTGAACAGGCTAACATGTTCTGGTGACTTTGCTAAATAATTTATACAAACATGCTATATAGTATGCAATAAAACCAATAGTACATTAACCAAGCTACAACCAAATGAGAATTATAACAGTATGACAGGGCAATGAATGAAAATGCAAGTTTAAATCGATATATGTACATTATTAATGGTCATTTGAAATGAATAACTATAAATGAAACGTAAAAATGATGTTCCAATACCTACACCTACATAGATACCCAACTAAACATAGTTCGTCGACTTTAACTTTTTTCTTTTTCACAATATGACACGTTTGGTCGGGAAAAAAAAAGTTTCATTGAGTGGCAATAAAATTAAGTACTTAAATGCATTTATATTTTATATATATTTCGTTTTTATAGAATTAATTTGAATTGTTTTAGTAGAAGCCTAACATATTGCTTTCCATCCCTGGGTAAAAAAAAACTAACGTAACTTACAACGTGTAACCGAAGCGCGAAACAATGTATCGCGTTGTCTGTCTGGCTGTTAATGTTATTTTGCTTGGGATTTCTATTGCGTACGAGTATTTTATAAATACATACAAATAAATGAGTATGTATATGCATGAACATTGCTGAATACATCCGGTAATAGCAACGCGAATATTTTGTAGCAGCATACAGACAAGCAACGAAGAAATGAAGTTAACATTATTAGCATTTATTACACAATCTCGGAGACAATGATTGAGTCATTGGCCAGAAAGTTAAAATCTTGAACGAGTTATAAAGAAACAACATCCAATAACTACGTCACATGAGCACGGCTTGAGGTCGATACAATATTATTTTCTCAAAAAGGCAAAACAACATCTTGTAGAATAAACACTTGCTAACGAAAAGTTAAAAACGAACAGCTGTAGTTGAAATCTGAGATACAATATGCTGCAGTTTTTTTGTAGGCGTCTACGTCATTGCAATAGCGTCCGAATGTGCCACATTAAAGCGATACTATACAGTGGAGAGCAAAACCAACAATCGAGTGGTTTCACTCGACTTGCTATGGAAACATTTCACAAAGAAGTGCATCAGTTCATACTATCTACTCGTATTATACACTGCAAACTTATATATAGCACATGATGTTTTCTTTTACTTGGAATTCTTTGATATATATTTTTTCTCTGCAGAGTGTTGTGACCGCTGATAGAAACGAGAAGGCTATGCATTAATCACTCTAACATAACTTAGACATGAGGGCAGGGACTTCCCTTGTGGCTCGTTTGCGTTCTTGGAGCACGAACGTGATAAACAAACGGCAGCGCCAGCATTAAGTTTATTTTCAATTTTGTTTAGTTGTTGGTGTAGATTGGAAATAAACAACGACGACAGCAATAACAGTATTGGACGGGAACGCAAACTGGGTCATCCATAAATAGAAAGAATCAGTTGATGTTTTGATTTATTCTGTCATTTAGAACTCGAGTTCAATAAGTGACGCACGCTGTGTCGATTTCACTCACAAAAATTTGTCAAACCCAATCATTTCAGCATCAAAGTTCCAACAGATTTATACAAATGCAAAATAAATGCAAATAACAATTAACAGATACATTAAATTGTCGACAAAAGGCTGCCACGGCTGGAGTAAAATTGCGACAATTTGCAAATGTTGCACATAAATATATAATATATTGCACCCACCCTTGCCTCTCTGCTGAAAATACTTTACAACAACAAGATTATGTCGGACGGCGGTATCACTTGTGGCGCACATCTCTGACACTACCCGCCCATAAGAGCACGCATGCCTCCCCATGTGCCGTCAGCAACACGGAATCCATCCAATAAACGAACGCCCAGACGATTTTTATGCTCGATTCAAATAATAAAATCACTTGATATACTTGTACATATTTTTAATAAAATGATAAAGGGGAGAAATAAAATTAGAAAAAAATATGTCTGGAGAAAAAAGAAAACATGAATCAAACAGATATTCAGTCAGATACATGCAACGCAAAGAATCTACGTACTTCATGTGCGTATTGTTTAGAGTGAAAGTAGAGAAACATACAGAGTATATACTCGTATGTACATATATGAGTGGTAAATAAAAACACCAACTGTCGCAGTAAATAAAATTTTGAGTCAGGAAAATTCGAAAAACAAGAAATAAACTATAGTTCATTTACTTGACTATATAATACCCTGCACATAGCATATTTTTTCATTATATGGCTTGATTTACTTTCTACAAACTAGGCTAAGGATCGTGTCTGAAGCTATTTAAAAATATTCGAACTACATTATATCACCAATATTTAAAAAATCTGATCAAATCCAATGAGAAAGTTCCTCAATTCTCACTAACATAAAATCGATTATTGTTGTTGTTGTTTTTTTGAAGTTCACAACTTTGCAACTTTGTTTTAACAGCCGATAGTTGCTTTTTGTTTAGTTTAGTTTGGCATTTCATTATGGATAGACTTACCCCAGAGAAGCTCTTGCAAATTGTTGAAATTTTTATCAAAATAATCATTCTGTTCGTCAAACGTTAAGTTCGAATAACTATGGATCGCTTTCGCACCATGTTTACTCCTTATGACAATGTGCATCTCGCAACACGCAAAATAGCACGTACCGAACAAGTTTTAGGCACTGCACTGCAAGACTTTGAAGAAGACCCAAACCAATCAATTTGTCGCCTGTCTCAGCAAATTGGAAGAATCTTGGTTTAAAAGCTTTAAAGACTCAACAGAAATTAAAGCCAAAGTACCATCGTAACCGCCGCCATTTCGACCAATGGGCTGAAGCGCAAATGGTCTTGATTTTCCATACAAAATTTTGTTCATACGAAAATAACCAAAAATATCGCATTTGGAGGGAAGATAATCAGCTTTTGTCTAAACACCATTATATCGACAGAAAACTACAGATATTTCCGCTTTATACGCCGGCGGATCCATTGGTTATTGTCTTCAAATAAATGTTAAAAAAATTTAACACCTAGAAATCAGCATTCGAAGAGTTATTGGCGAACTACGAAAGCAAATGCTGCGAAAAGTGTGTGAAAATTGGACTTCCAGATTGGTCGAAATCATTTTTAAACAATAATGTCATAAAATTATTTATCCAATAAAGACAGTTTAATTGATATTAAAAATATTTTTGTTTCATTTTAATTTAAAGTTAACTCTAAAAAACACACACTTTAGCAGCCTGATTTTGGGGTAATGACGGATGATGGTGACAGGGGCTAGTAGAACGCTTTTCCTTAAAGTCATTAGGAATATTTTTATTAAGGTTACACCTTATTCCAATTACAGAATTACGAACTTTTCTTCAAACTAAAAGAATAAACATAGCTACTCAACGCTAACAAACAATTGTGAAGAAAATTTTTGGGACGAAGTAATCTATACTATCGATAGAAATCTCATATATTTAAAATAGCGCAATCTGAACACTATTATAAACACAAAAAAAAATCATTCGATTTTCGCAATTATTTTTGTTGCTTGTGTGCCGATGTGACCGCTTTTGTTGTTATAGTTCCCGCCGTCTTGTCTCTATTAATACTCACAATAAAATGGCCAATGAACTTCGTTCGTAGTAAACAAAAAGTCTTTGTCGTCGTCGTGTTTCATATGGTACCACTTTCAAGGCAAAGACTACAGTTCTTCAACTTCCGCCTGTGACAATGTCTTCTCTCTTGGCTTGTAACAATTTCTATTTTATTTTATTTTATTTATTTTTTAACTTGTGTGCACACTTTTGAAGGGAAAATAAAAAACATTGAGTTTTGCATTGTAGTCAACCGTCGAACCACAAGAAACGTGCCATTAGAAAAATGTTCGAGTTTCTAAAAAATTTCGTTTTGCTTAAATCTGCATAGAAACAAGTTTATGAGCCAGAAAATTTGCAGTTGTGTGTTAAGAAGTACAAATTGTAGAGAGGAAAATCAAGTATAGCTTTATTGGGTTCAAGCAACCAAAGACGAACAATATTTATATCTACGAGTATATAAAGAAAGAATTAAGGAGGCCAACTCAATTGAAGAGTTTCACACATACAATTCACTTCTTTTAACGGATGTAGCATGCTACCAACAAGTGACTCAACGTTACCAGGACGAATTCTTTACTATATTTACAATTAATGACTTAAAAAGGAGATGAGGTCGTTGTCAGAAGTTCACACACCACTCAGACATGTGTCACTTGGGTAGCCTCTATACAGCCGTTTGAAGGTGAACTAACTGTGAGAAGGCGACAAACACCCCCTTGATTAGGGGTTGGTAAGCTGGGTTTAGGACCCGCGACTGTCGAAAAATAAATAACTCCAATGAAAAAAAAGGAAACCTCGAATGGAATCCTATGATGACGACCACCGCAAGCGAAACGAGTCCTGTGAATCCAATATAGCTGCAATGAGAATAAGCACGAATTAGGATGCGGTTTCGTGATAAGTAGGGAACTATGTAGCCTCGTGTTCAAATTCAGATCTGCTGACGGGCACCTAGCCGCGATACGCATCAAGGCTAAATATTTTAATATAAGCCGGATTTGTACGCACGCAAAGACGAGAGAGGGAGACGATAATAAAGATGAATTCTATCCCAAACACGATATCTAAATAGTGCGTGAATGATTTCAACGCCAAAATTCCGACGGAAGAAATGTCTGGCCCATCCGACTGTGCTTCCAATATTGGAGACCTATATTCGTAAGCAGCACCAAATTTCAACGCCACAGCATCCACAAGGCTATGTGGCTAGGTCCAGATCATATTACACGCAACCAAATTGATCATGTAATGATTGACGGAAGGCACTCATCGAGCGTGTTGGACGTGCGCACGTTACATGGTCGACGATGATTATCGCAATTCTAGTGCAGAGAAGGACGCTTCCTATCAGCGAACTCTGCAATCGGGAACAACGCGAGCTCTAAGAAAGCGATATCGAGAGAAACGGAGAGGACGCATAAAAAGAAGCAAGAGTTTAAGGAGAGAGGTAATGTGACAGAAATGATGGTAAAAAATAACAAAGAGCCAGGCTATGATGGACTGCCAGCTAGACCAGCGGTGAAGAGTTGGTTTTATGCAAGATCCGATGAACGCATACCCATTGACTGCAATCTATGTTCGCTGTTTGCGCCAATTACCACGGAACAAGCCTCCTTCCCTTCGGATATGTGATTTTATCGCGCGTATTGTGCAATAGTCTGATTCCATATACGGATTCACTGATAAGACAATATCAGTGAGACTTTAGACCAAAAAGGTCGACCAATGACCAAATTACGACATTACAACAAAACTTCGAAAAGATCCATGAGTTTCGCAAGTACACCCGCCACCTATTTGTCAATTATGCAACCGCTTTTGACAAGCCGATAAATCCGTCTTTGCATGATGACGCTATCACACACTCAAAGCGTTGTCAGGGTAGGAAAGAACTTCTCCAATCATCTTGATACCAAAAGATGTTTCAATCAGGGAGATGCGCTGTCTTGCAATTTTTTCAATCTACTGGTGTAATACGTTCTACGCCAGAGCCCGTACATACATATTATGTCGGGCTCCAAAAGTGATGCTGCTCGCGTACGCGGATATTGATATCATCGGTACACATGAATACGTTCTCAAATATTGAATAACAGTCACGGCTCATGGATCTAGCGGTGAATGAAAACAAGACGAAGTACTTGGTGTCTTCTCGCACGCCGCACCAGCAACAACAAAGTCAGCCTGGAGATCAGACGAAGTAAGTAATTAGAAGTAAAGCCCTCTCTCGGAAGATGAAACTCAAGATCTGCAAGTCGAGTCGGACAAATGGGCGAGACAGATTCTCCGAGGTTTATAAGCTTGTCGATGCGGTTGACATAGTCCAGTGCAGCGGCTGCACTGGTTATCACAGTGGAATGGATGAAAGAACTCTAGCACTCATGGTTTACTTGGTCTAAACTTGATTGGAGGGCGACGAAATAAAGAACGACCGGGAATTGTTTGGAATAACCAGGTATGGAGAGATCTCAGCATACTTGGCATTCAGAACAACTGGCGGAATAAGGTTCGTAAAAATTCGCGTACTTGTTGATATAGAAGCTAATATTTATGAAAGGTTTTAGATGTATGCCGTATACATATATTGACATAGATGACATATGATCTATTGTAAAATACAAACTTCAGCACTAATTTAATTTATAATCAATACATTGTACGATATATATATATATATATATATATATATATATATATATACGATACCAAGATATTTTTATGATGTGTAGAAAAAAATATTGAGAGTTTTATGTTAAATTCAAAAAATGTTAAATTGCAAAAGCCTGCAGTGGTAGGACCCTATTTAATAAACAATACATCTGTTAGCGGAGGTTAATAAGTGCTCACATACTTAGATATATGTGCACAACATACTCGTACAGATGTACATACGTTAGATGCCCAAATAGGTGGTATAAAAGCATGGAGTGATTAAACTGCATTCGTTGTGTTGCAGAAGTTTGGAAAAAGAGTGAGTGGATGAATCGAATGCTGCACAGGATGCTGCATTAAACAGAAACGAGGGAGCGAGCAGCGAATATGCAGAGTGAGTGGATAAGGTTGGCTAGCTGGTAACGTGAATATGCGGATGAGTGAGCAAACGAACGAACGTATAAACCAAATACAGGACAGGCAGGACAACCGAGGACAGAATTCGAGTTGATTTGGGAAAATTTTGTTCTTTGTTGTTGATTGTTTGTTGCCGAGTGGATTTTCTCTGTACAGGATTTATATCTGAGTGTGTTTGTTTGTGTGTATGAAGGTAATGTTTGTTTTTGTTGTTATTTTGTGAACATACATATGTATACGTTCTATGTGCATGTATTTGTACCTGTCTGCTTGTGTGTTTGTATTCATCCCAGCGCTTTGAAACTAATTGGAGAATGAAGCCCTGTATGGATGATTGGGTGTATGTAGAGTGGGCTGTGTTGTGTCGGAAAGAACAGCAGCAACAAAAACAATAGCGCAACGGGGTGTCCGTCAAGGTGTCTGTGACGACAAATTTCTTTTCTATTCCCCCGTTTTTTTTAACAAAATATTAAATATCAGCAGTCCGGATTTGAGACCAAAGCTAAAAGGGTTGAAACTAAAAAACACAGTACAATATCGAATTAAACTTATCCATTCGTTCCTCCGACAGTAAAAAGCCTAAGGTATTCTCAAGTAAATGAGATCTCAGCTTCCAAAAACCAAGTAATTGGAAGACTAACGGGAACCCCACCCTTTAACTTTGGATACACTGAAGCCGGGTAGTGGGAAAACATGATAGACAGCACAAAGCAAACGCGAAATGGCAGAAAAGCTTCATTAAAAATTCATTTGGAAAATTAATATTTCACATTAAAAAGTAGAAAAACTGCGACACGAGCATGGGAGGGTGGAGAATATGCGAAAAAAGAAAAACCACGCAGAATTGCAACCATAAAGGGGAAAATAGAAAGAGCGGGAGAGTGGAAGAGATAGAGAATGCAAAGGGGTGCTCAACAGCGAAAATCATTGAAGCAACGAACGAAGAGAGATTAGTTAGTTTAAGGGTGCTGTTTTTGGAGCTAAAAATGTAAGATAACTTTGTTTATACAACTAAATCATTCGATACGTTTTACAATCGTAGAATTTTTAGTGCACCTTAGAATATATATAAATAAAATGATGAGCAAACTAAATGAATTGTGTGCCAAAAATTTTGACAAAATTTTCAAAAGCCTGAGACCGGTATTTCCACCCCAAAAAGAAAACGTAAAAAGGACTAAGCGAGAGAGAGAAAAGTGGTTGATGTTTTTATTGCGGAAAAACGAAATGAAAAAGGCAACAAAAGCACACTAACAACAACGATACATTGATAAAACAGGAGCAGAAAGGAGCTAAATGCGAGAGAGTAAATGGTTAAAATTTGTGTGTGTACCTACCGGAGACGAGAATTGCGTTGAGAGTTTATTGGAAAATGCGGCAAAGGCGAGGACTAACAGCCAACGATAACGACGTCAGCCAACCCAGCCCTTCTCGGTGCAGCAGCAGCGCCAGCCATGCAGAATTCAATACAATATATTCCTCACTTATGTCGTTGGTGTTGTTGTTGATTCTTTTGGATTATCTTAAATTGCACAATTACACAAATATATTACGCGAATTATTGATATGAATTTATATATGTATATGTATGTACAAACGAAAGGTTATTGGCTTTACGCCTAGCAGCTGGTTTTGCTGCTTAAAAAGTCAGTTGTTGTGTTTTGTTGAAGAATAATAATTAATAACGCTTTGCACCGCGCCTTGTTCACCACTACCTTCACCCAGGCGCTCAGCCAATCGATGCGAATATCTTTGATTTTTTGCCAAATTGTGTACTACGTATAATGTTGTTGATTGCACTTGTTTATTGTAATATTAAAAATAAAACACGTTTCATGTTAGCAGTTGAATTTTAAACCATTTTCATTTTACTTTTAAGCTGCTTTTCACTTTTTCAACATTTCAATTCTGTCGCTCCCACACTCTCCCTCTCTCTCTTACATTATGAAAAGACCAATTTCTCCGCCTTTCTAAGCAATGCACTTTTTTCATATGCGATTTTCAAACAATTTACAAAACTCTGCACTTACAATTATTGGTTTTAGCTCTGCTAATGCATTTAGCCTTACGTTAACTTTACTTTTGTTAATTAATTTACGTCACAAACACAATTTTTCCGCACCAAACAACGAACGTTTCGTCTTCACCGACCGACTGCAAATTTCGATCTACATATTAGAGGTGGAAGACTAACGATAGTACTTTCGATAGTATCACTACTTCGTATACTGTCCACTTTCGAACATTTTCTATCACTGTCGATAGTTGTATCGAAATTGAAATCGCAAGTCGCTGTTAATAAATCAAATAAATAAGCATATGTGGTTGTTCATATGCCGAAGGAGCAGTAGAAGCGTTTGCAGCGTGATAGCGAAGCACCAGCAAGTTCGAATGTAAGACAAATTGACGCTTCAGTACAAATTAATAATAAAAATTTCTTTTCCAAAGGCTGCAAATGAACCACTACCGCGACCACGTCAAGAGTAAGTACGCTCTCCAAAGAAATTAATAAGTTTCTTTTCCATAGGCAGCGCAGAGACAACCACGATTACGTATACTCCCTACACACGAAGATTGTAGGGAGTATGATTATGCGAGACCGCCCATTGATACGCAGGTGGCATATCGCCACCGCCGTCTTCTGCATGGGCGATCACTAGCGACTATCAATATGCAGCGTCGCAGATGTACGGTGAGATAAATATTTTCGACGAGTAAGTATTCTTGCACCTTATTTGACCGAACGCATATATAAAACTATTCAACATTCCACAGTGCACTTTATTGCGATACCAGATGCGAAAAACCATTCAAGTACCAAGCTAGTTTTCGCAAAGATGTTGCGGCACACCGGCCGATAGATGGGGCGATGGTTAAAATGGAGGCCGATAGCGAGTGGAACCTCTCTGACTGATAAAATAATAAAAAATGAACGATATATACAGGCCGCTCCCATTTTCACTTTCGCGCTTTTGCGATTTCATATCATATTATCTTTGAATTATATGTCAAACCTATAGAAATTTGCACTGAAATTGACAGCAAACACAAAGAAATCTAATAATTCTGATAAATATTTTACTGAAATCGCAAAAGTAAATAATAACGGGAGTACGCCTGATAACAATAAAAATATTCAACGGGCTGGGGTGGCTGCAATGCGGTTTCGCTTTTTTGCTGCTTGTTGTATCCGACCGACCTTAACCAACAAAAACATACTGCAAGTCGCTTGAAACAATCGCCCGGTTCGCGGTATGATTCGCTACATTGACCGCTAAAGCACCGTTGTTAGCTTCGTATTATGCACTGCATACATGAGCTGCGGAGCGAAAGTCCACCAAGTTCGAACCTAGTAACAGACTGATCGGACCGATCGCTAAGTATCGATAAATTTTATCGAGCATTCACTGTATGTATTTTACAAAACTACCTCTAGGCGAAGGGGAATTATGTTTGGTACTGATTCACTGTGAGTGTCTACTCTAATACCAAAGAGCGAGGCGAATAAGAATAAACATTAGAAATTTCATACATATTTACGTAAAAGGATAAATGAAAACATGATCAAGTCCATAAAATTAGGGCAGCGGGCGCAGCGTTATGTACGGTATTACACAGCTAAGTCAAAGAGAAGTGTCCTCTCCCAGGATCAGAGTAAAATTGAAAGTAAGTGTGGACTACTTGGATAATTAATTTATAAATGATTAAACATTTATTTTCGCAAATTCTTACATCAGATTATGAACCTAAAACCTCAAATCTGGCCAAGCACCGTGTATATGTATGGGGCTTTCAAGAGACTGGGGCGCTTGGTCTTCAGACGAACGTCAAGAAAGCGCAGGAACGCTACACAGAAATGGTTCACCATCCGACAAGATTGCAGTTCTCAGTAAATAATGAAATTACGGACATAACCGCCGGCTATGGATTTACGGCGTTTGCAGTGCAGCGTTCTGACGGCGAATCGCTATTTGGTGCCGGTTTGAATACAGATTCACAATTGGGATTCCAGGTCAAGGGTAATCCAAAGGATCCCGCCAATCTAGACGTCATCATTTATCCTACGCCGATCAAACTGCCACGCAATGCAGATGAATCGAACGAAGATATGCAAGTGCGCTCTTTGTCTGCTGGGCGCGCCCATCTAGTTTTAGTTACGCAGAACGGCACAGTCTTTACAATGGGCAACAATTCGTATGGTCAGTGCGGACGTACTATAATTGAAGATGAAAAGTACCGCAGTAGTGCACTTATTCATCGCATACCGCAACAAAATATTTGTGGCAAGGACGATGAGATTGTCGCCGTTCAATGTGGCCAGGATCACACAATGTTTCTCACCAAGCTCGGGCGAGTTTACAGCTGCGGTTGGGGTGCTGACGGACAAACTGGCCAAAGCAACTACGATTCCAATGGACAAATTAGGCTTGTTGGCGGTGATATAGCCAAAGAACGCATAGTGAAGCTTGCCTGCTCTTCAGATTGTGTGCTTGCTTTGAACGAACGTGGTGATGCGTTTGGCTGGGGCAATTCGGAATACGGACAGTTGGATGGCTCACCCGATGCGATTACTCAAGTTAATACGCCACGCGCATTGTCGCTTACAAAGGGCATTGGCCAGCTGAAGGATATTGCTGCTGGCGGGTCCTTCTGCATGGCTCTCAACGATCAGGGACTAGTCTACACCTGGGGTTTCGGCATACTTGGCTTCGGCCCATACGTCGAGCAAACATCAAAGCCGCAACATTTGTTGCCGCCTCTATTTGGTCGTAATGACTTTAGCGACAAGACAACCGTAGTGTCTATTGGATGTGGCGTTTTTCATATGGGCGCTATTAACTCTGATGGTGATCTCTTTATGTGGGGCAAAAACCGATTTGGCCACTTAGGTCTAGGGCACAAGAAAGACCAATTCTTTCCATTCAAGGCGGCGATTAACGGCAAAGTCAAAAAGGTGGCTTTCGGTGTCGACCATACAGTAGCCATTTGCAAACCTTTTATGTAGTTTGTAGTTGTTGATTTTTGTTAGAATATTTGTATAGAATATTTTATTTTTAAGAATAAGTAAAGTGGCCAACTGTGTTATGCCCTGATTATCGGTGATGAAGTTTTGATTAATATGAATAATTTCTATTCAGCTCATGTTTTGAGTGAAATGAGCTCTTTTTGTTTTCAAAAATTAAGGATGATGAATATTCAACCTTAATGTCAAGCCACCGAAATAAGGTAGCGCACATGGTCTAATTGCGACAGAAGGGGTAGACGGCAAAGTGAGTTGTGTTGTGCGTTGATTGACCATAGTCGTGTTAGCAAATATTAGCGGATTTGTTCTGCTACGACGGAGACATTTTTAATACTTCCCAGCATTGTTTCATTCGAAATTGAAATACTTTTACTGATTTAGCTCTGGCTGTTCAAAATATTTTCAAACTCTTTCTAAACATAAAAATCTTTTTTGAACCATTTTTGTATTGCAGAATCTATACCATAAAACATAATAATTCAGTTTTATCGACTGAACTGTTTTATTATTCACAAGTCCAGAGAGATATGTTCTTTGGTATTGATAACGAATGATGTCAGCGTGTAACTTCCTGAATGCGAATGTATGTAAGCTGCTGTCTAATCGTTGGACGCATTGGTAAGTTATTCAAAGCTTTTACACAGCTTCTGTAGATAATGAGATATCCAAGCGGCAGAGATATTGGGGCGAACTGCTTAGTTGCTGAACTTGCCAGTCAAAGCGCTACAGCGCAGCTAATATCCGGTAATGAATGTGTTAATTTAAGAGTAACTACGGAAAGCATACATACAAGCATATCAACGCTGTAGTTCCTGCCACAATACGGACCTCATATGCGCTACGAAACAACAAAATCATTCAAAAGAACTATATAGTTTAGATAATGAACTATGCTTGGTATTTGTCCGAGTCATCACTGAACGATAGCTGGCGGATATACACGCTAGCAGATTAAAAAATACTATTTGGAAGGTGAGATGGTCTACTATTACTTCTGCTTGTGTCTAGGTCGTGAAGAATGTAATTCTTGGGCAGACTTTTCTTTACAGATATTTCTGATTTAGACAGTGACGTCTAAACACCTTCATTCAAGCTCCACCTTTGTTTAGTGTCTCTCTTTAAAGGGCCGTATAAGGGATACCTGTATCCAATGCGATATCTCGAGTTAAAAACGACGTAAATGTGTCGAAGATGTTTTAGTTAGATTAGAGTGTTCACTATAATGAATGCTTCTTAAAGATATTTAGTCAGTTAGTCAATTCTGGCCAATCCTCTCTACAAAATGACATTACACCGCATCTTTTCCAGCCACTTTTTGCGGCTTCGTTTTATATAGCCTTAGTATTGTTACAACTATGATTATTTCTGAGAGGGACAATATGGGGAAAACGTGTTTCAATATTCTTTTGAGAATCGTACGTCATATACAAAAATTCTAAGTACCTTTTAATCCATTTAGCACCCTCAATATCTTAGATTTCTGTAAGGATATCATCTCAAGTTACAGAAGCTTTATCGACTGTATCTAACTTTATCCCATTTGAAGTCGGATTATCCAACAATTGGATATTCATCCTATTGAGAACCAACTATATTCGAAGATAAGCCAATACAGCTTTTCAGCTGGCTTAGAATGAAAATCATAAAAGCGTTTGAGTCTGGTGTTTAAACTTTTGATGTAAGCCGTGGCCAATGACTGTCAATTTAACACTAAAAAATTTTATTTTCGTTGAAATAAAAAGGTAAATGGAACCTAAACTTTATAAAATACTAGCTGGTACCCGCCACTTCGTCTGCGTAGTACTACGAGTAGCTTATACTTTTTTCCAAACTTTATTCAATCTCAATAATATTTAAATTAATAAAACAAAACTAAAAGGATTATGTCATTAAAATCTTAATTTGAAACAGTTATGTAAACTTAATTTTTAAATTTTCCATTCTTTGCTAAAATATGAAGATATTGTGGAATCGGTACTCTCGACTCTCATCAAGTATACCAAATGTCATCTGTTCACTAATAATGTATGCAAAAATATGAAAAATGTATTTTATCGGTCATATGGGAGCGGGGCATTGGCCCTTTTGATGTTGCAAGACATTAGCTTTGCGATTTTGACCAAAATTAATAAGATTATTTCTTCCGATCCCATTAACATGTATACCAAATGCACCCTCAAATCTATTCTAAGATATGGCGAAATTTGTTTACCGCTTATTAGGACGGTGGGGCATCGACTCCTCTGATTCGGACCAAATTATTTGGATTATTTCCAATACTTTTATAATGGATATATAATTGCATCCTTGTATCTTGAATAGCTGGGAAGATATGAAACCTCTTAATTAGGGGTTTGTTCGCTGGGCTTTTGACGCGTCACCGTAAAAAAAATCATCCCCCATGAAAACAAAAATGAAGCTTCGAATAAAACCCTATAATGACGACCCCCGCAAACGATATATGGACCAAGATGGAATCCAGGAAATGCGAAGGATAGGACATGAGCGCTTTGAACGTCTATACGATCGTTGTTCCAAAACCGATGTCAAAATCATGCTTGACGATTTCAACACCAAAATTTGGAAGGTAGTTTGGCCCAACTGTCTGGAAATTTAGCCTTCCACGCACTACCTCCAATAATGGAGAGGAGCTAATCGATTTCACAGCAGGTCGGAACAGCACAAGATTGGAACACATTAACATCCACGGACTACAGCGCTGATCAGATTGCACGCAACCAAATTGATCATGTTTTGATTGACGGAAGGCACGCATTGAGCGTGTTGGACTTCTCGGACCACTATCCTGTCGCAGCCAAGGTATGTCTCAGCATGCAGCGAAAGCTAAACGTCTGCAAGCTGCATTCAGAACAGGCCGCCGGAGCCTTTTCAAACACTATCCCGACTGCTCCGGGAAAACTCTCCGTTACCCGGTCTATGGATAGGGCTGCCAATTCTTGGTACGACGAGTAGTGTCGCTATGCTACTGAAGAAAAAGCCCCTCCTATGAACGAACTCTGCAGTAAGAAGCAACGCAAGCTGTTTGAGATCGATATCGAGAGAAACGGAGTGGGGACAAACGCCTTTTCAGACGCAAGAACAGGAGCAAGAAAGGCATTAGTTTGAAGATGATGAGAGGTTACGTGGCAGAAATGAAGCTCGAAAATTTTATCAAAAGGTCAAGCGTTTGACCGAATGTTTAAACCCGGAGTAACCTTCTGTAAAGATGACAATGGTTACAGATGTACAGGAATCTTTAACCTACTTGGAGGCGACTTATTACCGCCAATAGAGAAATGACAAATGGCCTATAACGGACTATAACGTGGTCAATTCGAGTATTAAAAATCTAGAAAATAACAAAGGCTCTGATGAGCTGCCAGCTGAGTAAGTCAAGACCGGCGGCGAAGAGTTCATTAGGAGTATGCACCAACTTTATTGCACTGCTAATGGAATACATCCTACGTCAGTGCCCGTACATACAGAATATGTCGGGCTCAATTTTCCAAAAGGAACTGATGCTGCTCCAGTACGCGGATCACAGATCATGTCGGTATGCAAGAACTGCGAGTCAGCATGGCGTTGTCGGAGATTGGAAAACAGTCTAGGCTCATTAGTCTAGCGGTGAATGAGAACAATATGAAGTAGTTAGTGTATACTCCAATCTAATCAAAATCTATTGAAAAGTCGACTACAGAAAGGGTTAAAACCACTTATACAAACTAACATGACAAAACTACAAACGAACATACCTCGCTTTTTGAATCAAATGCTGTCCCAACAACACACCCAAAAATTATATATAAAAAGAAAGTTTAAATTCACATTCATCTCATTGTACAAAACGACAAATCACTTAACACCAAAACCTTTATTAATACTATTAACAACACGCAACAACGCCTTCATAGTGCCGGAGATTTCAATAGTTGGCATAATAATTGGGGTTAAAATATTATGAAAGATTTATAACTTAAAACGGGGAACAACTCTGGAAAGAAGTCTCAATAACAACATTTACATTCGAAATGAACAACAACATACACATAATCAACATAAATGGTTCATATGGCTTAAAAACAGTTCACAATATCCATTCTATTTCGAACCCCTATATACCAACTTAATCAATGATAATCCAAGTTGAAACTTTCGAGAGCCTGAGCAAACATTCTCAGAATACTCATCTGATACTACTCCCCTCAGATGGCAGCTGGGCGATCCCACAAGATCGTGCGTAAACTAATACCGTACACTTAGAGGTTAGATTTCAACCCTTTGAGTCCACCCTTTGAGTGCTAAAAAATAGAAAAGCCCCTGGTGAAGATGGTCTCGACAACAGGATTTTGAAATCGCTATCAGTCAAAGCGGATTTTTTTTTGGTACTTCTTTATAATGCTGTATTGACGTAATGACTCATACGTCCGGGAAGAGCCCATTGGACGTTGAGTCATATCAACCCATCAGTCTGCTGTCGTCTATTGCGAAGCTATTCGAGGGATGCCTGTTGACGAGGATACTAGCGATCGACGAGATTAACAATGTTAATTTCAGTTTGGCTTCAGGAAGGTACACAGAACCCATGAGCAGCTGAATAGGGTGGTAAACTTTATACAAGATGGGTTCCAGGCGATGGAATACAGTGGCTGTTTACCTGGACATCCGATAAGCTGACTGGGAGTGTACTGTGCCAATTAAAAATCATCCTCACACCACAGCTGTTTTTACTATTATAAAGTTTCCTGAGTGCGTGTTTAACGCTACTGATATGCTCCAGCTGTACCTTTACAAGGTTCACAAATGGGCCAAAAGGTGGAATATTGGTATAATCCTTAGCAAATGTGCATCAGTGGGGTCAAAAATTAAATAGGTGTTCTGCAGGAGTGCTCTGGTATATGCACACAGCAAATATAAAAAAGGACCTAGAAGACCTTGAAATTGTGGATGTCATTAATAAGCAGACCCCAGACTATAGAAATACAAATCAACTAGCCACACGCCTCTTGGAACGCAGAAGAAAGGCAGGAGTTGAAATTAAAAGACGCTTACAAAGTGTTTTTCCTAGGGAGTTTCATTTAAAATAACGCCTATGCCAAATTAGGAACTCTCGTGATCACCATATTGGATTTTCAATTTTGAATTTTTGAAATCTGACTTCAAATTCTTAATCAGCGGCACCGAAATCCTCTAAGTCCATATGTTATTGAATTATAATAAATTTAAAATTTTTATGTTAGCCATATTGGATCCACCATTTTGAATTTAAAGAAAATCTGACTTCAGATTCGAAATTGGTGATTCCGAAATGCGCTAAGTACGAATTTTAATTAAAATGAACCAAATTTGAAATTTTAAACTGTTGTTCTTGCATTCCTATATATAAACACGGCCCATGCTCTAAGGGTGCATGCAAAGGGTTTTAAAAATGACAAAAAACATAATTTTAATGTTTCAACACATATTTTCTTGAAAACGTTACGTTTGTTTTTAGACCGGTTTCATTTTTAGCACGAAAAATCCGTTAAAAAAAACTACGTCCCATTTAATTATTTTGTTTCCAAAAATCTTATTTGAATGAGCTATGAATGCAACTGTCACATCAAAATTTTAATAACGCATTTACTTAAAATGCGGCACATTTCCTGTTAACAGTCTCATCCACGAAACAATTATACTTCCTATTGCAGAAGTGAAAAATTAGTAGCATATAAACTGCTAAAACCCTAAAGCTATGCAAAGTGTTCTGTATCCATACCACTCACAACAATTCTTAAAGTCATAACACCATTGCACTATGCAACGAACTAGATTTAACAATTAATATTTGACAAATTGCCACTCGTTCTAGATCTCCATCAAACCTTAAAAAAAACCTAAAACCTTAGGAATTTAATAAAGGAATCTTCTAGGTTCACTTAAACCATATTTTTTAATTTCCAAAATTAGATTCTATATCCCGCCTCAATGTCACCAAGTTTTCCAGATTTCGTTTAGGGCACCCACAACTGTTACACAACTACTTTATAAAGCAGACATCCATTTCAATTTGTAAACATGCAATCTCAAACTAACCATCTGTTATATCCTAATAGAATGTTCAATGAACCAACAAAACGTAAACAAATATCTTAACTTAGATTTGTATAGTAGATAAACTCCTATTTGGAACCAATTGATAAATTTTATTAAAACTAAAATAAAATTGCTATAGTCTCCAAGTTCAACCACACAAACGAATATGTCTCTGATCAAGAATATATGTATATACATTATGGGATCCACCTGGATTCCGGCCTATTACATGTATTTGCAAAAACATAATCCTTTTATCCGACGAGTGCGATATATAATAATGAAAATAATTCTAGTAAAAGTTTGATGTTCATAACAGCTGTGTTTAATAGCTCCTATCTCGACAGCATTCACGATTGGTACGATTTCCATTTAAAATGTAATAGTTTGACATATTTCTAATGGATTTACAATAAAAGTTCACTATTTGAAATTCTTGTAAAAACAATTTATGCAACAAAAAGAATACATTTCCTATCATCTCAATATTAAGCTGTAAAAACTTCAAAATCATCTTTCAAATAGTTCAGACATCTATATAGGTAAAAACAATCAAATTTTTTATTCTCCGCGATTGCGTTATTCGTAGAACAACAAGAGCATAAGCAAGCGTTTGTAACTATGTTATTCGTCATACAAAAAATAGCAAAAGTTTGTTTGCTCCTGCAAAGCAAAGCTAACCGACATACTTTTTTTGATCGTGCGCTATTCGAACTGGAGCAGAAATAGAAAAGTGAATCCCGAAAACGCAAATCAATATCTGACATTATGCGTGCGGCAGCACTGGAATAGAGTAACATGTAATAATAATCCCACCTGGAAAATTGGTGCATAATAACTCTTATTCTTTAATTGTCGTCGCCTATTCTTCTCATATACTTATATCAGTTTTATCAAACATTTTATGTGATGTAAGATGAATTAGACATGACATGAGAGATTACATCGACTTACAGTATATGAATTTTAATGTATGATTTATCCTTACCACATTTGGAATCTTTACCCCAATTAGGACAAGAACTGCTATTTGAGACCACATATAAAGTAACCCCCAAAAAGCTAATCCGAAAATTTGGTCTGACCTAACATACACATTAGATTTCTAAATTCGAGATACCATTTCATATTGAAGTCCAATTTGTCTGTATCATTTTTCCTATCCATTTGAATGAATCAATCAATTGGAGCAACAAACAGACAAACAAATTTGTCTCGAAATGTTGAACAAGAATAATTGACACTAATATATTAAAAGTGTCAAGTTAGAATAGGATTTAACAATTTGACATTATTGTTATTGTTCAATTATACGAGTACAAACGATAATAAATTGAAGATCACAAATTTGCATTTAATACATTTAAATTTTTGAAGAACATTTAGATTAAATTGTTATGTTAGTTTTGTAAATAGTTTGCTGGAGATCTATACATAATTTTATATATAAAATATTTGGAATATAATGCATTTATGTATATGTATCGAGTTGAGGGAGCATTTTAGGAGAGTTGGGGATCTTAACTAGGGTTTACAATTTGATTTGATTAGGGGAGGCATCGTACATAGATTATAATTTATTTTACTGCCTTTTCGTATTTGTCACAATTTTCAACTGCAGAAGTTTGCTTTTAGGTACAATTTTACATACTTTTTTGATTAAGGTTTATAATAACATTAACAAAACATTCTCCATCATCGTCGATTTGCTCATGATGTACGGAATCAGTGTATTGTTTACTTTTTAATAGAAATTATTTGTACAATGTTATGTGGAAAATTTTGTAATTCTGAAAAGAAAAACGGAACTAAAGCTCAAAGTTTAGCACATTTTTTGTTGTGATATTTCTTCTTTATATTCTTGTTATTTTATGCTTAATTAATAAGATAGTGTTTTCTTTTCCTTGACTGTATATTTGCCTCGGCTAATGCTGCATCGTCTTCATTTCATTCTAATATGTTTCATTTTTGAAGAGCAAATGCTTCAATTAACTTTAAATTTTTAGCGTCAAATAGATTTTACAATCATTTTCTTTTAACTACAGACTACAAAATATACGTAGAGCGTGTGCCAATTCGCCACCCTCCGTTTAACTGGCGCCACGCCCACACGCCTCATGTCAATTACAATAAATATTTAATACAATTCTTTTGCTGATTGTAAGTTACTCTTCACTCAAGCCAACTTCTTTTGCTCTTCGGCGTTCTCATAGGCCAGTAGCTCGGCAATGTTGGAAATATCATACTCAACGACGCCCTTGCCCATAAATTCGGCAAACTTTCCTGTATCGGGCAACGGTTCAGCCGAACGCTTGGCAACTGCAAAAGGGTAAAATAAATATTATTTATCCAATCCGTATTTTCAGAAAAATCAAACAGTATTTTTTAATTACCACCAGAGACGAAGCGTTCGAGCATATATACTTTCATATCGTAGCATTCGTTTGCAATGCGCTCCGAAATGACCGACAGATCAGTGACGCGTGGCGTTATTACGCGCATATTACGTCGAACGCGCTCCGTGTCGATGTTGTAGTAGCCGGATCCCATTTTTTGCATGAGATCTACAAAGCTGCTTGGCGGCAAAGTGGTGTCCCGATCGAGTGGCATTATAAAACAGCGATTAGTAGTAGTGTCAATGATAGCCGACTGGTTTTCCTTAAAATCATGCATAAAACGACCACGGCGTCCGTCCTTAAAGTCTGGCACATCGATTTTAGCGTAGCCCTCATCGTCGCTACTGTCCAATTCGATTTCCTCGCGGAAAAAGTTGTCAGTGTTGTCGGCCATGTTCTCATTGTCAAAATTGTTTTCAACGCCCGAGAGTGGTAACAGATTGCGCCAGTCAATAGAGAAGGAGTCGTCAGAGCGTGGGTAAAACCGTGGAATATCGCCCGAATCATCAGCATATGGAATGTCGCAGAGTGCACGATAGTGCAGATGGGAATGTGTCGGCGCATACATGCGGTACAATGTGTAGCCGCCTAGAACGCCCATCATCATCACGGTACAGGCAATAAGGAACAGTAGAACGGATTTGAAGCAATGATTCTGCGGCCGATTAAAGACCATCGACTCAGTGTCGGAATCGCTATAGGGTGGTGGCGGAGCCTGTAACAATAAGCAAAAATAAGTAAATTTTAGGATACAAAAAAAAAAAAAGAAGAAAAACAAAAGCCAATGCCAAACTAAAAAGGGGTTTAAATTCCCTAAAAAAAACAAAGAGTATCGCTACAAAATTTCACTTCAAAAATGGACCCAAGAAATAAGATAATAATGCAATGCAAACGATGTTTAACAATAATGAAACAGCCAACACGTTCCGTGAGAATTGGCCAACCTCAGCACAAGATAGTAGCTTTCATCCAGCACAATATCTTGAAACTGAAATAACTTTCGCCGTGCTAAAATCTGTTCTTAATCAATTAAATGGAAAAACTCCAGGAATAGACCGCAATACCTACGCAATGTTAAAAATAAAAACTATCTCTCTGCTTAATGCAGCGATCCTTTATCTATTTCACTATATTACATCTATATAGTCATACCGCCTCATATCCATTAATCCTTGCATTGTGACAAAATAGTAACCAAAAGACTATGGTAACAAACAGTCAGCTATTATCAATGAAATGTTTTTATATACCGATGGTTCTAAATCTAATATGGGAATTACATATAGTGTTACAACAGCAAATAAAATACTAACTTATCAACTCCTACCATATTTCACCTCTATCTTCACTGCTTAAATCTCAGCCATTCTTACAGATTGTAAATATAATATGAAGCAAAAAGGAAAGTTCACTATCTGTACAGATAACCATTCATTATTAAAAGCAATTGATAACATTAATAATTAAAACTACTACACTATAGCTATTAGAAATATAAGAATAATAGAGAGCAAATAATGCATACATATACAAGCACATACAAATATTTTCAGCAAAACGAATGAGTAATTGCAATTTGCAAAAGCTCCGATAACTAAATGCCTTATCCGTGCAATACGAGCTCGAGAAAACAAAACGAAAAAGCAAAACAGATGTAGTATCAAAGTCAAGTCTGATAAAAATAATTAATAATGTTTATAATTTTGGTCATACCACATCCGTTTGATTTTTCAGTAAAGCAAACTGTTTTGGTTCTAACTGCATAGTGTCCATATAAATATTCCAAGGACATTTTTGAGAATAACTCTACACAAATACACAAGCCATTTTGGGTTTCTGCATGAATTTGAAATAGAGCTTTACACAAAAGTCGTGCCCGGCCGACTTCTACACTGCAAACACACCATCCGTGTTTTAGTAATTAGGTTCTTTTGATTTAGCTATATAACTACTATACTATTAGAAACATAGTATTCATGGTTTTAAAACTTCGGTTGTTCTTGCAGTCTGTAAATGATCTTCTATTTTTTTTTTTTTATTTTATTGTCCGGAATCAGTCTGCACAATAGACCATAACAGGGCAGGTGGCTTAACAATTAACATAGCCGAGCTCAATCTATTAAATAGAGCTATATATCTTCTATTTCGCAATATCTAAATTTAAAAAAAATGCTTAAGTATATGTATTACTGTATTCTTGAACTCTTTAATCATCGAATTGCATTTGTAGCAATGTGCGTGAAAGATGATATGTGATCTTTGTATAAGTATCGATTCTTGTTTGAACTTTAATCTCCATATAGAAAAAAATGTTATGAAAGCATTCTATACGATTGGCTCTGTTAAAACATTAACCAAGCTCTCGTCGACCACCATATAACTAAGATCTTCATTTCTTTATATCGGTGCAAAACCGACTTTCCTTTTTTCTTTGAGATGCTTAAATTAGATCGACTTCACAATATTTGACTAGTCATCAGTTAATTGACAACCTAAAAATTGCATGTGGCTACACCCCATATGATCTATGTACATTAATGTGTTCGATAATATATTTTGGAGAAAAAAAAAACTAAAAGTATATTTCAATTAAGAAATTTTGAAATCTGCCTAGTAACGTTACACACATTTGCTTGTTTCAGTAACTAAACATAGTTCTTTATTTCTAATCTTAATTGAATTCACAAGTATTCTACCAAATTACTTTTAGTTGAAATAACAAATTTTATTTGTAAAAAACACGTAGCTACCTCAAAATGAATATTTAATATGTGCATGTCTCATCGTCCATATATATTTGCTTATCGCGTTAATATTTAAATAAAATAATAATTTATAGAGTTGTGATAGAACACGACCCAAACACAATGCATATCTGTTGAATTCCAACCGCACGTTTCATACTATATAAAGTAGATAATCGCATGTGCATGTTCAAAAAAATAATATCGAAAGCGTAAATTCCTCATTTAATCTCCAGATATTTCCGCAGAATACATATGTAAAGAAGTAAAAAAAGCGTCAATGAGCCGCAATACGGAATATAGTCAGTGAAAAATACAGCTGACACACAATTCCAAAGGCCATTATAAAAAAAGTGCAAACGTATGAAATTCGAAACGCATTTGTTTGCATTTCCATTTAAAAATTAAAGAAAACAGAAGCTAATAAATGCAAACAACAGCAAAAATATAAAATGACAATACGAAAAGAGAAGCAACTAGAGTATGTAGGTTAATTTCACAACGTTTTGTTTTAAAAATTATTTTAATTATTATTAGTTATTATGCTCTATCTTACTATTGCCAACCTAAAATGAATGTATAATCATTCATCGGATCGATATTTAGCGAACAAACCTAACTGAATAGAGATGAAATCTTTGCAGAAAGATCACTAAATTACCAGATTCACATAGACAGACTGCGAATCTTTGTACACCTAAGCATTAGATCTTTAATGTTTGAATGAAAAGATGTATATATATAGATATAGATCAAAAAATAATTGAGTAGTAAGAAAATGGCTCTCCTTTTAATCGGTTATAAATTTCTATCACGAGTACTGTCCAAACATCTGAAGCCATATACGGTGAACTAATAGGACAGTATTAGTGTGGCTTCAGACCAAAAAAGTTGATTAAAATGAAATTCTATAAGATGTTGATTAACGTGCTCCTGGTGTAAAGCGCAAAAGCAATGATCGTTTTCGGGGAGAAATTCTTTTAGTTTGCGTCTATTGTCGGTCCCGTATGAAACCCTAGCTGTATGAGCTATTCGATGAGTTTAATGTAGTCCAGAGCATAATATTTCAGCGGCTTCACCGGGAACGTCTTCATATTCGGACAACAGTGTTCCAGCTCGTTTAGTGTACATGGGACCCCAAACTTAACTGGTGAAAGACGGAATAAAGCACGACCGGGTATGTGTTGGAATGGCCAGGTATGGGGAGATCTCTCTCCATCACCGAAAAACTGTTGTAGAGCCTTGGAACAAATTTTCTTTTGTTCAAAAAGTTTAGCATTGACGAAATTATCACAGCTTATTACTAGGCTCCAATTATATTCAAGAATAAATTAACGTTTTTAATAAAAATAAAAACTTTTTATAAATACATACTTTCATATTGATACATATAATTGGGATGGAAGGAGTCTTTATCTCAAATACTGGTGAGAAGCTAATTGATTTCGCTTCAGTTCGGAACATGGTAGTTAGCAACACCAGATTTCCACACCTCAACATCCACAAGGCTACATGTCTGAGTTCAGATACATTCAACCAAATTGTGCATGTTCTGATTGACAGAAGGCACCCTCGAGCGAGTTGGATGTGCGAACTTTAAGTGCTCTCAACATCGATTCGAACCACTATCTTGTTGCAGCGAAGATACGCACTAGGGTCAGTGTAGTGCACGCCGTACGACCCAAAATGCATCTAAAGCTAGACGTCGGCAAGTTGCAATCAGAACACACCGCCGAAGCCTTCTCAAACACGCTATCCTGACTGCTGCATGAAACCACTCAGTCGTCTTAAGATATGTATATATGAGCAGTGCAAACATTTGAGTTGGAGGTCATTGGTTATACAAAACCTCTAATTAATTCTTGGTACGATGAGGATTATTGCAAAGCTACTGCAGACAAAAACGCTTCCTATCAGCGAACTCTGCAGTCGGGAAGTTGATTGGAGTACCGTGTAGTAGATTAAAACCGTGCACTTGTAGGAATTATCAGATATGGATATTACAGCATACTTGGCAATCAAAACTAGTTCTAGCGCACACAAGACTAAAGCAGGTGGTAAGTTTACTTCCATATTTGGTTCTTAGTTCAATTGAAAGAAGCTAGTACCTACAGGTTAATTTCGTTAATTTCGTGCAACACAATTAGAATACTATGGTCTAATTGTCGTTATTTCCACCTAAAGTTTGAACCTAGAAGTTCGTAATCGACCACTTTAGACAAATATATGAATAAGTAATAAAAAGTTTAAATTGGACTTGATTAAAGGCGAAACAATGGATTGTACTTTAATATATCAGTGGAAATGTTTAGTACCGATTAAGGGTTTATTTAGTTTTATAGACAATAAACTGATAAATACATCCACTTTTGAGTTGCTGCCATACAAGCCCACATAAAACAATTTTTTTAGTTTTAGTAATAAAAACAATATCATTACAGCAAATATTATCCAAACTGCAAGTTGGATGCTTGTTTGAAATATGCCTAACATTTGTTTAAAACTGCGTGTGATGACCGCTATAATGGGACATTCCACTGGTCGTTTTAAACAATTCTCCAGTTTAAAAGTAAGTTGATGTTTCGTTTCGTTTAATTAAATATTACCAAAAAAAAAAAAAAAACAGAAATGCACGGTAAATTCGGCTACATTTTTAATTACATATATTAAAAAAAAAAATAATTGCACAAAGATGTGTGAAATTAAAGCTGAACATGGTTTTTTCTGTTGAAATTGTTTCGATAAGCAGAAAAAAAAAACAAATAAAACTAAACAAAATGCGGGTCAAACAAAGAAAAGCTAAGTATGTATATGTCGATACTAAAAAGTGTAGAAAATGAGCAAAGAAAAAAGATAAGTAATGCTATTTGCTATAGAAATTAATATATGAGAAGCAATAAACACAAATTGGTAACACCTTTACCAATTAAGAGCGAGGGCAGGATTGTAAGGAAAGGGGACAAAATAAAAACAATAACAAATGGCTAATTGAAGCAATTACGCCAAATGAATACGACACATTTTCAAGGTTGAAGGCCATCGCGCATGTATATATGTATGTACATATATGTACTGTATACATACATACTATTGTATGTCAATAAAATCAACAGGAAAGTAGACGATATAGACAGAATCCATCATGTCTTTTAAAGAATTATGCACGTATATTTTGTGCCAACAAGTCGCATTGCAGTCACGGGTAAATCCAAACAAATGAGTGAATCAGTTTTACTTTGGATAAGCAACAAAGTTGAGGGAAGGGCACGGGAGAGCGGCAACACTACTTCAAAAAAAAAACATTGCAAGGACATTGGGAACTCCAGTACTTATGCATGCCTGCTACCTCGCCTGACCGACTACCTAACGTTCGGAGGCTGATACACGAAAAATCGATAAGTGCAATTCTGAAAAGGACACGAAGGCAGTAAGACGAGGGACGAATCGTTGGCACAAGTTTAAAACGAGTGAATATAAAAAAAAACATTCGAGGTTTGTGGGAAAGACGGTCGAGAAGCCGTATGGACGTTCGAGTACCCCTTTCCTCAGGGACAACACGACTCAAGGGAATCTCGGCCAACGCGAATGTTGCAGCAAGGCTCACAAGGACGAATGATTGCGCAAACGAGGGAATATTTTGTTTGTTGAATGTACTCACAGTTAACAGCGTGCCAGGTGCCACGCCTCCAGTACCGCTATGCAACATTGCCTCCTCGCCGCCCATTGCCAATGGTAACGGTATCTTATCGAGGCTTTTCTTGTTGCCCCAGCTCAGTATCTGTTTTCCCAGAATCGTCATTTTTATTGCGTCGTTACTTTACACTTTTCGCTTATTAAATGATTTATTTAAGCCGTACTCGATCTAGATATTTTCCACCTTTGCTTTACTGTAAATTTTGTAGTTGCTCCCAAACGATTAATCTGAGTGACAAAGATAATTTTGTTTTTTTTCACGTCTGACAATCAATCGCAGCGTAATAACAATGCAGGGTGACCGCAAATCAAAACTGGAGAAATACCATATTTTTAATTTAACACAAAAAAAGTACTAAAAATTCCTCTGACCATTCCATTTTAACCGCTGGGATGGACTGTGTGCTTAGTATGGTCGTGCACATAGGTATGCTAACTACGCTTCATCTTAAAATCTCATTCATTTTAAATTTGGTGGAGCCAAACTCCGCCAAAACAATAAAAATTTGTATATACATATTAATTAATATATTTAATTAATGAGCGTGTCAACCCGACTGGTTTACTAAATGAATGTTAAGTATTATATTAATTCTCGGTTTTTATTTTTAATATACTTTTGCGGTGGTCCCATAGCAAACAAGTCAGGATCTGATAAAGGGATCTCAATAGAAATTGAGAGGAGAAGTCCCACCACACCATACAATCGATTAATAAAATTCGTAATATCATTCCATCTTTTTGAGCTACAAAAAGCAAAAAAAACAGTCACTATGCACACATATATTTTAAGCGGAGCCTACTGAACTGATTGAAGTCGGTGCCATGATTTGCATTACGCGTTCATACGCGGAGCTAAATCCAAAAAATAATGATGCGATTGCGTTTTCGCGTTCCGCACCGACTTCAACAGATCAATGTTTATTTTTCTATAAACACATTTCGCTTCTTACTGGGAAATTTGTAAGGTATTGTAGTTACTTTTTATTTACCTATTGTATTTGTTATTGTTATTATGCATATATGTATATTAAATATATATTATTGATTAAAGGTAGAGTAATGGCGCGTTTTTCTTTTACGTGATATCCCCAAGAGGCAAGGAAGCACGGTCGACTTTCTAGAGAGTAGGGTCGTTTCGATAGTCTACTTTTTTTGTGCTTTGACGGAAAGCACAGTCGACTTGGAAGAAAGGGACATTCGGGATAATCGAAACATTTGGCGCTTCGAAGGGAAGCACCATCGATCCTGATCTGAACACGGACAAGGCAGCCGGCACATTTGCTACTTCAAATAGAAGTATGGTACGCGCTCCATGAGCTCAGACCGTAGCGACGACCGAGTTTGTTGTCGACGGTCTCTATGATGGTGCAACCAAAACAAGTTGTACGTTTATTGGTTCTCTTCGGTACGTGCGTTCGAGGGTGAAGCCCACTAAATCATCGCTACTGTCCTGAAATGAATTAAAAATGAACAAAAAAAACCTACCGAAGACTCTTCCAACAGCTGATGTGGGTATGACGATAATGTGTCATCCAACAGCTGTGGTATCCCTGATCTGTTTGCGCTTGTGACGGTTGTGTATCTAATGTACTGCTGGGAGAATATTATTATTAATAATTATTTTTATATTTTTTTTTTATTTTTTTTTTATTTTAAGTTGTTTTCACAATTAAAGTGAAAAGCTAATTTGGCCGTACTTTATACAGTTATAACGCCAGGCATAAAATGAACTGCAGTGTGCAGCATTTCAAATATGTATTACTTAAAAGTATTTTTTTCGATTTTTTTTTTCATTTTGTGCGTTCAAAGCGCACCTGCGAACACAACCTTCTCCTTCAAGAGCTGTACATAAAGAGGATATTAATATTTTATTACTTAACATTCTCTGTGGCCAGCTCATTACCCTTAATCAATGAAACTAATTTATTTTTAATTATTCAAATTATTATACTAATAGAAGTTTTACTTAAGAAATTGTTGTTTTTTCTGTTGGTTTATATTCTTCAAAATAATCGTTGAAATTTGAATTCATTTGGTTATGCAAATTACTTGAAAACGAGTGTAAATTTTCCTCAATAATCTCTAATTGCGGTTTCATATTTTCGTCAAGTCTTATTACTTCTAGCTATTTTGTCTCTGCACTTATGATCTCAGTGTATTTGCAATTATCTGGTTTCTCCTTTAATTCTTTTTTAATAGAACTTTCAATATCGGCTCAAGTATACACAGCTTAGTTTGTAAGTTAGTAAATCAAGAACAGAATGTTCTTGAAGAACTTTTCAGTTTTTTCTTTTGGCTCGGCATAATCAATTCAGATACAAATGTATTTTACATTAAGCAAGTGATCGGTTCGGATACCCATGGGGTTGTAGATTCCACAGCATGGGGCATGAGCTTTAAAATAATATAAATGCAAATTTTGCATTTCCAATTCTCAATAACCAAACGAAGATTGTGCGATTGCAGCTCTTTACCAGCTAGACATTAGAATAACTATGCAGTCTACAAACAATTATTCAAGGAATGTTTTGCTGTAGAGTTAGTCGTCGCACTCCATCCCACAAGCTCGTCTATGGCATGATTAATTATATTTAGTATCAAATGATGCAATGCAATTATATTCGAGTAATGTGATTCAAGGTGGGATTTATCTTCACTGTAAAATATATTTATATATGGAAATTATTAGACAATTAAACCAAATCAAGCTTGCCATTCTTCTTCAATTGCAATAAAATTGTTTACAGTTTTTAGCAAAGACGAGGTGACTGCATAAATTGCAGCTTTGTCTACATTCTTTAAAAACTCTGCGCATATTTCGCGAACTCCAATAAGTCACTCAGAAAAACTCCATAATCTGCATTAGCAGTCTCTTGGCTATGAAAAGTTTTAGCCTGAAAAGTTTAAATCTTATTTAAAAAAATGGTTAAATAAATAAAATTACGCACAACTTTTTTTCAATGGCGCTGATAATTCACACAGCCAATATAGTAATGCTTGCCAATCTACAGCGGTTAGTTCTGCAGTTGCATAAGCAGGAAGCATTTATTTAGTCAGAGTCCTAAAATTTTTTTTTCCACTTTTTTCTTATTTATTGAATCTCCTTTTGTTAGGACTAACAATAAATTCTTAAATCTAAACTTATAATATGTACTAGCCATCCAGATGGAGGCTAGTAATTTACAGCGGCTCTAAGAATTTAACACTGAGCTTGGGAGGTCATTTCTCCTGAGTTGCGTTGTGTTATTTTGTTGAGTGAGAGCTCTTGCGAGCGGGTTTGGGTGATAATCGAGTTTTTGAGAATAGTTTCGCTTGGTTCGAGCTATTTCAGACTGCACAGTTGGGATATTCAGATCTCTGTGAATACAATCGTTTCGAATGTACCATGGTGCACCAGTTATTGGAAATAACCACTTATTAGAATGGCATTGAACAGTTTGGTAATATAATTAATAGCTGGACTGGGGAGTTCCACGATCATTTTTGGAGAAATAAGATCATGACCTGCAGCCTTTTTTGGGTTTAGTTGATTTTTTATGATGTTTTTTACTTCATGTGTGTGTATTCGGAGGGGTGCTGAATAGTTCCTATCCGGATATGGAGGAAGAGCGAAACCGTTTGTCGACGCGTTTGGCTGAAATTCATTTTTAAGATGTGCTGCAAAAATGTTAGCCTTTTCTTCATCACTGGGAGCCCATTTGCCAGTATTATCTCTAATGGGTCTAGATACCTCAGCAGGTGGCTGAATAGTAGCGCGAGCTTTCCATAACGAAAATTTAGAGTTTTTTAGTGAGAGACATTCGATATATCTTCTCTGGGCTAGCTTATCTTCAATTTTGAGGGCCGTAGTCAGCTCACAAGTAGCTGTTTTTAGCCTTAATTTTGCAGCTGGAGATCTCAAGTTTTGCCATTCTCTTCTTAGGCGGCTTTTTTTTGCAACCAGGTGTTTAATATGACTATTTATTATGCTGTGATTTGTCGTTGGAGGTGAATTAAATTGTGGTGTAGAGTGTTTTGCTGCAGCAGCGAGAATTGAGTTAAGGGCGCTGACAAAGTTGTCTATATCCATTTCGCAGTTGATTCCAGGGTTGAGTTCAATGTGGCTGCTTATATATTTTTTGTATTTAAGCCAATTCGTATTGTAAGCAGTGAGAAAACTGGGATTTCGTTTGTATTGTGGGTATTCCAATAGATTATAAATTATGGGAGAGTGATTCGATGACAGATCTGCGAGTGATTCTGCAGAAATGAATCTGGTTGAGAATTTTCGTGTAATTGCAAAGTCTATAAGATCCGGTATTTTCATCGGATCTGTTGGCCAGTATGTGGGACTGCATAGTGAGACATAGTCAAGCTTGTTTTAAGTGTTTATGAGTGCTTTATAGAGCTGTTTCCCTTTGGAATTCGAAAGCCGTGATCCCCAATGGGTATGTTTCGCGTTATAATCTCCTGCAGCTAAGAAGCGATCACCCAATGTGTTAAAAAATTTAATTTTAATTTATAATTGATAAAGATTTTTAATTTCATTAAGATTTATTTTATATTATATATATTTGTGTTATTGGATGTGTGCATTAATTCATGCTGTTTTCTAAGAAAGGGTGTCACTAGTATTACTTCGCGCCGTGTTCATTTGGAATTAATTTGGAAGCTACTGTTATTGCGGGTATTTTTTAGTATATGTCATTTGGTTGATGCGTAAACACAAATTTTTTCCTATTCATTTGAAAATGTCGAACTTTGCCCAAGATAAAGTGTTTTGCGGGGAGTTCTTCTTCATTACTGTAAGATGAAGAAAATTGCTACCGAAAATTGCTACATGCTCTAGCTGAACTAATGTGCCAGAAGTGGTTTGCTGGGCTTACTTAGAAGACGAAGCAACTATATCCAGATGTTTAAAAGCATTGAGATTCATCCAACAGCATGGAAATTGGGTGCCGTATGAATTGAAACCTAGAGACGTTGAACGCCGACTCTGCATATCGGAAATGTTGCTTGAATGCCACAAAAAGAAGTAATTTTTGCATCGGATTGTCACTGTTGTTGAAAAATGGATTCACTACGATAACCCCAAGCGCAATAAACCGTATGTGAATTCCGGCACACCATCAACATCCACGGCAAATCCGAATATCCATAGCGCCAAGCTAATGTGTTGTATTATGAGCTCTTGAAATCGGGTCAGACGATCAAAGGGGAACTCTATCGAACACAATTGATTCGTTTGAAGAGAGCAATCATCGGTCACATGTTGCAGGACCAGTTAAAAACTATTTGGAAAACAGTAGATCACCCGCCTAATAGCCCACTGATTACTACTTGTTCAGATCAATGCAAAATGCCCTCACGGGAAAACGCTGCACTTCGGAACAGGGTATCAAAAATTGGCTCGATTCGTTCTTGACCGCTAAACGAATATTTTTGCTCAATACTTTGGTCTGTTGGCTCTAATTTGTTTTTTTTTTTTGTGTTTTTTGTATAAGAATTTTATACCGATTGGTCTTACCAAGAATTAGAATTGGTGTGACCAATGACCTCATGGCAGACCTTTATACATATCTTCAAAATTGAGTTACTCACAAACTTGGTTTTTCAGTTATCTTTTTCTTTAATTATAAAGTATGAAGAATATCAAATTACAATTGTTATTATTGTTATTTTTTTTTATTTCTATCTCTTCCTCAGGCGTTCCTGAGACTGACTGTAAGTTTTTTTTGTACAATTTTCTATAAATCTTTTTCAGTTATGGTTTCGATTTAACCAAATGACTTGTCCAAGATGCCAAAATTGGATGTATCCTCAGCTTTTTCACTGGTAGTGGAAGATTCCTCAGCGAGTATCCTCTTTCCATTAATGGTGGCACTTTATTCGCCAAGCGATTTTCAGCTGCATTCTGCAGTTTATTTTTATTGCAATGGACAGCTTCTTGAATTACCGGCGGAGGTGATTTTCAGCATGTTTGGCTTTTCTATCGGATTTTTCTTCATCACTTTTAAATTTGTTTCGATTTGATTCTTTATCCTCATTTCTTGGACGTTTGTGTCCTCGTCGCTCACGTTCATTAATTTAATGTTGCTCGGGCTTAGGAGCTTTATCCTGCCTATCGTGTCGCTGGTGTTCATGGAAGTCCTTGGTTGTTGATAAAGTAACGATTTCCCGAAATTTAAAAGCATTGGGATTCATCCAAAAGAAAACCAATCTTAAAAAAAAGTTTGGTATTATGATTAAGATCACTATTTTAAGGTTTGGTACTATTTTTGTGTGAAGCTGATCGTACTATCCGCAAATACAAAGTTTCGGTAGAAAAGCGATAAAACAGCATTTTCAGGTATCATATTAAAGATTTCGATTTATTTTAGAATATTTCCCGCATCTAGAATTTCGTCTTGTACCACCTTCCTTGAACCGTTTAAACTCCTCATACACCCTCGTAGGGTAAAAAGAGATACTCAAAATATACTTCTCTTATCAAATTAAACATGACAATAAATTCAGGATCAGACAGTATTGCATTGTAAACACTTTGAAAAATGTACAAATTTCAACTAAAGGTTGTTTAAGATAGATGCACACAGTGCCAGATATATGGCATTAATTATAATTGGCTTAGCTGTCACTTTTAATTGAAATTTGAATATATTTGTAAATATTTTTAATGCAATATTAGGAGAGTCGAATATATTCCATCTGAACAAGACTTTAGTCAGTACCAAATATCAAACACATTTATGTTTAGTTAGAAACTAATTTACATACGGATAATAAGCATTTCCACACTACTATGTTAAACATTAAAGTATGTAAGCTAGGTTTATACTACCGAATATCAGACAAGAATCAGAATTTTTAACAATTTTCATTAAGTTTTATTGTCAGTTTTATCATCGGATGCACACTTACATATTAAGTTTAAGCTTATTGCGATCAGTAGTAGCTAAGCTCCCTAGTTAACATGACTCGATGTTTTTGATAAATTGTGCGAGTAAGGTAAGGGTTTTACCATATAAACCTTTATTATGAAAATGGGTATTTATTTTTTTTATTTATTTTACAAATCGAGTTACACGCAATGTTCTTGCAAGTGCGTCACTTAACAGCTATTAACGGTAATAATAAATTTAAGATCAAAATCCGCACCGTCAGTTGAGCTTAAACCTATCGTATTTCGTCCCTCTTCTTTTATTCATACACTACTTATGACTATGTTGATTGGACAGGAATGCCAGATGACCCTTCGGACACTTGTTCGCGTAATGGCCCTTGTGTCCGCACTTGTAGCATGTAACCTCCTCCAGCGGCGTTTGGATCTTTACAAAGTGTGGCGGTGGCTTTATATTTGTTGCATTTTCGTCGCTTTCTGCGCTATTATTATGATCGTTGTTATTGTGAGGATGGTGATGTGGGTCGAGTGTTATGTTTGCACGATTTTCGAGACTGCCAGCGTACTGTTTGCACGAGTTCGCCTTGTGGCCAAGTTCACCGCAGAAATGGCATGTTGGTAGTTTTTTATGGAGCTGTTCTTTGCTAACATCCGGTAGAGGCGGAAGTTCGAAGCGTGGATGCATGTGCTTGCAGTTCGGACCATCCGGGCAAAAGCCGGCTAAATAATTCATGCAGATTACGCGACGCAGATGTTGGTGACGGCAGTGTGGCCCATGTCGACAGAATCCGCGTTTATACCACGGACAGTCTTTGACTTTGCTCTGCGGATCGATATGCAGGAAAGGACACTCCTTATTATGGCAGGCATTGAAGCGCGAGTAAAAGTAGCACTCAGGCATCTTGGTCATGTCGTACTCGTGTAGGAACTCACATTGGTCGCCCTTCTTGCAGAGACCACGCAGCCAATGTTTACATACAATGGTTCGATCACCGCGTATGTGACGAAACGGACATGCAGTACCTTTATCGCACCCATCCTGGCCATTTTTGGCGATAAAGTTGCAAACCGCGGCAATAGACTTGTCCATGCCGTAGAACGGCAGCGGAATTGCACCCACCTGTTCGATAAGGTCCCGCTCCGCCTTAAATTGCAGATTATTGACATTGGCCAGCAAGATGTCCATTTTGTGGGTGAATTCTTTACGAAATACTAGTAAAAATTAAATTATTTTTAAAGCAACAACTCGTTTTCGGCGTTTGCTTGCTAAGCGTCTACAGCTGGCTTTGACAATTATTCTTCTTCTTTCCCTGTTAGGGCTGTCACAATTCTTAGTTTACATTTCCATGGTACTGTCGCAAATTTACATTCGATAAGTTATCGATATTTTTCGGCGAGGATGAAATGGTTAGTTTTAGTGTTTTTCCCGTCCCGACCTAAAATGCCATGTTTGCAAGAGTCATTCGGAATCCCTGGTGCGATTTGTTTACAATGCAACGTTGGACTTAGGTTATTTTGTCAAATATTTTAAATTCCAAACTCTTACAAACTATTAAAAAATAATAAAGTGGTAATAATGTATTAATAAGTTTAATTCGGGATAAGTTGCGCGCAGTAAGCAGCTCTCTCAGTCTCTAAGTCAATCCCTTCCCTCCAATAGCTCACGTAGTGCTATGTTGCCCACATACGAGCGCCTCAATGCACCATCGCCCGTATTTCGTATATCATTCGCCAAGCTGGCGGTTACGGCCGTCAGTTTGCCACTTGGTGCTTTCTGCTTTTGCGTGGTATGGTCGCTAGTATTTGACTTTGTGCGTTCTACATTTACACACTGTGATGTGCCCAACTATTTGCCCTCTGTTTCGGCTGCCATCGGGAACTACGAACCACAAAAAACGGTGTGGCGCCTTGCGATCTGCATGCATCTTCCTATGAGGCTGACTATTGCGCGTATGTACTTGGAATATTACAGGGAAAATATACGAAGGAATAGACGCATTTTTGTCGCCATTTCGTGCACGCTGAACGTAGTTGAGAATCTGGCACTATTCTGCCTCTCGCTATGGACATCAGCGGACAATTATGAGATTCATCGCAACGCATTTGTCACCTTTATAGCATGCAGCGAATTTTATATGTTGATCTCATATTTCCTCAACAAGAATGGACGTAAATTGGCGTTGCTACCAACCGAGGAGAAATCGCTCCGTTTTAAACGTAGGCTATTTCTAGTAAATGTAGTGTCCTTTAGTCTGGCAGGATACTGCTTCGTGCGACACAATTCGCATTGCGAAGCTGGAGGTAAGTGCGAGAGAAGGAAATTTAAAACTTACAAAAATAATTCATGCTCATTAATTTCTCTTTTTGTTGAAGTTTATACGTTCTTTGCATTGTTCGAGTATATCGTAGTGCTGACAAACATGGGTTATCATATGACCGCTTACTGGGACTTCTATGCGCTCAATGTTGTCTTTGACTGGGACAAAGGACTTTATTTAACGCAATTTTAATTAGTCAAATCTAAACTTTTTTACAATAGTGATTACGCCTTGCTCCATCCTTTCCGTTTTCGTTGTAATATAGTATTTATTAGCCTAAGCTCAAAACTTACTTAATTTTAACGAATTTTTACACAAAAAAGATTATTATTGATGTTACAAATATCACAATGCAAAGCAGAATTATAAATAAAACGCTACAAAGCTGCTTAATGCCAATATATTCTGTATTTATTTTGGTTTTGTTAATTTATGAATGCTCAATGTAATAATTGATGTTTAAGGAAAACAATTGTTAAACGTCCATAGAGATTACTCATTTTTATTAAATACTTTAGACAAAGTTTGTGCAAATGTATGTAACAGATTGACGAAGGCGTGGCAGGCACCTTACAATAACTATTATCTTGGTGTGCAACGGAAGATGAGATTATATCGCAATGATCGTGTGCTAGTATAAATCAAGCGAATGCAGTACGCAAACTTGATAGGTGCTTTTGACAAGCAAAAAAATATAAGGGTATATTTGAATTTTAAAGAAAATTGTTATAGCCTTTACAGCGATTAAAAGTGTTTTATTATTTATAGTTAAAAAAAAATTAAAAAAATAACAAATATGTTGTTTTAATTGAAACTGAAAGTAAATCACACAATGATAAAAAAAAAGTCAGATTCTTTCCAGATTTCTGGTACCGCATGAACCTGCCTTATTTTAAATGTGATTAACTAAGTAGGTACGACGTAATCCCAACACCTAAATATAATAGAAGTCCTTATTTTAAGTAAAATCTTTGGTATGAAAAACTGCAATCTGATATTATGTTTCATAAATGCGCACCAAATCGTCCAGTGAAATGGCATAGTTTGTTACTGGGCATGTTCCATGCTCTTTAAGGTGCGTTATTATGCATTTCCAGCAAAAGACATAGCCAGAAACCGCGCATGCTGTTGGCGTCTGTAATTGCATCAGGCAAACGGGGCAGCAACCTAAAGCTGGTAATGTTTTCTTAAACTCTTCGCTGCTCTTACTGTTTGCCATAGGCTCGGGATCCTTCAGAGTGCCACCAACTTTGCGTCGCTGATCGTTTGAGTACCACCACTGAATGAACTGCAAAAAAAAGGCCAGCACTTCCAGCATCTTAAGGAATACATAAGTGACATTGTCCTCCTTAGGTGGTTCGCTTGGATAGCGAAGAGTCAGTCTTAATGCGCGAAAAACAGGCGAGTGGCTACCAGCGTATTTAATTAGGTAGAGGAATGTGTGAACAGCTTTGGAGGCATTATAGGCATGGAAAGCGTTGAGTAAATAACGTTCCCATGCATATGCGTCCTCATGTTGTGCACTTCTCGCACGTAATTTTCGTTCCACAAAGGGCAGAAGAGTGAGCAGTGAGGCGGATGTAAACTGCTGTTGCCTGGTCAACAATTCTCCAGTTTTAGTTTCGGTTCTTTGTAGACCGTAGAAGCTCTCGCCAAATGAAGATGCACGATTACGTAGATAGAGATATTGCAGTAGCCAGGTGACCACGGGCGAGACTTCTTCACGCAATCGCACGTTACCCCAGAGCCTAAAGTCCAACCGCAGACCAAAGTAGTCAAAAATTTTACTTAACGCGGGATAGATTAGGTTGTCTAAAGTTTCCGCCGCCGAAATTTCGAAAATGGATGGTACGTTTTGTAGATTCTGACGCACATTGGCTGCTTCGGCCATTGTTATTTAATCCGGTAAATTGAATTGCCGTCCTAAATCTGTGCAAAATATTAGAGATGAGATGCAATAGCAAAACAGCATACAGATGCACAATACAAATATATATTTATCAAACATATTTATCATACAATATAACGTGCACTATAACCATATATGGCTTCATAATTTTTTGGTATAAATATAATGCTACACTTTATTATGAAATATTACTTTATTTTCTTCCAAAAAAGAATTATTTTACAACTATTTTTATTTTATTTTATAAAACTGCAAAATTCATCGATATTTTGCCAGCTCTATATGTTATATCGTTATCGATTCCATATGCATTGCAAATTATCGCAGCGATAAGAAGTAAGTAGATTTAAAATTTTTATTTTTACATTAATTATTAAATAATTAATTTCTAGAATGTCTCCTCCATGTTCGCGGCCATATTGGCGTAATGAAGATATGAATAATTTAATCAACGTAATCAATATTAGAGTTGCCAAACTTAATTTTCTACTAACAGCTGTTCGCAGTTGCTTAACCAGCTGATAGAGTTGCCAACACGCTGAGTGTATGTGATACATAATATCTCAAAAAATTACTCCGTCAGTTTTGTTTATGAAACGCCGCGCATTCAAGTGAAATGAAGTCTTCTTCAAGCGCAAACGCTTTAGAGGATACGCCAAAGGCGTCACAAAACAAAAATAGCAAAAAATCAACGAAATCACGTTCAAAGAGCACAAAATCTGACTCGAGCAATGTTGGCGGCGCTGTCAATAACAAAAATTCTTCAAGCGGCGGCGCAAATGTTAGTAGCGTCTTTGTTAACAGCATTCCTGCTACTCCTACAAATATAAATATTGTTACAACGCCCACAACGCCAACCACGAGCGGCAGCAGCTATAACTTTTTCGACGCATCGTTCGCCGGCGCTGGAGGCAACAACAGTACGGATATGCAGCCAGGAGGCAGTAGCAAGGTAAATGTTCACAGGAATGGTATAATCATGTTTTTACCGAACTAAATAATGTTCCAGAGCCATCATAAGAGCTATGCAGGCTTAGAACCAAGGTCCGTAAAAATTATGTGGGAGCAGCACGATCAAACAGATCTGGAGTTGTCACAAGAGGTTTGTGCGAGGGTCGCCGAGGATGCATCATATAAGCTTTGGGAGCTAATCAATGTAAGCTGCAATAATTAAATGTTGTTTGGTTGGTTAAATACTATTTTTTTTTTTTTTTAGCAAGTGAAAACTTACGCACGGCACTCTGGCGGTATTGTCACATATGATCTGGTCAATGAAGTGCTTAAAGATGCAGATGTACCACCGGTGTTGGGTGCCATGGACAGCGATTGGGAACGTGTCGATTACGACGGTAGCTATTTCTTTCACTCAGACAAGGTACTGGAGTTACGCGATGAATACCAAAAAGAGGTCAACTTTAGTCTACCTGATGGAGCTGATTTTGTTTGTTCTTGCCCTCTGGATGAGAAACATTTAGAACCGTTGAAACAGTATTTTCCCAATTTGTTATACGGTAAGCGATGTAATTTTTAAGAATGCAAGTTTATAGTTCTACAATTTTTCTTTTATGGAACAGTTGCCCTCTATGGCGATGCAACAAATGCTCTTGTTGCGATAAAAGAGGCTGTAAGCACACCACTTATGGGCGCTTGCTACCGTGTTATCATCTCAAAAATCATACACTTGCTTGCATTTAAACAACAGGATACAATGAGTCAACGATGCTGGCGTTTATTACGCGCTTGTAATGCAAATCCTTATACTTACAATATTAATTGCCGCGAAGAATACTTTCATCTGGCGGAAATACTTATTTGTCAGCTACTGGCGCCATATGAAACTATCAAATCACACGACGCACAGAAGCCACAGATGTCTGATTCGACAGTTAAAATGGAGGTTGATGTGCTGACGAACGAGAGCAACCAGGAGCAGAATACCCCGCATCTGGATAAAATTAATTTAAAACATGAACCATTTATTGCGCCCTCAAGTGTCGGCGGTGCTAACGATGACGTGCCTGTAGACGATCAAGACACACAAAATAATGAAACAACAGTGACTGCAGGCCGAAATACTATGATTCAACTGGTTGAGGACATTGATGAGGTGGAAATGATGGCTCCACTTCCAATGTCCTCTTATTTTGCGTATTCGGTTGGCAATGCTTTCGTCTCAGAACTGTGTGAAACTATTGGTCTTCTTGCTGCACAAAATGGTTATTTCCATGGCGAATGTCTGTATCTGATTAAGAGGCGTCTAAAACGGTTTTTCGAAGGAAGAGAAGTTTGCTCTGAGCGGGGTAAATGCTATTAAGATCTAAAAATGTTCCTACTTATTTTTGTCGGTTATTAGATTACAGCTATTTAAGCCGCGCCGTACGGGGTCTGCTCGCGCTAGGAGAATACGCTTTCCGCGAGTTTATACCGTATATTTACAAATTGCCAATTGACGATATACCGGAAACATTATGGCAGGATTTTGCTTTCGCTGCAATATTTCTTAGCGGGCGTGACGATGTTTTTCTTTATGAGTGGCTGGAATATGGTTGTGGAGCAGATAAATTACAGCCATTTATGGTGCACGCAGCACGTAAGACTTTTAGCAGAAACATATATCTAAAACCTATCAAACAATATGTTATCTTTCAGTTGCCCACGAAAAACTATTGATCCGTGCCAGTATGCGAACCAAATGCAATATTTTTAAAGTTTGTCCAATTCTGGGCATGCGCCGCCTTGAATGGAGCACGCTTGCCGCAGCTATGTGCCATGGTGATGATCCCAGTAAGGCGCTGAGGCCAAAACCTTCGATGGAAGATGCATTTCCGGATATAGTTATGCCAAATCTGCAGCTAAATCGATCTGGCACAATACGCTTTAAGTTCGCCGGTTGTCGGCCAGTATTGCATAAACCGAAGATCGTTTCCAGTAGCATACAAGGCAAGGTATCACCGTCAACAAATGGCGGTGCCGATTTGGCGCATAGTGATATAATTATTGCGCGGCGTAAGCTCTTTAAACCCCTTACAAATCTACGCTCGGCAGTGCCACTATGCAGCTACTATTACACTAAGCTAAATTAAGCAAATCGTATGTTAAAGTAAGTAAAGACTATAATTACAAATCAACAACAAAACAAATTTTATTCTTAACAATCAATCGAGCTAATGCTAGAAGGCTTCCTCTTGCACTGGTAGCCCCGCAGCTTTAATTTCGTCCATGATGCGCTTGTTTATTATGCTTTTAATGTTGGCGTTGACATTAGGTAGTATACCACAAGTACGTGCGGCATGTTCAATCCGCTGCACAACATCGATTTCCCTTCGAGAAGAAATGAAGTTAGTAACTTGTGATTTTTGAGCACTTCCAACGCGGCCGATGCGCCCACATCGATGTATGTAGTCGGAGACGTGCAGTGGAAAATCAAAATTAATAACATGTCGCGCGCGTGTAGTGTCCAATCCTCGGCTGCCGACGTCCGTTGTGGACAGTACATCACATTCTCCCTTTTGAAACTGCTCGAAACGACCAAGTCGAATTTTCATTAGCATATCACCATTCAAATTGAGACAATTGACGCCAGAGTTGTTTAGAAAGATGCTAACATAGTCGCTTGTGGTAGACTTGTTGCTGAAAATGATAAGCGGTCGTTTTCTAGCCGTATCCCGTTTGACGTACGCCAGCAAATTTCCGGGTCGATCTGCCTTTGTTATACGCAGGAATTTCTGCTCTACATGTGGCATCAATTTGTGCAGATTTGGGCTGACGATTTCATGTAGCGTCTCGACATCAATTATACGCTGAAGTATTTCTCGTGTGTTCGTTGGCATAGTCGCGGATGCTAGTATAAGCTGTGTACCTACATTACGTTCGTCCTGCATGTGGTTTTTATGGAACTTCGTTTTGAGAAAAGAACGAAATAAATTTCAGGTTAAAACACTTTCAAGTATTTATTGAAACTTACCGGAAATCTACGCAGGAAGTAACTTAATTTGTCTGTAAATGAATCGTCCAGCATTGTGTCTGCCTCGTCGAGCACTACATGGCGTACCTGCTCTGTGCGGTATATGCCTGTTGTGACAAGCTTGCTTAGTGCACCTAGCGTGGCGACGAGTATGTCGACATTTTCAAATTCGGGATTCATCATTAACTGTTTTGTATTGCCGCCAAGTAAAGTTTTAACTTTTAAATCTGTGTCGGCGCATACCTTTTCAGCAACGTCAGCAATCTGAGTAGCTAATTCGCGCCCAGGTGTGAGTATAATTGCTGTTGGTGTATTAAAATTTCGGTCCGCTGATTTGGCTTTGCGTTGCAGCAACTGTTCGACAATGGGTAACAAATAGGTAAGCGTCTTGCCGCAACCTGTCTCCGCCGCAATAAGTGCATGGTTGCTTGCGTATATCAACGGTATGCCTTTTGCTTGAATGCTGGTCAGGTCTTTGATGTTCCATTGCTGACCAAGATTTTGCAACAACTTCTCATGAAAACTTAAGCCAGAGCTCTTTATAAATTCATTTATTGGGTGCATGTCGGCAAGTAGCTGTTCTTCTCCAATGGTGGCATTCAATGTGAAGTGATCTCCTTTAGATTTGTTATGCAGCCAGCCCTTGGACGCCAGTGACACTGTGCCGAATTTGCTGTCCTCCCGCTCATGCTCGTTTAAATTGAATTGAGAACGCCGGCAGGTGATAATAGCTGGTTTCGATTTTTTAACAGTTTGAGGTACCACAGCAGCTTTTGCTAGATGGCGGCGTGCCTGAATTTGTAATAAAACGCAAACATTTTGCAACATTTTCTGTGCAGAATGCTAAAGATCCAAAAAGATTGGTTTGTGTTATTGTCACCCACACGCGGCTACTTTTTGTTTTCATAATGGCAGGGCTTCCAAATTGGCCCAGAGCTCGACAGAGCTGAATAGAGTCATGGGGTGTTTCAACTAAAAACATTTTTAATATTTTTCATTTTGCATTTACAACAGCTGGATTAGTTTTAGTTGTACGCACGTTAACACAAAAATTAACAAATGTCAAAATGTGTAAGTTTGTTAATAATATCTAATAAACGAGGAAAGCATAAGAATGTAATATTTTTTTCGCACTATTGTATAATATTTCTGTAATAATATTATAAACTTTACTTTGTCGGGAAATGTCTCTTTCCAATGAGTATTTTCCAACCCATAGCCGATTGAATGGAAGACCTTAATATTGGTCAAATCGATCAATTGATTCAAAACAATCTTCAGCATACCTATTCACTGATTCAATCACCGTATCATTTTGCTCAGACGTTATGGTTAAAGCTCATGGATAGCTTAATGCATTCATAAATAAATTCCCATTTATTATATACTAGCTTTTACCCGCGACTTCGTTCGCGGATCTTCCGATAAAAAGTAGCATATCTAATTACTTTTCTTATTTTGCCTCATTTGTGAAACTATACGGCGGTGGTGTACCGCCGCTCTAATTTTGACCAAACTTAACCCGTTTACTTCTCCTCATCCTCTTAACATGTATACCAAATTTCATCTCTGTACCTTAAATGGATGCAAAGATATGACAAATTTTGATTATCGCTTATGTGGGGGTTGGGGCAACGCCCCCTCCGATTTTGTCCAAACTCAACAGGTTGACTTCTCCTCATCCTCTTAACATGTATACCAAATTTCATCTCTGTACCTTAAATGGATGCAAAAATATGATTATAGCTTATATGGGGGGTGGGGCAACGCCCCCTCTGATTTTGTCCAAACTTATCAGGTTGACTTCTCCTCATCCTCTTAACATGTATACCAAATTTCATCTCTGTACCTTAAATGGATGCAAAGATATGACAAATTTTGATTATAGCTTATATGGGGGGTGGGGCAACGCCCCCTCTGATTTTGTCCAAACTTATCAGGTTGACTTCTCCTCATCCTCTTAACATGTATACCAAATTTCATCTCTGTACCTTAAATGGATGCAAAGATATGACAAATTTTGATTATAGCTTATATGGGGGGTGGGGCAACGCCCCCTCTGATTTTGTCCAAACTTATCAGGTTGACTTCTCCTCATCATCTTAACATGTATACCAAATTCCATCTCTGTACCTTAAATGGATGCAAAGATATGACAAATTTTGATTATCTCTTATATGGGGGGTGTCCAAACTTAACAGGTTGACTTCTCCTCATCCTCTTAACATGTATACCAAATTTCATCTCTGTACCTTAAATGGATGCAAAGATATGCAAAATTTTAAATATATCTTATATGGGTGGTGGGGCAACGCCCCCACCGATTTTGTCAAAACAAAGCCTATGTTCTTTTCCATCATCCCATCTATCTCTATTCCAAAATTCAGACGAATTGGTTGAGCGGTTTAGCCGTAAGAGAGGAACCATACATACATACATACATCCATACACACAAACTTTCGCATTTATAATATTAGTAGGATTCGTTCGTAATAAAATTCACTGAAAAATGTCTAGTGCGGGTGATCTATGCTAAAAAGTGTATGAAAATGATTCGACAAAGAAATTTTTTTTTTTCGCGAATAATTTTTTTTCTTCATATTGTAATATAAATATAAGCTGCCGTAATATAAATAAGCTGTAATATAAATATAAGCCGGCTATGCCACATGTTTTATCTTAACGTAAGGAATCCCTTAATTTTTTCGTTCATGAGTCCTTCCGGAAATGTTTAATTTGGGCAAGAGTTAAAACTAAAAAGTTTTAATCTAAAAAAAGAAATTCAGATTCTAGCTACGTCCTGGCACAAAATTGTTTCGTCAAATATTAACAAATCTTGCAATGGATTGCTGAAACTCAATACCGAATGGAGCGAGGAGGACAATGTGCCATTAAATCGTTTACAAACAGAAATTCAGGGGAAAATTGCAGAGCTTTCAAACATTGCCAAATTTTTAGGTGAAGTTATTCCAGAACATTTGACTAATCAGTGTTTGAATCTCAGTGTTCTCTGTCCTCTCTTGCAGAATGGAGATCCCGCTGTTTGCGCCAACTACCGCGGAATAAGCCATCGGATATAAGATTCTGTCGCGCGTATTGTGTAATAGGCTGAAGCCTATATCAGTGTGGCTTCAGACCAAAAAGGTCGATCAGTGACCAAATATTCATATTACGCCAAATCTTGAAAAAAAACCATGAGTTTAACAAAGCCACACACACCGAAATTTTCGACTAAAATCCGCTTTCGACATGCCGATACGATAGAAGTTTATCGACGCCCTGTATGCACTATGTATCCCGGTAAAGATTGTCCGTCTTTGCATGATGACGCTATCTCAAACACAAAGCGTTGTCAGGGTGGGAAAAAACCTCTCCCACCCCTTTGATACCAAGAGAGGTTTCAGGCAATATTTTCCATCTTAAAATGGAATACATCCTACGCCAGTGCCCGTACTCACAGAGCATGTCGGGCTCGATCTTCGTCTATCTTGGATCCGAGATAACCATCAACAACAATGTCAGCCTGGAGATCAGGCGAAGAATCACGCTTGCAAACAGATGCCTTTTTGGGCTGAGCAAGCAAATGAGAAGTAAAGTCCTCTCTCGAATGACAAAATAAGACGCTGATTCTCCCGGTTCTATTATATGACGCAGACGAACGGACCGTGATTGAGTCAGATGAAAGAGCGTTGGAAGTCTTCGAGAGGAAGGTCCCGTATGAAGCGCAAGCTGTATGAGCTATTCGATGAGGTTGACATATTTCAGCGCATAAAGTTCCAGCGGCTGCACTGGGCTAGGCACCTCATTCGAATGAATGAAAGAGCTCCAGCGTGCATGGTTAACTTGGGGGGCCCAAACTTGATTGAAGGACTCTGAAATAGAGGACGACCGGGCACGCGTTGAAATGACTAGGTTTGGAGAGATCGCTCCGTACTTGGCATTCAAAACGACTGGCCCTAGGGTGCACAAGACTATGGAGGCTGGAGCGCCTTCCTAATTGTGGCCATGACCGGAAGACGGTTGACGGACATTTAAGTAAGTAAGTATTCCAGAACGTAGCTTCACAGTGGTTGACATAAATTTCTGGATTAAAGAGGAATTTCCGTTTGAAAATGTCAAGCCGACATCAAAACTATAGGAACTACCTTATTCAGCCTTTATATATAAAAATAGTTTCCCAAAAAAGCAACTTAGTCTATTTTTTCAATGAAATTTTGGGTTCGGTTTTCGCAAAATTTAGTTTCCACGACACGTTTTTAATTATTCGCAAATACCGTGCGTGCACTGTTTTTTGAAATTACTGTGTTTATTTGAAAAAAATCAGTTCCCCTACAAACAGCTCAGCTCCCCAGTCATTCATTCCGGTCTACGTCCGTGCTGTTAGTTAATATACGTGTAAAAGTGATTTAGCGACTTTAAAATACTCTGCTTCCTTATACATGCTCTGCATCTATAATATATAAAAATATTGTAGTTTTTTTTTTTCCAAATTTCATTCAATTAATATCTACATGCCTTTTTTGTTGGAAAAAAACTGGCCGTACGCCCTAATATTATCACGTATAAAGTATAAATAACTGTGCGGTGGAAGTTGTGAGCTCGGTGGCTACAATATTTATGTCTTTATCTGTGTTCAAGTATGAGAAATCTAAATTCGCAAACTTGAATGCCCTAGCTGTGATAGTTCCTAAGATGTCGATGTTCATATATGTGGACGGACTTAGCTATATCGACTCGACTTTAGAAGCTTTTTTCGAATTCAGCAACTTTCGGGTAACTTTTCTTTCCTTAGAATCCATAATCTGAAGAATACGAATATTACTTTTAAAAAATTTTCTGCTCTGCCGCTTTTGTTTGTCTCTGATTTTGTCCGAAGCGTATATTTGTGAAGAATATAGAAAAAGCGTTAAATTTTCATTCTATAATTATTGACAGAAGTTTTATTATTTGTAGTGTAAAGTATAAAAATTGATTCTCGAAGCGATCGGATGATAAAACAAAATTTTCACAATTTAACATTTCACCACCTCTTTTCACCCTTTAGCAGTGTAGTTCCTCATATCCACCAAACACGGATTTTGTTTTTGGTTTTGTAGACTACAAAATGGAATTTAGAAGGGATCGGTTGTTGGATGTTCATATCACTGATATGAAATCTGCTTGCATATAATTTTATCTTTAAAATCTGATGTCTATCGGTGGAAGATTGCCCCCTATTAGGAGAAAAAAGCATTATTCGCACAATTCATATCTTAATAGACCAATATACTCGAGTGTTATAGGAAACGAATCAGCACCAGCACTGTTGATTGCTGTTCTGAGTGTGGTCAATTCCTGCATAACACCACGCACCTAATCAACTGACCGCTTTCTTCGGCGCAATTGTTCAGTGGATCTATGGGTACGTTCAGTTGATGGAGTCTCAATTCCTGTCGGTGTTTTCTTCCTATTTGTTTGGCTGATATACGAATCGAAAATGAAATAAACAATTAATGCTTCTGTTCCATGGTTTACTATACACAATTTATATAAAGCATTCGTTAAAAGCGGGTAGCAGGTAAATTTTAATGAAACTAGTTGAATTTTACTTGGAAGGTCTATCGATACACTATTCGAAGAATATAACATTGTTTAAATAGCCGTTGGGTGCATACGAAAATTTTCGGTGTCTCTGGCGCATAGCTTAGAATGCATTTGAGCGTTAGAATTATTTAGGTTGACTTTGCGGTTTATAAACACAGAACATCGACTTAAAGACACCGCACAAGAATGAGGACAAATCGTTGATCTCGGGGTCAAGTCGCCTCAGCATGGAATAAACATGGTCCTAAATTCTTTGTTCAGAATGTCCATTGTGACATTAGCAGTGTGCCACATAGCACCATCCTGTTGGCACGTCCACATCCATATTATCCAAACGAAATTTGATTCCATAGATCGGTAGAGCTCTCCGTTGAAGGGTGATGGTAATGCCACCGTCGATATGTATCATTATAGCTATTTTTGGTCCATACTGTACAGTTTTATCATTATGACTTGTTGCTCGTTGTTTTAACTTTTCATACTCTCATATGAATCCTCAACAATGTGGTTGACAAGAACTGTCAAAATATACCCATAGGCATTGGAGCACTCTTTTTAGGACCTGTACCGAAGGTACAAGAGTCTATTGGTTTTGTGCAAATGTATGTAACAGGAAGAACTAATTGTCGGAGACCCCCAAAGTTACCCCCATTATGGTCAGGAGTGATAGAAGAGTCGATATAGCCATGTCCGTCTGTCCGTCCGTCCGTCTGTATGAACGAAAGGATCTCGGAAACGGTAATAGATAGAGACTTCGTGTTTTTTGCATTCGACTAGGACTGCTCCGGAATTTCACAAGTTTATTTTAAAATTTTAGACCGATAATCAAATTAATAATTATAAACAAATGTCAATGATTTAGGACTACAGAACTCATGAAAGTGCTTAAAAAGAATCAACGATGGAACCAAATCCCTAATAACAAAAAAAAAGGAAATGGTAAGTCCTAAGAATGGATGGTGGGTTTGTATGGACGTTATTCCAAAAAGTGTGCGGGTCGCTGAATTAAAATATATGTGAGGTGTCCGCCCGTAGGAAACCACCATACAAATTTCAAGTTTGACAACCCAAAAATCAAGTCCATATGGTGGTTACCAAATTTTAAGTTGATAATGATTATAACAAAAAGGTTTTACAAAGAAAAATCAGTCAATAACAGAACTTGTCTTGACTTGTTAAAATTTCCGTTTACCTTTTATGTCACAATTTTCAACTTGGACCGGCAATGTTTTAGAACATATGGAGTCCATATTATGGACCAACATCAAATACTTTTAATTGCGCTGCTACTTACTAAGTTGTATGGATACAGCTTAGGAGAGTTGACGAATGAGCGAGGCGAACGAGTAGGGTGCGGAGCCCACTTGGGCTATTAAAAAAAAATATGTTCGAAATTCTTGTACACTGTGTATTTATGTACTTATTAGGTTGCAAAGAGCCCAATCTATTGTTTCAAGTTATGCCTATATGAGATCAGTTGACAAGCAGGTTCGATCTAGCAATGTTCGTTTATTTCTCAGTCATTCAGTTTTCATTCAATCTTTCCAAAAATCGGTATGGCGAATGACTTTTGTTGGTATACACACCCATGCAGACCCAAAGCCTGTTTTCGGGTTATACTAAAATTATTTTTAGTGCCCCACAGAAATTCACATTGTGAGAGAAGTTGTTGACTACCATTCACTTGGGAGTGGCTAACAATGATTTATGTTGCGAATTGCTCAAGCAGTTCACAACGTTCACTAGGACAAGACTCCCGCAAACGATATAAGGAATACCTTTTACGGAAATTCGCCAGGAATGTCCGCACCCGCAATAGGGATATATGGAAATATCCAGCTGCCATGAGAGTAAGCAAAAATTTGGATGCGGTTCAATGGTAAGTAGGAAACTAAGTAGCCTCGTCTCTTCATTCACACGCATCAAGACAACGAAGCTAAAGATGAATTCTACGAGCGCTTGGAACATCTATATGAGCGCTGTCCAAAGCACGTTGTCAAAATCGTGCCTGGCAATCTCCCCATTTTGGACGAAAGGAATCTTTGGCCGTTGGGATAAATAGCCTCCACGACACTATCTCCAATAATGGAGAGGGGCTAATCGATTTCTCCGCAGGTCGGAACATGGTAGTTAGCAGCACCAGATTTCAATACCTCCACATGGCTACTTGGCTAAGCCCGATCAAACTATTAACTATTTTGGGCTGAGCAAGAAAATTAGAAGGAAAGACTAAAATCAAGATCTATAAGACGCTGATACTCCCGGTCCTACTGTATAGCGCGGAAGCATAGACGACCGTAATTGAGTCAGATAAAACTGGGTTGAAAGAGAAAGATTCTTTGTACCAGTTAGGTTCTGCATGAACCACGAGCTGTAAGAGCTATTCAATGAGGTCGACTTAGTCGAACGCATAAAATTCCATTCGAATAAGGTGACTGGGTTGGTCATCTCATTCGAATGGACGAAAGAGGACCAGCTCGTATGGCTTGTGTGGGGCCCCGAACTTGATTTATGGACGACATAATAGAGAACGACCAGGAACGCTTTGGAATAACTAGGTATTGTTAGATCCTTGCATACTTGGCATTCAAAGCAACTGACATCAGTGCGCCCAAGACTACAGCAGCTGGAGCGCCATCCATCTGAGTATTTACCATCTGAGTAAGTATTTTACATTTGATTTGTTGGGATTGATTGTAATGTGTAATTGAGGGTTCGCGTTGTAGTTTTGCACTTTCTGAAAGCCACTTCGAATAAGTAGAGATTCAAATAAGGATTTAAAATGTCATAAAATATTTTTTTTTGTGGAATAGAGCTCGGAACGTAAATATATTTACTGTATTTTTTTCCTGCAATCGGCAGGAAATGTATGAAGAAATGTGGAATCAAGCTCGTTGTAAGTAGGAGGATTTGAGGGGTTTTACCCAATATGTAACGGAAAGAATCAGATCCACTTTCTTTTCAGTTTATAAGGATACTGAACTAGTGAAAATAAAAGTCTCTAATTTGAAATTCCCATAGCCGCCTTAGAATCTAATCAAAAATATTCTAAAAATGTATTCTTATATTCTTGGTAAACATTAAAAGTTATCAGTTATATAGTTAAATGTTTGGTTTATTTGGTTTTAATCACGGTTGCTCATTATTTTACGATTCAAATATACTGTAGGAACTGGATTCTAGTAATTTATTATATTTTTAAATTCATGGGGTGTTAAAATATTAATCAGAATTATTGGACTTCTTTGTGTTTGTTGTCATTTTCAGTGCAAATTTGTATAGGTTTGACGCATAGTTGAAAGATAATATGATACGAAATCGCAAACCGCAAAAGTAAGTGAAAACGGGAGCATACCTGATACTTGGTGCTTAACAAACTTTCTTAATTTAAATACTTCTAAATGTAAATGCGTAACATTCCATAGCAGAAAACCTTTTATTGTGACCTATTTTCTGGGTGTACATAACCTTAATAAGCAAATTTGTATTAATAATTTAGGCGTCCTTATGAACCCTAAATTAAGCTATAATAATCATATTGTGTGTATGGTTAATAAAGCAAAAGGTGTTCTTGGCCTAATAAAGCGGTGGTCTAGGAATTTAATGGCCGTTATAATACTAAACTTCTACACATACACTTGTTCGTCCGATCTTGGAATTTGCTTCATTATGTAATTCACCAAGATCGTATCGAGTCTGTTCAAAAGCAAGTTTCTGTTATTTGCGCTCAGAAACCTCAATTGGGCTTCTGATATACATCATCCTCCTCATGTGGATCGATTGAAACTTATTGATCTTCCGACTCTTTCTGCTCGAAGGTCAATGCTCTCTGTCGTTTTTTTTCATAAGATTCTTTGTGGGGAAGTTTATTCTCCTTATTTACTTCAATCTTTATCTTTAAATGTTCCCTCACGCTCTACGCTTAACTATGTGCCTTTATGGTTATCATTTTGCACAACAAACTATGCTTGCCACGATTCAATTCAGACTCTCTGCTGTACCTATAACAAATTTTCTCATCTATTCCTACAATGCTTCTTTAAACTACACAAAAGACTTTGTACTTAACTCTGTACCTCATTAAATTGTATTTTCATATTTTAATTTTAATCTTTTTATTTGCGACTGCTTGGACCACTCAATGGCTGTGAGTCGAGTCACAGTCGGTCAACTTCAACGTGAATTATGCTTTTTTAGAACTTCGGCCCTTGATTGAATTTTTAGATTAAAATTTTTAATTAAAATTTAACACGAGTCCAGCAATATCACGCATTGATGCTGTAGATCAATTAAAGTCTACCAATAAAATTCAAACGATTATATGGTATAGACAGCCACCCTCCGGGCGAATTTTTCACATATTTGGAGAAACCATTCCGAATCAAAATTCGAGAGCATATAAGACATGTTCGTCCTGCAACAGTCCAACATACTAAGGTATGTTAATATTGGCGGCGAATGGTTACAGCTTTAATCAAAACTACAGGCTGACTTTGTTGTTGCTGGTCATTTCAGATGGGAGACATTTTGCACTGCAGTAACATTGGGACACTCCAATAATTTGAGACAGGTTTTCTATAACCAATGACCTCCTTGTCAGCCATATCTCACCACTGCTCACACATATCTTGAGAAGACGTAGAGGTTTCCCGAAGCATTCGGGATGTGTTTGAGAAGTCTTCGACGGTCTGTTCGTTCGTGCGGCATGCATCACGCACCACGCCTAAAGTGTACCTTGGCTACGACAAGGTAGTGGTTCGAGTTGATTTCGGGACCACGTAACGTTCGCACGCCCAACGCGCTTGAGGCTGCTATCTACCATGTTCCGACCTGCGGCGAAATCTGCAAACTGCAGCAGTCACACTTTAATTATAGTGTTTAATATTTAGTAACCCTAAACTATCAGCTGCCAAACTGGTTTCTTTTGTTGTTCAAATCTCGGATGAATTATAGGACATCCTTTACAAGTATTTCTTATCGAAAAAAAAAAGAAAAACACTTGCCATTGGCTGAACTCTTGACTCTTTATATCGATACAATTTATCCAAGAACAACTATTGCCATTTAATGGCAAACACTCATCTTGAAAACAATTATTATTGTTAAAAAAAATAATTGCTTTTATTTAATTGCTTTAATTAGCTACACTCCATGATGTCGCCGAAATTTACCACACTACAAAAATTTGTTATGCAGGACATACAAAGTTTATAAATAATTTCAGTACAATTACGAAAGGCATGCGCAACTATTCAAGTAGACCTTGTTTCTTTTGTTATGACAGTTTCCGACATATCAAAGTTTCATCATTTGAATATCACAAATTATGCAGGTCACACGAATGAGTACTTCCACAAAGAGGATAAATTTAACTCAAAGAAAAGACAATAGGCGCCATGCGTTACAACACTTTTATCATCATTTTGAATTGCAAATTTTTTGAAAAGTATGCGAAAAAGAGCACATACAACATTCAGTAACACAGGAACATATGTAAACATTCGCGAACAATTTATGCCGAGAGTGTTTAGGTGTGCATCCTGTAAAGCACTGCGAGCGCAGCTGGTGCCACTTGAAATCGGTTAACATGTTTTTCAACGAACCAAAAATATTAATTTATGTAAGTCGCTCGCATAATTTCTCTATTTCTTTATCGTAAGACCTCCGAATGCCATTAATACAGCGAAAATGCCAAGAAATGATATTTTTATTACCAGAAAATAATACCATAATATCATTACTCGACAAAGTAACTGGCATCCAAGTGACAAAGTTTGTGGTGATAAAAATTGCACGGCATTAAAACGCATATTGACTGGCAGAGTGTCGAAAAGGAGCAGACGACGATGATGGAGACATGAATGTATTATAAACAAAATTATCGCTTATTATTTTTGAACTATGTACTTCGACTTTGTACGCAAATTGTTGAGGAAATTAAACGAATAAATGAATGGCTTCTGCAACGGAGAGGTGCGCACTACATGCGGAAGTTGGCAACTTATTGGGGAAATGCTTGGGTTAGGGTAGAGTAGAAATAAAAAAAAATAAGTAAAGTTTATAAAGATTAAAAGACATGAAGACGATGCAAGTTGGCACAAATCGTTTATGTTAAAGGCGGAAATGGTTACTTACCAGTTTAGGTAACCTTAATGGTTTTAAGATATATGAAGTATATGGAGACAATTTCGTTTGTTTGTTGCTTGTCGGAAGAAATTAATATAGCAATTTAATTATTTTATACCTTCTGTACATATACTGCCTCATTTGCTTTTAGCAGTTCGAACTAAATAAATAAATAGTCTAGCGAGTAAATCAATAGCGCTAAACTATTACCAGACAATTAAAAACAAAACTTACGACATTTGCGGCAAAAGAGAAAAACAGGAATCACTCGCACTATGTAAACTTTCCAGTTTCGGTAGCAGTTCGACTTTCATTATTCACCGGGCCTTTCAAGAGACTTTTGATTCAATCTCATTTTTCGTTGCTGGACCTTTTCGAATGAAGTCCAACTTTCCTCTATATTCTGTACGTTTTCGGTCCACTATCGTCGGAAATTTTCGATCAAACAATGGGATCATCAAGTTCAATTCGGAATGGATTTGGTTTCATGTTGTTCCATGATATAGCCAATCGGTAGAAATTGAGACCGTACTTTTTCTCGAAGACATTTTTTAGGAAAATTTCATACATGTGATGACATGAATGACTGATGAGTTTTCGATACAGAAGCTCATCCAAACAAATACAAGCACCTCGTTCAAGACTAGATTTTGTGGAAGTAGTATCAAAGCTCAAAACTATAAATTTACAAAAATATCAGAAAGCTGTGTTCCCTTTGTTTCACAAAGTTCTTTGGTGGAATCATACCTTTCAGCAGCTCAAAATTAAAAATCAGAATCTTTTTCATTTACTTAAGTCCCATATGTCAGCCAAATGTAATTGTCTGGATAACTTGACCTCCCGAATCTCACCTCATTTACCCTATAAAACGGTTTTGACTGTTATAAAAAATTTACCAGTAGTTTCCACCTCACCGCTTAAATGTATCATTTTGGAATCAGCATCTGTTACCTGCTCTTACCGTATTGCTGTAGAGTTTGGTTGAGGTACTTGGCAGAGGACACCTTTTCAGTCGAACATATTTATGCAGAAGAATATTTATCAGTCAAAATCATATCATCCAAACATTGTGTCTGTATTTGCAAAACACTTAGTATCCAATTTCACATTGAATCTGCAACTGCAAAAGCAAAGAGAACATGCTTGATTCGGGACCTTATCCACAGGTAAACTAATGAAGACGCCCACGAAATTAAAGTTTTCTTCCTATTTCTCTTTCTATCCTATTTCTAGGTAAGTTAATTAAAAAATGGAGGGTTGATAACCTGCACCCCATATAAGCGACATACAAAATTTGTCAGAAGTTTGGTATACATATTAATGGGATTAATTAGTTTTGGTCCGAATTGGAGGAGCAACCTAGGCTTCATTTATTTGAAATCGGAGGGTGCATTGCCACCATACCACCCATACAAACGTTAAACAAAGATCGTCATATCTTTGTATTCAGTTAAGGTTGAGGAATTATCTTTAATGTATTTGTTAATCGGGCCTACCTACACATTTCTTTGCACCCATTTGATGAACATGTTAATGGGATCAAGAGAAGCAATATCCATTGGAAAAGTGGGTCTGGTTTGGCTGTCTATAGTAAACATACATATTTTCAACAACCGGATACAGCTACTCTGTTCTAAATTGTTCAGCATCTGTTTAGATTTTTTACTCAATGGCTACCTACATGATGAAGCGGTGATGTCCTTCATTCGCCATAATAATAATTTTTCGTCATAATAATAAATTTCTTTCGATGCAACTTCTGTTTGCTGCGTATAAAGCATTCATAATAATAATTTGTATACTCGACGAACTATTACAGCAACAGCATGATTATTCCAATCCGCAAAATGTGTATTACATCATTTAGTTCCCTAAGCCGTTTGTTAATCAAATTTGGCTAAACAGCAATTCTATCCGTTTTTGGTGATTTTGTAAATTATGGAACCGAATGTGCAATGTATTTCATATCAATACATGCCAGACGCATCTAATGACGAGGCTACATAAAATCAACAAGTTACAATTGGCATTCGTTGGCTTTACGCTTAATTATATCCAAACACATTGCAATGCATTGAGTATTATTATTATTTTTTTTGTTGGCACACATTGCTTCAATGCCGAACTCACCGTGTAAATGCATTACATTTTATAAATACCAGGAATATTTCCGCAACAGAATAGATTTACGAGTATCCGGCAAACAGCTTTCATATGTATCGGTGGATATATTTTTTGTGTTGTATATATTCCACATGATATTGCTTTCCGTTGCACGTTTGCCGCGCTGAATTGCATTTTGATTTCGAAATGCATTTTCCAAATTGACTAATCAAATAAATCTCAAATACGAATGAAGCAGACAGCGCATCGAAATCGAATTTTGTTGCAGTTTTCCGCTCATCTGTCATTTTATTTCCAGCGCATTTAATGCTCGCTGACATTTGAACAAAAATAACAAAATTTGAATATAGTCGTGAAAATAGAAAATGCGAATATAAAATATTGTCCACAACTATTTTAACTTTAAGTGCAAATATTGAGTCTCAATTGTTTAGATTTGAGGAATCGTAGCTTAACACTCTTCGCCTAGTTTTGTACTTATTGCATCATGAGCAGTGGACAAATTCTAGTCGTGAGCAATCCAAAAAATATTATTATTAAGTAGTAGACACTGCGACCTTACAGGTCTATTGTGCCCTAACAGTTGTTGACTTACAGCAACTCATCCAGCCCTACTGCCCTGAAAAAGGGCACTAGGTTTTTGGGATTGAGTGCATGCACCGCCTTTCCTGTCACTTGGTAATTGCCAAGATATATGTGCCTGGTTTGGGCCAGAGCTGGGCAGTCGCCCAGGATATGCTCCGGATTTTCGTCAGGAAGCCCGATATCATTCTTAGATCTTTCCTTTTAAGACCGTTGCAAATTTCTGATCTCCTTTTGTTGTAAGGGCCTAACAGCTTTTTTCTCTGTTTTAGTCCTTCACATTTTTCCCAGAAAAAGTCTCTTGCTTTCTTTCCTTCCTTTTTCACCAGGATTCTCATTGATCCTGGTCCGAGCCCGCAGAAAGGCTCTGAACCCATGAAAGGGAACGCTGGCCCTCTCCTGGACAAGTCATCTGCTTGCTCGTTTTCTGGTATGCCCGCATGTCTGGGTACCCAGTATAGAGTGATCTTATTAAATTTTCCTAGGTTATTTAATTTACCTATACATTCCATGACCAGTTTGGATTTGGTCATAGACGAACTTACTGCTTTAATAGCCGCCTGGCTATCGGAGAAGATAGCGATGCTTTGGTTCTTGTACCCCCTATTTAAATTACTTTTAGCACATCTTTCTATTGCATATATTTCTGCCTGAAAGATACTTGTGAATTTCCCTAGTGACTCGAAGTATTTAGTGCGTGGTCCGAAGACTCCCACTCCACTTTCTTCGTCTGTTAGGGAACCATCTGTATACCAGCTAATTGCTCCTGGTTTGATATTGAAGTTCAGCGTTATGTTTCCCCATTCTTCTTTATTGCTGAGCCCTACTTTAAATCTTCTAGTGAATCTTTTGGGGGTACACACCAAGTTCTTACCTGCAATGACTCTGCAAGACATCATTGCCACGTTAGCTTTCCTCACTACGTGTTCTAAGTGAGTCTTCCATGTGGTACGCTTGTCAAATATTACTACTAGGTATTTTACCTCCTTGGAGAATTTGATCAGCGTGCCATTCACCCATATTGGCTTGAGTAACTTCATCTTATACTTCCTAGAGAAAGGAACGATAGTAGTCTTAGATGGGTTAATACTCAGTCCTAACTTAGAGCACCAAGATCTTGTGATATTAATGCCCATCTTAATTTGATCACATAGTGTGTCTTCATGCTTCCCCATGCAGATAATAACTATGACGTCCGCATAGCCTTGACATGAGATGCTATTATCTGTAAGAAGCTCTAATAGTTCATCCACCACGAGACACCACAGTAGAGGTGATAAAACGTACCCCTGTGGTCATCCTTTCGTGGTTTTGACTATAATTTTTTATTAGGTAGGCTAGTCCCGACTGTTCTTGAGTCCAGTAACTGTACTTACCATCAGATAAGGTAAGGATCTATACTCCTCTTGTTAAGTGCCTTTGCAACTTCCGTGTGTGATGTATTGTCAAAGGCACCTTCGATGTCCATGAAAGCACAAATGGCTGTTCCTTTGTCCTTTATGGCATTACGAATAAGGGTGTCTAGGTGGTATAGCGCAGTTTCAGTGGATCTGCCAGACCTCAATGCATGTTGATTTCTGTGAAGTGGTTCCTTAATAAGGTAAGTGGTCCTGATGTGGTTATCCACTAGTTTTTCTAAGGTCTTCAGCATAAATGAGGTAAGGCTTATTGGTCTGAAGGACTTAGGTGAGAAGGGATCTTTCTTGCCTAATTTCGGGATAAACACCACCTTTGCTTTTCTCCAGCACAGGCTACTTCTAAACATTTTCAGCATTGGCCCTATTAGAAGGTCTAGTCCCCTCTGTAGCAATGCTGGGAATATTTCATCGACCCCAGTTGATTTGAAAGGTTTGAATGAGCCAATGGGCCATCTTATCCTATCTTCCGTGCAAATATCGCTTGCTAGTTTCCAGTTCGTTCTTCTGGTGTTACCCTGTTGCAAGTATTCTGGTGTATTTTCTTGCAGTATGGGGATGCATTCTGGAAAGTGAGTTGCGAATAAAATCTGTTTTAGTTTTAGAGAGAGCTCTAAATATTCTAGTTGCAGGACTTGTATCTGCAATGTTACTGCAAAATTTTCGAAAGTTATCTCTCTTTGCCTTTCGTATATTTTTGTTATATTCAGTAAGACTGGTCGTGTACTGTGACTAGTCTCCAGTGCGCTTAGATTTATTAAATAGGTTTCTTACTATTTTCCTAAGTTTCTCTAAATCTTTGTTCCACCAGGAAGTGTCTTTTGCTGACTTGACTTCTTTTTGTTTGCAGCTTTGATGGTATGCATCAATTATAGCTGCATTATAGCCATCAACCATTATTTCTAAGTTTAGTGGTGAGTTGGCTTTCTTGTGATTGTTCATTTCTATCAAGTTGCTCTCGAGGCCACTTTCATACATTTCCCAGTTAGTACGTCTAGGATTCCTAATGATTTTCTTGAAGCTAGAGGCCCCTGCTATGTCTAAAAGTATGATCCTATGATCTGACATAGATGGCTCATCTGATACCTTCCAGTAACATACAAAATCTGACATGTGGGCATTGCAGAAGGTGATGTCAATCACCTCTTGTCTGGCCCTAGTGACAAAGGTAGGAGTATTTCCTACGTTCAATATATTTAGCTCCTTCTGTAGGAGAAATTCTAGTAGGTACTCACCCCTTTTATTTGGATTGGTGCTTCCCCACACAAGGTTATGTGCGTTGGCATCGTATCCAATTAACAGCGGTAGATTTCGTGTTAGACAGTGTTGCACCAATCCCTCCATCTCTTTGGTTAGAGGTTCGGTTTGTTCGCCTGGAAGGTATCCAGTCGTGATCACCACCTCACGTAGTCTTCCGTCGATATCCAGTTTTAGTTGGATAGCGACCAGATCTTTTGTAATAAATTCTGCAAGGCAAGTGTATGTAATATTCTTTCTCAGTAAGATACATGTTCTTGGTTTGTCAGATCTGACGTCCCAAATTACCTGCGTGTCTTGAATGCCCAGTTCTCTTATACCTCCTTTATAAATCAAGGGTTCCTAGATTAGCACTAGGCCCAGGTCCAGCCTGGCGATCAAAGCAGATGCTGCTTTTGCATGGTGGACCTGTGCCATCTTAGTGCTTGCAGTAATTTTTTTTATAGTAACGGGCTCATAGGCCCATCGCCCTCACCCGGAAGGGAGACAGCCTCCTCCTCCGACATTGGCGTGTCATCATATATCAAAGCTATCTTGGTGTCTTCGATCGAGTCCAGCTCGCCTGGAAGAAGGTCGATTGGCGATAGCTCGTTCGCAACCATACCCGTCGGTTCTGTCGTTTCACCCTTCTCCCTTTTTTAAGGAATGTGCACTGTTATTTTCCCAAACCGGTAGTTTATCTTATTATTCCGGATTTGGATAGCCTTCATTGACTGCTCATCGATTCCGATTGTGAGCAGCCTGCCAGTTCCCGACTCTTTACATCGCAGTGTCTTCCATGCATTGATGTTGACTTCTTCATTTTGTATTTTGACCAGCTTGTACAGCTCTTCGGGTTGCTTCCCAGCGGTTCTCGGGAGGTACATGATTACGATGTGCATAATGGAGATTTGATCCCCACTGCACGTCGTCATGGGTGTCTCCAGAACTGTCATTTTAGACACAACATCTTTGGTTAGAATGGAGCATAATCCGCGGTTAGATTGCTTACAGGCTGTTTGTATAAAAACTTCACAAAACAAAAAATTGTTTTAGCTTTTTAAATTTCCACCATACTTTTTATAAAAAAGAGACGCGTGGAACAATTTTGTTTTAAATTTTCCTTGAGCTGTCATTCTTCATTGATATTTTAAATTATTTTCATCATTCTTAAATATGCGAGATTAGTGAAAATATCTCATTATTCTCTTATATAGGGTAAGAGGGTACACTAAGATTGTGCAAATGCATGAAACAGGCAGAAGACAGACTTCATAAAGTATTTATGTACATATATTCTAGCGACCCGTATTAACAATGAGAACTTGGAGACTATAAACGAAACACTACAATAATGCCCAGGAGATATTTATTTGTCTTGTTACCGAGTATATATAAGCGAGATACTAATAACTGATTATTCACGAGATCTCCGAACTTATACATCCGATTGACTTAAAATTTCAAAATCGGAGGGAGCGAAGCCCATTCTCTTATATAAGCAATAATAAAAATTTGTCATATCTTTGCTTCCATTTGAGTTAAAGGCGATCGGGAGACGCAATGATGTTAAGTGTGCCCAAATTCGTTGGAGCCATACCCTGCCTTTCATTCAAGCGAATAATAAAATTTGTCATATCTTTCCATCCATTTGAGGTATTGGGATGAAATTTGTTATACATGTTAATGGCATCGGGAGGAGTACATTAGAAAGTATCGATTTGTATGGGCCCAAAAAAAAACAAGTAAGGAAATTTCAGTCGGGCGTAACCGACTGTAAGAGGCCCTGTACCAGTTCAGTTCGCCTAACAAACACATTACACCAGGGTCTTGGTTTGCGTCGTTAATGGGGACCGGAGAAAAACAACGCAAAACGAATCGACTCAAATCGAAATATATTTTTCCATATACTTACTGCAAAATACTTTTAATTCGTTCCATTTAAAGAAAAATGCAATTTTTTAAGAAGTCATGTTCAAAGACATTCAATTTTTTTAATCATAAATGTATACGTATGTACATGAATCAGTATTTAAACAATTTCATAGGTTTAATATAGACTCAGAAAAAAGAATGAAATGAAATTAAAATCAAAGTTAATTTTCTAATCGCTGATAATTTCTTCCGGCTGAGTATAATTTTTTTTCAAAAACTCGTCTAAAGTTTTTTGAATAAAGACTGCTTTTTTCTCCAAGTAAACATTTTTGTAGCACTGTAAAGCATCAGCAACAGATTGAGTTGCCTTAGCACTGCGATTTTCGTCAGGATCATTGATCGAAAAAATTTCCATCGCCTGTTCTACCAGTACCATTGCTTTCGCAATTTGCGCAGTCGTTAGCTTTTTTGGTTCTTTTTGGACATCGGGCGGATCAGTTTCATCTTCCAATGCATGTTCTCTATCAAAAGTAAACAACATTTCGTTTGTGAGCTCTTCATCGTATGAATTTAATAGTTCGTTGATATTTTCAATCTCCATGCCTTCAACCTTTTTTTCCAAAGCTAATTTAGCAATTTCTTCGCGAGCGGTTGGTACATCGTTTATCTGAACATTGTTTTCAAACGCGCACTCTGGCCATATCTTTCCCCAACTTCCTTTCATGCAAGTCGCTTTAAGTTCTTCCCATGCAAAACTTATATTTTCCACAGCCATCTTGACATTGTAATCCTTCCAAAACTGGGGAATGGATAATTTATCTTCTTTATCAGTTGCTTTTAAAAGTTGAGAAAACGTTCGCCGTAGATAGTAACACTTAAAATTGGACCTTGATCCATCGGCTGTATGATGGAGGTGGTGTTTGGAGGCATAAAAAGAAATTTTATGTTTTCGGAAATATCATCTGAATATATTGGATGTCCTGGAGCATTGTCCAACAGACGCAGCATTTTAAATTAAATTTTTTGAGAGCAACAATAAGTTTTCAGTTCGGGAACAGCGCAATTTGCAATCCAATCTGTGAACACGCCAGTGAACCGGAAGATCATCTTTATTCACATTTTTTAGGGCTCTTGTATTCTCAGAATGATAAATAAGAGAAGGCTTGAATTAAAAATCCCCTTCGGCGTTTCCTCCTAGAAGAAGTGTGAGTCGATCTTTACTGGCTTTGTGCCCAGGAGCAGATTTTTCGACCTTGGAAATGTATGTTTTTTTAGGTAACCTCTTCCAATACAAGCCCGTTTCATCGACATTTAATACCTGCTTACGTGAATATCCCCCTTCCTTGATAATTGCTTTTAGTTTAAGTTGAAATTTTTCAGCGGCTGGATGATCAGCGCTAGCCGATTCTCCTTTCAGAGTAATATTATGCAAATTTGACCGAGTTTTAAAGCGTTCGAACCAAGCATGACTTGCTTCAAATTTTTTAGGAATTTCCACTGCTTGATGATGGAGTTTCATTTCTTAGATCATTCAAAATGCTTAGTGCTTTATTTTGAATTATCATTTAGCTCAGAGGCACTTTTCTTTGATTTTGATTTTCTATCCAAACCGAGAGAAAAGCTTCCATTTTAACCAACAGCGGACTTCTGTTTTTCATACTTTGTTGTGATTGTAGTGGGGTAGCAGCTTTTGAAAATTTTGTTATTTGATCAGCATCTCGGTTGCAAATTGTTCTTACTGTAGTAGGAGCTAAATTAAGATGTCTTGCAATATCAACAGCTTTTTCACCTGACTTAAAACGTTTTAATATGTTTATTTTCAGTTCAAAACTGATTTGTTTGCGTTTCTGGCTCATTTTTTGCAAAAAAAAACTTTCTCAAAATTCGTGATCAAAAGTCAACAGAACCCTTTCAACTGCGGAAATAAACTGCAAGAAATTCACTTTTCTAGTTGCAGCTCTTACATATGCCAATATTTAGGAATCCCCTTTTTACAAAAAAAAATATTTTTTACAGCTAAATAGTCGCATGTATATGTTTCGAAATATGCGTGTGTATTTGAGCGACGCAGACTGAAATTAACGACGCAATTTGAACAAAATCGAAAAATTATTTGCGACGCAAATTGAAAAAACGCAAATCGGGACGACGCAAACCGAGACCCTGGTGTAAATGGTTCCCGAGCTTATGACCAAACACATGACCACTTCTCACTGCGCGAATATGAATGAAAAGAAAAGGGGGGTTGTTCAAATTCAATTGCTTATAAAATCGTCATTTATTATCCGATTTTGATGAACTTTTCGGATTTTGGCTAAGAAGGACGATATCTCTATACTGGCATACTTCCTTTTTTTGTGCCGAAGAAATTTTTACCCTAAGGGTTGATTTTATGGGGAAGGGGGGGGAGGGGCAAAATTTTAAAATAAACTTGTGAAATTCCGGAGCAGTCCCAGTCGAAAGCAAAAAACACGAAGTCTCTATCTATTACCGTTTCCGAGATCCTTTCGTTCATACGGACGGACGGACGGACAGACGGACATGTCTATATCGACTCCTCTATCACTCCTGACCATAATGGGGGTAACTTTGGGGGGTCGCCGACCATTATTTCTACCTGTTACATACATTTGCACAAACCCAATAGGCTCTTGTACCTTCGGTACAGGGCCTAAAAAATGCAAAATGGTACCCAATTTTTATAATCTACGGTCAATTCTAAGATGTTTTCACCAAGAAACCATAGTTCTAAAACCAATTCCTGGTCCGCGCTTTTTCAGTTGAAAATTTATTATTTCGAAATTTTATTTTATTACAATATCTTTAGAGTTTATAGTCCGATCCTGACAAAATTGGTATCAACACTTATGTTAGGACCAGGACTTTTCAAAATTCTATAGAATCAAAGGACTAATTGTCCTTAAAACATAATACATAATACATTGTACATACATAGATATATAGAAAAAATAATTCATTATGTCAATAGTTTTTACTGGGCACATCAAAGTTGGCCGGTTACACGTAGTATAACTTATAGCCAAATAAGTATGTACGGGCACTGACGTAGGATGTATTCGATCAGAAGATTGAAAAAATCGCACGACAGAACATACCCCTGTCTGTAACCTCTCTTGGTATCAAAGGAGTCAGAGAGGTTTTTCCACACCCTGACAACGCTGTTAGATAGCCTCGTCATGCAAAGACGAACAATCTTTGCTGGGATACCTAGTGCAGACATTCGAAGAACTTCGATCGTATCGGCGTGTCGAAAGCGGCTTTGTAGCCGACAAATAGGTGGTGAGTGTCTTTGTTGAACTCACTGGTCTTTTCCAAGATTTGGCGTAATGTGAATATTTGGTCATTGGTCGACCTTTTTGGTCTGAAGCCACACTGATATCGTCCTATTACACAATACGCGCGACAGAGTCTTAAATATAATGGAAAGGAGACTTATTACGCGGTAGTTGGCGCAAACAGCGGGGTCTCCTTTCTAAAAGATAGGACAGAGAACACTGAGATTCCAGTCATTGGGTATGCGTTCATCGGGCCATATCTTGCATAAAAGTTGGTGCATACTCCTAACCAACTCTTCGCCGCCGGTCTTAAATAACTCAGCTGGCAGCCCATGAGCCTGCCGCTTTGTTATTTTTCAGCTTTTTAATAACTGAAACGACCTCGTTATAGTCCGGTGGCTCTACAATAGTGCTATCATTAAATGTTGGTTCCGGTGTCATTTCTCTATCAGTGGGATTGTGCGCTTCATCGCCGAGTAGGTTGGAGAAATGACTCCTCCATAATCTCAGTGATTCATGTTCATCCGTTACCAGATTTCCATTCTCATCCTTACAGAAAGTTACTCCGGGCTTAAAACCTTCAGTCAGACGCTTGACCTTTTGGTAGAATTTTCGAGCTTCATTTCTGTTACGGAACATCTCAACATCCTCAAACTCCCGCCTTTCTTGCGTCTGAAAAGGCGTTTCTCCTCTCTCCGTTTCTCTCGATATCGCTCTCTAACGCGTTGCTCCCGACTGCACAGTTTGCTGATAGGAAGCGTTCTTCTTTGCAGTAGCATTGCGACACTCCTCGTCGTACCAAGAATTCTTCACAGGTTTTGTATAACCAATGATATCCTTGGCAGCCCTATCCATGGAGCGAGTGATATGTGTTAACTGCTCACATATATCTTGAGTAGACGTAGAGGTTTCCCGGAGCAGTCGGGAGATCGTGTTTGAAAAGGCTGCGGCGGTCTGCTCTGATTGCAGCTTGCCGACGTCTAGCTTTCGTTGCATGTTGGAACGTGCGGCGTGCACTACGCTGAGCCTAGTGCGTACCTTGGCTGCGACAAGATAGTGGTCCGAGTCAATGTTGGGACCACGTAACGTTCGCACGTCCAACACGCTCGATGCGTGCCTTCCGTCAATCAAAACATGATCAATTTGGTTGCGTGTTTTTTGATCAGGACTCAGCCATGTAGCCTTGTGGATGTTAAGATGTTGAAATCTGGTACTACTAACTACCATGTTCCGACCTGCGGCGAAATCGATTAGCCTCTCTCCATTATTGGAGGTAGTGTCGTGAAGGCTAAATTTTCGTCGGTTGGGTCAAAGATTCCTTCCTTCCCAATCTTGGCGTTGAAATCGCCAAGAACGATTTTGACATCGTGTTTGGGACAGCGCTCGTACAAGCGTTCCAAGCGCTCATAGAACTCATCTTTAGCATCGTCGTCTTTCTCTTCCGTCGGGGCGTGCGCACAAATCAGGCTAATATAAAAATATTTAGCCTTGATGCGTATCGCGGCTAGACGCTCGACAACAGGCGTAAACCTAGAGACGAGGCCATGTAGTTTCCTACTCACCACGAAACCACATCCAAATTCGTGCTTACTCGCACGACAGCTGTAGTCGACGTCACAGGATGCTTTTTTAGAGCAACCCCGGATTTCTTGGATTGCAGAGATGTCAGCCTTGCATCATTCGAGGACATCAACTAGCTGGATTTTTGCACCATCCCAATTAAGGACGCGGATATTCCAGGTGCGATTTCTTAAATCGTGATCCTTATATCGTTTGCGGGGGTCATCATCGTAGGGTTTCTTCCGAGGCTTCCTGGGTCCCAAGCCCAGCGCAAGAACCCTAATTAAGGGGAGGGGGACCTTTTGCCCTCTTACGTTAGCCCGCCACTGAAAGGAATGTTCAGAGGCTACCCAGGAGATACTTGTTCTAGCGGAGGTGTGAGTTACATGGACCGTTTACTTCTCGCTACCCCATCAACATATCTATCGAATTTCATCTCTATACCTAAAATCGATACAAAGATATGGAACATTTTTTTTTCCGCTTATATGGTTTGGTGGGGCAACGCCCCCTCTAATTTTGTCAAAATGTAGCCTGGATTCTTTTCCAACGTTGCATCTATCTCTATACCAAAATTCATACCAATTGATTTAGCGGTTAAGACGTAAGAGAGGAACATACATCCATATTTACAAACATTCACATTTATAATATTAGTAGGATTTACTTCTGACTTTCCTCATCTTCATGCGTTTTCGTCTTTAATTTTCGCTGATGACACAATACTCTGCTCTGAAATGTTAGCCGCCCAACTACAGGTAAACTCTGATAAAACCCAAGCAATATTTCTTAGTAGGAAGTGTAAAGAGACTACTATTATTTTTAAAGCCAATGTGATGTACTTAGGGATTATATTGGAGCTAAAAGTCACCTTTAAAGATCACATACCTTGAAGCACCAACAAAATGAACCTCTTTATTTAAAATTCTATATCCGTTAATTAATAGATACTCATGAGGTGCATACATGGATTTCATCATCAATGCACGTAACTTGAACAAGACATTCAGTTTTGGGACCACATGCTTCAGCTACTTAGCCAAGCCGTGATCTTCATAATCGATCAGTATTAGACCCGACCTAAAGTGTATGCCGTTGAATCCCAGCTGTTCCGATCAATTAAGGCTTCCTCTACCTTACCCAGGTCCTCCCGAGAGAGAATGACTTCCGCATAAGAACATAGAAGAACTGCGAATTTGCTAGATCAGCGTAACTAGGACCTTCCTTACGTACTTTTACCGCCGCTGAATTATGATCCTGCTCCTTTCCCTTCCTTTGGGGGAGTTATTTGCGCTTTCTTTTTTGGCACGTTGGATTCTGTGTTCGAGTGGCCTTTTTCTGGCTTTCTATACCACTTGAACCCAGCTTCACTCAGTCCTATCTTGAGTGGGTCCCCAGGGCCTCGAGACTCTCCATGCTTGTTGTGGCAGTTTGAACCAGAGTATTTTCATGTTCTTACCGCTTAGCAGAACTTTTGGACGTTTCGTCTCCCTTCATTCCTTGGGATGTAATTTGGTGTTCCTAAGTGTTGTTTTACTTTTTTGCGTTGATCTGCCCAAAAGGTCCTTAACAGCTTAATCCAACCTGTTTGCGAGCTTGGAAACTGTAATGTCTTCATTTATTTATTTATTTTGTTTATGTTCATAATTGTTCCCACGAGTATAGGGGTGATGATGTCGATCGTGTCATAGTGCCCAGTAACATGATAAGGTCTTAATTAATCTCCGAGGCGACCAGGTATCGGAGAGGCTCCGTGTGAATATAGCCTGAATATACCCCCCGGCTGCAAGTCTAAACCCAATCAGCACGGTACGCGTAACACTCTGGGTTTGGAGAGAGGAACTTATAAATGGAAATTGATAGATATGGGTAGTGCGTGTTAAGAGATAAAGATGTCGAAGATAGGAAATATAATGAGATCAAGGCCTTTAGGGAAGATGTCATCTCAAGCGTCTTGTCAGTGCTTCAGAATCTTATTGTCCGAGGCTTTTTACTTTTCTATAGCTTATTCAAGAGCTAATAGCTGTCAGAACCTGATCTTCAGTGTTTCTTGGTACATGCTTATCCTGTTCCGATCGCATTAACATGTATACCAAATATCATTCCCGTCCCATAAGTAAATGCAAATAGATTTCGATTTTGTTTAACTCTTAAGGCCTTATGTCGCATACAACAGAAACTGAAACGAAACTGAAACTGATTTTTAGTTTCTATTGTACAATTATTTAGTTGAAATTTCAGTAGGAGGTTGCCGCATAAAACCAAAACTTTTTCATCACTTTACATGTTTTGGGTTGTATTTTGTATTTTTCTGTCATTCAGTACTGAAAGAAGTCAAAAGTGCTTTTTTCAGTTTCAGTTGCTGCGGAGGACTGAATTATAAAATTCAGTTTTAATTTCAGTTTCAGCTACTAATGTACTGAATTCAGTTTAAGTTTCTGTTGTATGGGAAAACAGGCCTTTATATGGAGGTGGGCTACCCCGTATCACTTAGAGCTATAAAAAATAATTTCTTCTTTCATAAGAACCTTCTGCTGACAATATTAAACACAACAAAAAATAATTAGAGAAAGTGTTCCATCCGTTCACACGTGATGCGATAACCAAAGGAAATAGAGATTCATTTTTAACACGCTTACATTAGCTTCATCTGGATTTTGACCCACTTCAAACGGTCAGATTTTATTTAAACTTTGTATACCTATCAAGGGCCGATGACAATACAATAATTTCACGATTTCGACCTAATCTGACCAGGATCATAAGGATAAAATTATAAACTTATGCTTTAAAGTGACATTCACTGTATGCCTAAAAGTATGCAATACTTTTGCAAAATCAGCGCGGTAAGGCAATGCAACATGCGGCATGTTATGCTTTTCAGAAATCACAAAACGGTGAGAAGAAGTGCTTTTAAATATGTTTTAAGACTAAAAATCGAACAAATAAGAACTAACTATAGATGCGATTCTAATTCGATGCAATAATTAATTTACATTTTACTGTGTCTGTGGCAACTTGGCAAGAGTAATTTCGTTTATCAGCTGGAAACTTTAAGCAGATGCTTAATCAAAAAACATAAGTGTATGTACTAGACGAATGAATTTGAACAACGACAGGAACAGCAACGACGACAAGGACTAACAACAAATCGGATGCAAAGTAGATCTACCAATGCACACACATATTTACAATGCAAACTCATAGATACATGTTCTGTAATCGCATAGATAAAAGGAAGAAGAAGAAGAAAGGCGGGTGCGGTTAAAGCTTAGATGGAGTGTCCTAAAAGGAAGCATATTCGAATGCTCTGTTGCATCTCTAATTGAAATTTGCATGAAGCATTTCTAAATGAAGCTGAAGTGGCGCACATTTATCTGAGCGTATGTGTGTATGTGTTTGCACGTAAGTGTGGTGTGGATGCGGTGCGTGGTGTGCGTGTGTATGCGTGTCAGCATACATGTGTGTAAATGCCTAAAAGAGGATAAAGTAGTTTTTAGCAAACAATCAAAAGCAACAACTAAAACGAAGAAATGAAATGACGACGACGGCCAAAGTAACCAACCGAATATGTGCGTTGAATGCATTTAGATTGTGTGGCGTACTTCTTGGCATCACATTGTGTAAGAGTGCTTGCAAAAGCTCAGATTTTTGTAACTGTGTGCGTACGTGTATTTGCGAATGTTTTGAGTGTATCTGTGTTTGAAGCAACTTTAAATTTGACTTCCTTTTCTAATGCGGTTGTGTTGTGGACAGCTTCTGTGCGAAGATTTGCTCTTGAAATTGTGGCATGTACTTGTATATTTCCATGTAGTAAAGGTCGCGTTCAAAAGTAGCTCAACCGTTAAACTTCAAATAATAATTGCAGAAATTATTTTGGTGAACTCAAATTTTCCTATTCAGAGATTCTTAAACATAACAAAAAAAGTTTCAAATTGATTTTAAACAAGAAAACAAAAGTTTTGAGTGGTTGCCAAAGCTCAAATAATTGTCCAATTTCAACACTTTACCCTCTGTGTGAAGTAAATCTTTTGTGTCAGTCCTTGCGCTGTGCGTCTTTAAAGCATTGTTTAAAGCAAAAGATTAGAAATGAATTATTTTATAATGGATATGTTTACAATGGCTTTGACGTTTCCATGCTGATATGATATGTTTTTGTTTAAACGGTTGACATACTCCTATTCATTTTATACATGTTCAACATGCTCGTTTATGGAGGATTTCTGTTTGTGTTTGGTTTGGGAGCCTTAAGTATTTGATACTGTGGAGTTGTGAGTTCGTATTTGCCGTAAGCTGTTGCGGATCTGTATTTTAATTAAAGTTTGTATGTTTTCGTTTACATTCAACATTGGATTAACTTTAAATCTTTTGCAATACGGCCAACTGTTTTTGTTGTGTGTGAACAAAAATGAGTTGTGTCATTACTGCGAACCATCAGCTATTTGCTTGAACATATATTTTTATGGTTAATGTTCTTTTAACTGCTTCAAAATAGAGTATTAAAAATTCTAAGATTCAATTAGGATTAGGAGCCTTTTTTGATTATTCAATACTTTACTTAAATAATTTTTGTATTGTTTTTTAGTGATCCACAATTTGTTAGATATGAATTTTGGCAGGCTGGAAGGTCATTTGCATGATAAACTGTAACTTTGCAACCGGTTGCTTTAATGGTTTGAATTCAATATAACTTATTTATTTCAGAATATTTTAGAATAATATTTTTGACTTTTTTATTTTCAATGTATCTGTTCTGCGGGTCCCATTAACTTTGGGAACCAGACGTATCGCAGTTTGCGGATAGCGAACGTCCATGTTGTGTCTGAACGACACTGTGTAAACTAGGAACAATCCAAGCCTGTACCAAGACGCACTAAAGATCAAGCATGGACTGTGGTTAGCTCTTGAGCGATAGCGAATAAAGTGCTTCGAGCAAATAGCGGGTGTTTGCTTTTGCAGGACGATGCTACGATGACGTCTTCCCTAAAAACAACACATCTCTTTATCTTTCCTATCTTCCTCTTTTTCTCTGGACACTCACTACACTTTTCATTTTCAAGTTCCTACCACCCAAACTCAGAGTATTATGCGTACCGTGGTTATTGGGTTTAAATGTACTCCCGGTGGGTATGTCCATGCTGTAGTCACAAGGCGCCTCTCCGATTCCTGGTTGACTCTGAGAGTAATTAAGACCTTGTAGTGTTACTGGGGACTATGACAAGATGGAGCTCATCACATCTACACTGTTGAGAACACTTATGGAGATAAACAAAATTAATAAATTATTGCGGGCACTACCGCTTCTAAACTCGCCAACAGATTGAATGAAACTGTCAAAGACGATGACCTTCTGGGTAGTTCAACGCCAAAAAGTCGTGCATCTCTTAGGAACACCAAAGTAGGAAGTACATCCAAGAGAAGGGCGACGAAATGCCCAAATGTTCTGTTGAGTGGCTGGCTGAAACCGCCACAACAAGCAAAGCGTTTATTAGCGGTCAAAGCTGGAGTGCTGTCTAAATTGTATCACAGCCAAAAAAAAAAAAAATAGCAAGTAAGAAAATTACAGTCGGGCGTAACCGACTGTAAGCGGCCCTGTACCAGTACAGGTCGCCTAACAAACACATTAAATGTTTCGTTGTCGTTCGTACAAAGCAGTTGATAGGAGTCGCTCGTGCCGAGAAGTTGAGTTGGTAGAGAACGGTTGGTCGTCCAAGTTGTAGAGTCGCGTAGTTGTTGAGAAGAATTAAAGTGAACGTAAAGAAGATTAAAGTGAACCTAATTAAGAGAGAAACAATTAAATATCTATCGCATTATAAACTTAAGAATAATAAACTAAACTAAGTTTAAATAATCCTAAATAAACTATACAACTAAAATTAAACTAAAAACAAATGATTGTGTTTATTTAAAATAATATCACGACATAAAATTGTCATTTATTATCCGATTTTGATGAACTTTTTGGATTTTGGCTTAGAAAGACGTTATCTCTATCTTTGCGCCGAAGAGATTTTTAGCCTTGGGGTGATTTTAATGGGAAGGGGGAGGGGTAGAATTTGAAAATAAACTTGTAAAGTTCCGGAGCAGTCTTAGTCGAATGCAAAAAACACGAAGTTTCTATCTATTACCGTGATCCTTTCGTTTATACGGACGGCCAGACGGACATGTCTATATCGACTCCTCTATCACTTTTGACCATAATGGGGGTAACTTTAGGGGGACTTCGACCATTATTTCTACCTGTTACATACATTTGCACAAATCAATAGGCTCTTGTACCTTCGGTACAGGGCCTAATGAGATCCTGCCACACAGTACCGACCCGAACATAGAGAGCCTGAAGGCCCATTCAAGAGAGGATTGAGTAAAGCTGTATTCTAGTGGTACCTATGGTATCTACAAAGGGAAAGGGTACTCGAAGAAGTAGTGGCTGAAGACGGCAAAGCCAACGCGTCAAAAAAAGAGAGCGCAAATGCCTTCCTCAAATATGAAGGAACCGAAAACGAGAAGGGCTCATAATCCTAGTTATGCTGAAAAAAAGCAAAAGGCATAAACATCGCAGTTCTTCCATGTTCTTATACGGAGGCTATTCTCTCTCGGGAGAATTTTGGTAAGGTGGATGAATCGAGGCTTATCAGTGCAGCTGGGATTCAATGGTAACACTTTAGGTAGGGTCTAATACTGATCGATTGTAAAGATCAGGGTTCGGCCAAGTGGCTAAAGGAGTGTTCCCAAAACTGAGCATCTTGGACAAGGTACCAATGACAATGTGCAGTGGTGACACGGTCCCCAGTATGCACCTCATTACCTTGTATCTTCTGGGGAGCGCTGCAACCAAATGAGCTATATAACCGCTCAATGTATAAAACGAAGGTATAAACATTCAATTGTGAAAATCATTACGCGGGAAGGATGCTAAAAATGGACGACTGCTAACGTTGGACTCGATCGATAATCTAAATCTAGCATCGCTTTATGACGATCGCCCATGTGGAATGAGGACATTGTCTCCTCTCCAGAATTGTGTGAAGCGTCAATGAGCCCGTTGCTATAGCAACATGACGGCGAGCACGGCGATAACTCAGTTCAAGCTCCATCACGCGAAAGCAGCATCTGCTGCGATTGCTAGGTTGATCGCCAGGTTGAATCTGGGTTAAGTTCTTAACCAGGAACCCTGTATTTATAAAGGAGGTATAAGAGGATTGTCCACTCAAAGCATGCAATTAATTTGGAATGTCAGAACTGACAAACCACGAACAAGTATTCTACTTAGAAAGGACTTTACATGTACAAGTCTTATGAATTGCTAACAGACGATTTGGTCGATATACAATTAAAACTGGATATGGCCGGAATCTTGCGCAAAGTGGTGATCGGGACTGGATAAGTCCCAGAAGAGCAAACCGAACCTCCAACCAGGAATATAGAGGAACTGGTGCAACACTGCAAAACCTGGAAAGCCCACACAACCTTGTAAGGGGAAGTACAAATACAAATAAAAGGGGTGTGTACCTACTCCAGTTTCTCCTACAAAAAGTATTTTATATATTTAACGAAGGAAATACTTCTAACTTTGTAACTATAGGCAGGAAAGAGGTGATTGACATCAGCTTTTTAATACTTTTATGCCAAGTTTTCTTTGTAATTGTAGGGTATCATGTAAACCATCTATGTCGGATAATAGGATCATAATTCTGGACATAAGAGGAGCCTCTAGCTTCAAGAAAATTGAATACGAACCTACTGGGAAATGTACGAACGTCGCCTTAAGAGTAACGTAGTAGACTTGAATAATTATAAGAAAGCCAACTTACCAATAAACCTGGAAATAATTGTTGTTGGCTACAACACAGCGGTCATTGATACATAATTCAAAGCTGCAAACAAAAGTAAATTAAGTCAGTCAAAGATACTTCTTGATAAAACAAGGACTTTCTAAGTCTTAGGAAATATGTATTATATATTATTTTTAAAAAATTTTGCAGCAACATTGCAAATACTAGATTATGTAGAGTTATCTCCGAAAAAAAGCAGTTTCAGGACCATGTCTGAATAATGGATGAGGAGAAGAATGCACGCGACTGCACAGTTCTTTGATAGGCAATGTCCTACTTTTCAGTAGCATTGCGACACTTCTCGTTATACCCAGAATTAAACACAGGCCTTATAAAAACAATGACCTCCTTTTTTAGCTATATCAGTGAAGCATGAGATATGTTTCCACTGCTCACCTATATCTTCAGAAGACAGAGAGGTTTTCCGAATCCTTCGAAAAAGGGTGACTGACATGGCTTTGACAGTCTGTTGTGATTCCAGCTTGGTGACATTGCTTTCGTTGAGTTTTGCGACGCGTCGTTCGAAATTGGCTGCGACAAGATAGTGGTGGTCCGGGTCGATATTGAGACCATATAACTTTCGCACATTTAACACGATCGATGCATGCCTTCCATCAAGGAGTTTAAGCCATTTAACCTTGATTTCCAACGGTTAGGACAAAGATCCTTTCACATTTGGCGTTGAAATCGCCAGCACGATTATTACTGAGATTTTGACATTGTAAGATGGCGGGTCCAAGTCCCAGCGCAACGACCCCTAATTACGGGGGACCGTTATTTCATAATTTCCATTTCGTTTCGTGACATTTATATAAAAATTGGTGAAAAATGACTTTAGTAAAACTTGCAACTATCAGAACTTAAATAATGCACACATCCTTGCGTGTGAAGAACTAATACACTACCACAACACCACTTGGGGGCTTGATGACTAATTCTATACATGGCAGTATTTTGACATAATACAAGAATCTCCTTAGTGAGATTGCAAAGAGCGAAATAGCCGAGAAAATATCTGTCGCATGTTTAAAGAGAGTCTAAATAGATTGGTGTTTAAATTTCTTCGGCGATATTTCTGTTGAACATGGAATGCATTTATCGACTGGCTCAGATGCTGATAAAGAACACATATACATTATGCGATTATTCATTCCTTCTTCTGCATTAAACGCCTCATTCAATTATAATCTTGTCTCTTTGTGGTCGGAGTGTATTACGGATCGACATTCAGCAAGAACATTTTTTAAAAACTGAAAATTATATTTTGCATTGCATTTCTCCAATAATTTACATAAGCAAATAACTTCGGCTGCAGGCGACAAGCCAATTAAATCGAAAAGTCGCCAAGAGCCGTCATTAATAAATATTCCGTATACTCTATGTTAACACGATTATTAAACATTATTAATGAAATCGGCTTGCTGTGAATTACCATTTAAATGGACTGGCACAACGATGTTGATTGCATACACTCGTATGCAATACGTATACAGGATTCGAGTATCCTTGTGCACTTGCCAATGACAGCTGTCAATTTAATGCTTGCATTCAAGTTTTTAACCTCTGCAGCTATTTTTTATTTTATTTTTGAGCGGCTCACTGAAAATCCGAGAACACAAGCGGATTAATGGTTGGCATTGTTGTTGGTCACATACCAACTAGGTCCTCGTCATAAGAGTCTTTAGGCGTTAAAGCTGATTGATTAAAATAAATCAGCACTTCGATACCGACCAAGTGTGAAGTAGGCTCGTGCCTACACAAAGCTGCACATTTGCCTAATTGAACTTTTAATTTATGGCGCTGCATTATTTATGTAGTAAACAAGTAAATGCCTTAATGAATGGGTATATCTTTATAGAGTATTTGTATGCGTCTTTGACAACTTAATAAATTAAAGTGCATTACCGATTTCGAGATTTGTTTACTTCGATACGACGGCGGCGGCAAACGCAGCTATTGCGACTATAAATCTTCGTTTCTACCTTCTCGCATCCGGTTGACATCTGTGTTAACCTATGCCACGCATAAATGTGCCCAGAAAATATTGTAATTCAAATATTTATAGCCAACAATGAAATAAAAATGTCGCCCAGCAGCATTAGTATAGGCAGCCGCAGCAGCAGATGTTCGACGTTCACCCTTAACCTTCACCATCAACATCGTCTTCGCATTTGGCATCATTGCCTGTGGCAGCAGCGTGTGAGCTAATGATATATACTCGTATACGCTCGACACCTGCGCTGAATGCGTCCAACCAAGTAGGTTGGTTCGTCGTAGTTTGTGGCACGAGATGAAATAGGTGGTGCGTGCAGTGTTCTGAAGGCATTCGTTGGAGTCTCAGGGCAGGATTTACACACTTCATATAAAAATGCAAAATAACTTGACAGTCAAAAGCATGTAAATTTGTCAACGTAAATGGATTTAGAGCCAGTCAAACGAAACGCAAAAGGTGACTTGAGATTAGAGATGTGACTGAGTGTAGCTGTGCTGAACTAGAAGAAACTCGATAATAAAGTTAGTGGAAAATACATTTCTCTTCTAGTTTCCAGAAATTTAATTGTGGCTTATATCTTTCAAGATAACAGTTTGTTCTTTGAGTATAGATTTGTGCGGATCCTAGAGAGTACATACCGTGCGCGTCCCTTCTTTAAGTGTTCTTTAGTGAATTATACAAAGACATATAAGCAAATATGCACATTTTTTGGTTTACTTGAATAAGAACGTTAAAGTAATATTAAGCAAAGTTAAGAAATTTTTTAAAAGTAAAAAAAAAAAATTGGTAATAGATGAATATCTTGAGTTTATTCGTGTTCTTATTCAAGTGAGCAGTAGTGTATTTATAAGATTTGACGCTAACAGAGGCTTTACAAGCAGGTTCAAGACTGTTCGAATTTCCTGCCATCTAAATCTTGAAAACGGGAGCTGTTACTCTTGTATGTTTGTGAAGTAATAAATAATGGCAAGAGTACATTGAATCATTTGCTAACCAGCGATCCCGCCAAGAACATCCCATAAGATTAAGGACATCTTAAGTGTCAAAAGTAGAAAGATCGTTTAGATGAAGAGGCTTTTCATAATCATGAAATCATTAGAATCTAATGTAGAAACAAAGCCATGTTTTGATCAATGATAACACATATCTATCATCGCACAGTGGTCCAAATTTTCAAAAAGCTGACAAAGCAGTTGTTTTAGAGACCAGTGCTTCGGAGTTCCCTTAACATTTTCTTCTATAGATAACTTGTATTCAATGTACTTGCCAACCCCTTCTTTAAGAACGATGGCACTAATCATATAAATCCCCTCCTTTTCAGTTTATATATTAAAAAATTGTTCGGACAAACCTCACGGATACAAATTATGGTGGTTTACTAACTTGGTTTACTACGTGTTGCGTAATTGAACTATTCAAATGGAGAATAATAACTGATGTCGTTTTATTGAGAAGAAAGCAGGAACATTCACTTTCAATCTTCAAAACCGATTTAAGCTTTTTGTATTGGCTTCAACTAATGATGTCAGTTCGACAATGAATCAACTTCTGCTCCTTGCACTCCAATATAAAGAAACAAACATGGCACCACAAATAGCTTCAGGTTCCGACGGCATCAAGGATCCCACTAACAAGACACTACTTGTGAAAGGATTACTATTCCTGGTACTTTTCATTTAAATCCATAGTACACATTTGTCATTTTCCATTGCAGTGTAAATGTGCAGAAATCACGAGTTTAGACTTCTATAATTTGCTTAAATTCAAGAACATAAAACTACGCGCAGCTCGATTTGATTGATTTGAAAGTAAAAAAAATAATTGGCTTGGGTGGAGAATTTTTCTCTCTGAACTAAACACGGCAAATAAAGGACCTAAAAATGCCAAACGAAACGGCAGGCCGCAAATGTTTCGGGAAAACGAACACTGCCAGAAAATTTTAAATTTCGTTCCGCTAAATTGAACATTTCGACCATAGTGCAACGTGAAGATATGAAATTTCCCTGGTGACTTGCTTCGAGACTGCGTTATATCTGCAACGCCCCATGGTATGTGCATAAGTCGATCAAAAGTAATGGCTTGACCATGGTAACAGTTTTTGATGAGATAAATCTGCCAAGCTCGACGAACAATGACAGTCTTCACGAACACACAAACCCGTTGGCCTCAGCTCTTACTAGCAACACAAGTAGAAGGCGCCTCAAGAAGTTCTACCTAACATGTCATTTTAGACTCGATTTTTTTTATATAACCCAATATTCCTTTTTATTTAAATATTTTCTGGCATTTTAAACTTTCAACAATAGAAACGCCTAAAATTTTGTGTTTTTTTACCACAATTATAAAAAGTATTTCATAAAGGTTCAATTCGCACTATTTAAAGGATTAACCTTCCTGTTTACAGGCGAGTTGATGTAGACATATCAATATGTCTGTCTGTTCGTATGAAGATCTAAAACTTGGGGACTATAAAAGATAGAGCCCAATATTAAGATATTTTTATTGATATTTAGTCTCTCGTATTCCTTCTTCAAAATAGTATTTAATTAACTGGCCAACCTCTCACTGAGTAATAGTACTCATCAAACCTGCAACACCTCTCTGAGTTTTTAAATGAAAAAAAATGGTTCGTCTTGTTATTTTAGCTAAATTTCATAAATGTTACTTCAATTCTAATAAAATATTTTATATATTTCTATATTTCACAATTTGGAGGGTTAGCCTCCATACAGATCTGTACTCCTTCCTGGGTTTTTTTGTGGTTTGTTTTAGCGAAAACAATTATTTTATTGTATGTTGCACTTATATAAATGGGGGTACAGGGTATCTTGAAATGGTGTACCCTCAAATGCAGCCTTCTTTCGTGTTTTCTTTGAGTTCTGCCCAATTTTCCAGTTTTATAATTAATTTGCGGATACCCGGCTACGCCAAAAAAATTGAATACATTTTGTTTATTTGTTGGAAAAAAAAGGAAAATTTGTTCAATCGAATTTTATTTGAAATCGATTATTTGTCTAAATTGAGCCGCTCGTATGAGGAATTTTAGCAGCTCTTACTGTAGCAGCTCTGATTCGAACTTCTTCCAGACTTGCTTTGTGTTATTTCGGGTGTCTCTACTGCTTTTGACTGCTGCTCTCGTAACCTATTTGACTCCAACTCGGGCGATTCGGCATATATTTCAGGTCTTTTTCGTTTCGCAACTTATGTATTTCTTCCAATTACAGCTCTTTTCGGTGGCATTTTTGATAATTAATGATAAAACTTTCTGATGAGGATGACAGATTAGCTTTTTGGTTTGACAGTCTTTACTATGTCCAAACTACAGACTTAAGTTCTTAATTTATTTGCGAGTAACGCCAACCTTTGATGAGGTTGAAAATTTTTGTATGACAAAAGTCCAAAATTTAATTACTAGGAAAATTTATTAAAACTATTTGAGAATTATAATTTTTATATAAACTTTTGGATCGCAATGAAGCGCATATATATTATATTTTATTATATTATATTATATTATGCTATGCGTGGGAGTGTATTCATTAACTTCCCAAAGTTTTAGGGTGATCGGATGGATGGTGTACTAATCCATAACAGACATATATATAGATTTATTCTCTGAAGAGCCCTTTGTTTAATTTATTTAACTGTTATCAGTAATTTCTAAATCCTAGAAACATTAATTGATTATTGTTATAATATTTTAGCCGAATATAAACCGATTTATTACTCGATTAGTTTGTATTCCACACCACATTCATATTTAAATTTTTGTTATAAAATTTCCGTTGAACTCTCATCTCTATTTTAGTTCGGCACGCAGCCTCGTTCCCATAAGGAGATACACACGTATTGTATCTTTTTATCTACAAAATGTTCATGTATCTTCTAATGCTTTAATATGCATATATGTTTGTGTAGCATTTGAAAGCAAAATGAAAGTATTTGAGTTTGTTATAGCAAATATGGTAAAAAGGTTTTAAAGTTATTGCGCTCGTCGAACTGAAATGACATTCAGTCGCATTAGGCTTTTACCTTAAACGACTTTATTACAACTGTGCATACAAAATGAAACGTAATAAATAACTACAAATAATAATAATAAGCTGCAATACAGTTTGTATTTATATTTGCCCACTTTCGCACGCACACATTCACATTCAAATAGCGACATATACATACTACAATACAGACCTACTTAACATCGACCGATTCAGTGCGTGGGGCGTTAGGGTGAAAAGGGTGAAAAGCGCCTTAGGCACCCATTCCGGCACATTCTCTCGGCTGGGACTGCGGCTTTCGATAAATTGCCTGCTATCATTTTCATATTCCCATATTGACAACGGCAAAGCAAATAGAGCGAACGAGTGAATTGAGATCTGGAGATAGTATTGTGTTGTACCATAGAAATATGCGTGTACATATGTACATATTGGCGAGCGCCTAGAAGCAAATTGTTCTTGTGTATTTGATTGACTTTGAGTTCTTCAGCCTAATTTGCCGGAAATAAATGTGCAACCATGTGCGAGAGCTAAGAGCCAACATAAAAAAAAAAAAAACTACTTGCCAAAATTCTATCCAATCTTCCTGAAGGTTTAGCTGTTTGCATGCACATCTTCCGGTTGATGTGTAGGTAAATACATACATAAAGTTGGCATTCCGTGCGTAAATAAAGCCTGAAATAATATTGTGAAAGGAAATTCAAAAGTTGTCAGCAGCAGAAAGCGGCTGTAATGATTTATTACTCGAAGCCATCGGTTGGGTCTAAAAGCTGGCAAGTATGCCGGGTCAGGGCAGGTGCGATAATTTTTTGAAGTAAGTGCAAATTGTTCATGTCAGGTTTAGTATGGTTTAAGCCAGACGAAGGAGAACGTGCCATCGTGCATTATATGTAATATGTATTTTAAAAAATTAAAATACGGAGTGCGTACGAATAGTCATGGAATATATTTTTTTTAAAACAAGATTTATTAACAATGTTAGTATAAAGTGTTAATATTCTTTAAAGTGCTCTCCATTTATACATTTGTTCATCGACCAATACGTCTCTTCGAAGGCCACAAAAGTAAACTCGTTTACGCTGCTATCACCACCGACCGCAGCTTAAACAAGTAAGAAAATCACAGTCGGGCGTAACCGACTGTAAGAGGCCCTGTACCAGCACAGGTCACCTAACAAACACACTAAATGTTCCCCTAGCTTATGACCAAACACATGACCACTTCTCACTGCACCACTAAGTGCCTTATAAAACATTTTTTTATGTATGAAACGAAAAGGGGGGTCGCTCAAATTCAATTGCTTATAAAATCGTTATTTATTATCCGATTTTGATGAACTTTTTGGATTTTGGCTTAGAAAGACGATATCTTTATACTGGCATACTTTTTGTGCCGAGGAAATTTTTAGCCTTGGGGGTGATTTTATGGGGAAGGGGGGGAGGGGCAAGATTTCAAAATAAACTTGTAAAATTCCGGAGCAGTCCTAGTCGAATGCAAAAAACACGAAGTCTCTATCTATTACCGTTTCCGAGATCCTTTCGTTCATACGGACGGCCAGACGGACAGACGGACATGGCTATATCGACTCCTCTATCACTCCTGTCCATAATGGTGGTAACTTTGGGGGGTCTCCGACCATTATTTCTACCTGTTACATACATTTGCACAAACCCAATAGGCTCTTGTACCTTCGGTACAGGGCCTAAAAAGACCTTCAATGTTGTTTAGTGTGGACTTGATACAAGAGAACAAAATATTGGTTGAATACTGATTGGTTATTAAACAGATTTTAAAGACGAATGAAAAGGGTTGTTCAAAGAATGCTCGAAGGACCTTATAGAAAGCTTTAGTTATGTTAGTATTGCTTCTTTAGAGAGTTAATTATTTGCTGCGAATACGAATGTTGAGCGGGGAATAAGTAACGAAATTGTAGGATCAAATGTAGATTTAACACTGCCGAACAGACCTGTAGGGTATACAGAATTGTGCTGGATATAGATGAAGAGGAAACAAATTTATTTTTTAACATATAAGCGAACTGGCAAATATGTTGACATCACGCATATTGAATCAACTTCATTGCATTCATAGTTTTGTTTGTACTCGGAATGTCCTGAGCTTCCATCAAAACCCCATGAACATAGCAAGCTTCCATTGATTTAGTATTTATTTCTTTTTGGACCATGACCTCCCGCTGTAAGGTTAATAACCATTATGCAGTATGAATCAATAAAGCCGATTATGCTTCAGTTTCCTAAATTTGTATTATGTACTTCCTTTGGAGGTCTACATTCTGATTTAGCTTCATGCACTTTGTTATAAGTTGGCTAAATGTCTACACCACATGATTTTGTCTCCTAAACGCATATTTGTGTACACGTTTTTAGATAAAGAGGTATGTAACAAAAAGGCAAGTACCTCTTGGGGAGTCTTTTTTGTAACTGACTTTGGTTTTTTAATAATTTTCAAAATTTGTTTTGTCTTTCCGGACTTCTAGATATTTCATTAATCACTCGGTATAAATCTTTGTCCGACTTGGCCTTTTCAAACACACTCTCCCGACTGCTCCGGGAAACCTCTCCGTCTTCTCAACATATATATGTCAGCAGTGGAAACATATCACCCACTCCATGGATAAGGCTGCCAAGGATGTCATTGCTTATACAAAATCTGTGAATAATTCTACGACGAGGAGTGTCGCAATGCTACTGCAGAGAAGAACGCTTCCTATCAGCAAACTCTGCAGTCGGCAGCAACGTGATCTGTTAGAGAGCGATACCGTGAGAAACGGAGAGAGAAGAAACGCCTTTTCAGGCGCAAGAAAAAGGAGCAAGAAAGGTGGGAGTTTGAGGATGTTGAGATCTTACGTAACAGAAATGAAGCTCGAAAATTTTATCAAAAGGTCAAACGTCTGACTGAAGGTTTTAAGCCCGGAGTAACTTTCTGTAAGGATGAGAATGGAAATCTGGTAACGGATGAACATGAATTACTGAGATTATGGAGGAATCATTTTTCTAACCTACTCGGAGGCGATGAAACGCACAATTTCGTCGATAGAGGAATGACACCGAAACCACCAGCTACTGCTGGCACTATTGTAGAGCCACCGAACTATAACGATGTCAATTATGTTATTAAAAGCTGAAAAATAACAAAGCGGCAGGCGCTGATGAGCTGCCAGCTGAGTTATTTAAGACCGGCGGCGAAGAGTTGGTTAGGAGTATGCACCAACTTTTATGCAAGATATGGTCCGATTAACGCATACCCAATGACTGGAATCTCAGTGTTCTCTGTCCTATCTTTAAGAAAGGAGACCCCGCTGTTTGCGCCAACTACTACTATGGCGAGTCTGCAAGGCGTTCTCACAGATTAAAAAAAAGTCTCGGCTCATGGGTCTAGTGGTGAATGAGGACAAGACGAAGTACTTGGTTTCTTCTCGCACTCCATTATCGCGTCTTGGACGGTCAGTGACGATGGAGAATTGTAACTTCAATGTTGTAGAAAACTTCGTTTATCTTGGATCCCAGATAACCCCCGACAACCACGTCAGCCTGGAGATCAAGCGAAGAATCACGCTTACAAACAGATGTTTTTTTGGGCTGAGCAAGCAAATGAGAAGTAAAGCCTTCTCTCGAAAGACAAAAATCAAGATATATAAAACGCTGATACTCCCGGTCCTATTGTATGGCACAGAGGCATGGACCGTGATTGAGTCAGATGAAACAGCGTTGACAGTCTTCGAGAGGAAGATTCTTCGCTGGATTTTCGGTCCTATTAGAACCGTGAGCTGTACAAGATATTCGATGAGGTTGACACCTCATTCGAATGGATGAAAGAGCTCCAGCACGCATGCTGCCCAAACTTTGGTGAACGCCGAAATAGAGGACGACCGGGCACTCGATGGAATGACCAGCTATGGAGAGATGTCTCCGTACTAGGCATTCAAAACGACTTGCGCCAGCGCGCACTAGACTATGGTGGCTGGCTCGCCTTCCTAGATGCGGCCATGAAAGGCAGATGGTTGACGGCCGTTTAAGTAAGTAAGTATCATTTAAATAAGCGTTAAAATGTCTTATGTCTGGCGAACCAAATATTCGACCACTGAAAATAATAAACATAGCCACATACAGTTTTAAGTTTCATTGACGGTACAGGATATCTTGAACATGTATTAACATTAAAGCTACATATTTCTAAGAACTTCAAAATTATATCACGTATAAGATTTGAGCAGCAACCCTTGCAAATGTAAACTCTTACATACACTTATTGCGCTCAAAATTAATCTTTAAGTTGGTAAAACAATTACTGCGCCTGCAGAATATCAAGTGGCAATATTCTAAATGCCACATATTCTTAAACGAAGTCAATTATATATCAAACTGCAAATAGCTACATGCATAATTGCCTAATAGCTAAAGTGCTATTGCAATCAAACTAATTGGATTATTATGTACAATATACGGGTATATCTACTTGCAGTAAATGTGTATAAATGTGATATTTTAAGTACATTATTAAGCATCACAAGTGGGAAACTATCTAACATGCAACTCTACGAGTGTGGGATGTAGGGTGAGCGGCTGCATACAATTAACATCTAACTGCAGTTGAATTTCAATTGCTGAAAGCGCACAAAATACAGATTTGCATACTCTAAGCACTTCCATTCAAATCAAATCGTCTAATAATAACACACTCCGAACTGGATACATGTAAATTGACTGTGAATCCTGTGTGCAGGATGACGTTATGAATATCAATTGAGACATCGAATAAGAAGAAGTATTCTATAATACAAATATATGTACATACAAGCCGAGTGAATGGATGACTAGATAGAAGCGTATCTAAGGGTGCCAATGTAGATATTTTGCATCTAATTGAGTTGCTTTGATTGAATTACATAGAACTAAATTCTGTTGACGTTTAGATTTGACGCAATTCGAAATTAATTTACTGCTAAACACCTACATACTTATGTATTTAATTGACAATCACTAAATAATGTATTTAGGATTTTGCTGGGACCGTCAGATTTTGTGGATTTTCAATTTGGCAACGACGCGTCGACACAATCAACAGCGACAAACTGTCAACCGAAAGCAATTTTCCACAGGTAAATAAAACAAGAAATGTCAGCATTGTCAAAAACCACTCGCCCCATGCTGTTACGCAGTCAATTGTCATTTCATCAAATTAATTGAATTTGTTTCGCTTAAAAATTTCGTTGTCGTGGGATATACTCCTAAGTAAGGGTATATATTTATGTAGGTAAGTATATACATACATACTTGTATAATTTGCTTCTGCTACTACGACGATTAACGTCGACAACTGAAGTGTTTTTGCGTTTTCGAGTGTTGTTTACACTTCTGGTTTTATTTTGACTTCGACTGAGTTGTCTCGCAAATAAATCATTTTCAAAATGGCGCCAGCTTTTCTTTCTATACACTGCACAAAAATTATTTATATCAGGGTAAATTGGGTTTGTTTCAATTGCAGACTTCATTTGTACGAACTACATTAATTATTAATTTATTCTCTTTACCCCATAAATTATATACATATATTCCTGATCAACATTAAATGTGTGGTTGATGTAGATATTTCCATTTGTCTGGCTGCATGAAGAAAGAGAACAGTGAGCCAAACCTTCAACCATTTTTTGTCACCAGTTAAGACCCCTTTGAATCTGGATAGTCGTTGACGTCATTTGCTGCTTCATGAAAATACTGCATTGCGTGAGCCAATCAATATCCCGATATATATATATCGTAAGGAACTTCTATTATAGTGGTTTGACGATTCTTTATAACAATTTTCTTCACTATTCAAACTTTTTCATCGGTTGTTGACGGGCTGTGTATTCAAGTCGGGAAACATCTTCTTAGCCTTCTGTGGAGAGCTTTTACCACTTATAAAAATGGTTTTTGCACAGAGTCTCGCAAAATACCATAGGCGTTGTAGAATATAATTTTATTTTTCACGCGAAGTTTAAATACAGATTCTTTGATCCATACTTGGTGGATCATTGAATACAAATCATCTGAACAATTAATAGGAGAATCTGAATATTCAAATTTGAAGGCTCTCTCTATTAAAGATTCCAAGATTTCGCCAGACAGACGAACATGTATATATCAACTCACCTTTTGATGCTTATCAAGCATATTCCTTTTTTTTTGGGGGTCTGCCGCGCCTCACAGTTGGCGAAAACTCACTTCTTGCGTTAAAAAGTAAATTTTCTCTAACTATTGAATACTAAATTAAGTGATTTAAAATTTCTTTACCAACAATTTAAAGATCGTAAAACAATCAAAGACCAACTCTCTCCTACAATAGAGTTACAAACAGAGAAAATAATACGAGTTTCCCATAAGCTCTCATTGTACCAGGGGCTAGTCCTAAAATCATAAAAAACTTACATATTATAAGAAAATTAAAATGCAAAGAGGAAATTTATAAGTTTGGATTGTTGGATAGGGTCTATGGAGTTTCTGTTGTATATTGATTGATTGGATTGTTGGATAGGGTCTATGGAGTTTCTGTTGTATATTGCATCTAATTTGGACTTTAAGAAGGGACTTTAAAAGAGACTTTAATAGAGGCTTATAACAAGGACGTATTCATCACCATTTCATATCTTCACATCCTAGAATTAGCAAAATGAGGTTAAACAAAGACAAAAAATGGTGGAACTATCACCTAAGCTTAAGGGGGTCCGCGGATTTATAACTCAGTGTAGGGAGTTGGCTTGTAGCTTTATTTGTGTTTTCTTGGTTTTAATATTTCAAGGTGAATGCCGAGATGCACGACGTCATCGGTCTATGTGATCACAATGTTGTTTAGAGTCAGCTAATGACAAGTACATCTGTTTAAAGTGAATGTGACGTGTTTGCTTATTTGCTCATTAACTTTTATACTCTATCTAGCCACTCCTCGAGAAGAATGAGATGGTCTGCTAGTAGTCTAGTTGCTCCTATTGGGCATCGAGATCTACTTAAGAATGCTGTGTCATCAGCAAATGTGGATATTGTGAGTCTGTGATCCGTTGGTATGTCTGATGTGTATTGGACATATAATATAGGACCGAGAAGCCTGGTACAAACCTCGTTGCTTTTCGTAAGGAGTTAGAAATTACCCTAGACTTGAACCTCGAGATTATACGGACTGATGACTTAGAAGACGCGTATGCGCTTTTTCTCAATAAAGTGCACTTGGCTGCCCTCACTGCAACAAAAGAAAACCCTTCCCAGTATTTCAGACCGCAAACGAGGATTCACCCAGCTACTGAAGCTCTTCTCCTGATAAAGAGGAGACTCAGAAGAGAGTATGTTCGCACGCGAAATCCTGCTGTGGATAGAGTATACCGAAGAGTGTCAAACAGGATCAAAAAGCTGCTTATCAGACAAAAACAGCAAGATACTGACTTTTTTCTGGAAAACATCTCTCCGAACGCGGGTACAAACTATTCTCTGTGGTCTCTTACGAATCAATACAAGAGACAAACACCACCAAAGTTCCCTATTCGAGCTGGGCCAGATCCCCCCAAGAGCGTGCGGAAACTTTTGCTGAGCACTTAGAGGCTAGGTTCCAACCCTTCGACCCCACATCCGGTAGTCACAGGAGACGAGTACAAAGGGTACTGGACAGACCTGGGCAGCTGGCTCTCCCAGCTAATCCTATCACTATCGAGAAAATACAGTCCCACATCAAAGCGCTTAAAAATAGAAAGGCCCCAGGCAAAGATGGTCTCGATAACAGGACGCTGAAAGCACTACCATTCAAAGCGGTACTCTTTTTAGTACTTCTTTTTAACGCTGCGTTGAGAATTGGGCACATCCCAAAACTTTGGAAAATGGTTCAAATCGTTATGATACACAAGAACGGGAAGAGCCCGTGTGACGGTGAGTCATACCGACCCATCAGCCTGCTGTCGTCCACTGCGAAACTATTCGAGAGATGCCTGTTGACGAGGATACTAGCGATCGATGAGGTCAACCAAAGGATACCACCATTTCAGTTTGGCATCAGGAAGGCACACGGAACCCCTAAGCAGCTGAATAGGGTGGTGAACTTTATCCTAGATGGGTTCCAGGCAAAGGAGTATACAGTCGCTGTTTACTTGGACATCCGTCAGGCTTTTGACAGGATATGGCACGACGGTCTATTATACAAATTAAAAAGCATCCTCCCACCGCAGCTGTTTATGATATTAAGTAGTTTCCTGATCGACAGGACCTTTTCGGTGCTTCTGGATGGTGTGGAGTCGAGTACGAAAAAAATCTGTGCAGGTGTTCCACAGGGAAGTATACTAATTCCCACCTTGTATTCTCTATTCACTTGGGACATGCCAACTGGACGTACCATCCCGATGGTAGATTCTCAGGACTTTCTCACAGCTACATTTGCTGACGACACGGCCATCCTTGCCAGAGACGAGTGCTTGTACAACGCCACTGATATGCTGCAGTTATATCTTTATAAATTTGGCAAATGGGCTAAAAAGTGAAATATTGGTATAAATCTCAGCAAATGTGCATCAGTGACATACACACTCAGACGTGACGAATGCCCTGGGATCTTCCTACTGGGTCAGCTGATTGGACACTATACAGGGTATAAATATCTAGGAGTGTACCTGGATAAACGCCTCACATTTGGATCACATATTAATGCGGTCGTAAAATCCCTCTACGCCAGGACAAATAAATTGGGCTGGCTTCTCAACGGCAAAAACAATCTATCGCTGAAAAACAAGGTGCACATTTACAAGGCAATCATCGCACCCGCCTGGCGTTATGGGATACAAGTGTACGGCATTGCTGCAAAAACCCACATAAACAAAATACGCGTCCTACAGGCGAAGATCCTTCGCAGATTAACAGGAGCGCCCTGGTATATGCGCACAGCAAACTTAGAAAAAAAAGTCCCTAAAATCGGGGATGTTATTAACAAGCAGACCGCTGACTATATAGAACGACTTAATAGTCACCCAAACCAGCTAGCCAGACGCCTCTTGGAACGCAGAAGGAAGTCAGGAGTAAAAATAAAGCGACGCTTGCAAAGAATTTTGCCTAGGGAGTTACATTTAAGGAGTATATAATTTATTGTATATTCCTCTCCCCTGCAGACAGCAGCATTAATTTGTGTTTCATATATGTACTATATATTCTTTTGCCTCACAAACCATTATTTAAAAAACATTATTTTTGAATAAGCTTAGCTGTACTATTTTATTTTTTTTTACTCATTGGTTTAAGTTGTCTACATGATAACAGGACGACCAATAAATAAATGTTTAAAAAAAAAAAAAAAATCTATGTCCGTGTGTGCCCATTTTCCGGTGTGGTCTCTTATGGGTTTAGAGACTATAGCCGGTAGTTTAATGTCTGCTCTGCTCCATAGGGGAGCTTGTTGGAGAAAGAAGTTCTATGTATCGTCTCTGAGTGAGTTTTCGTCAAGTTTAAGAGCTTTGCTTAGCTCACGTGAAGCAGTCTTTAGATTGTGCTTAGAGGTTGAAGATCTTAGACACTGCCATTCCCTTCTTAAACACCGTTTCGTAATAACTAACTGTTCAATATGACTGTTTGTTAGTCTGTGGTTTGTTTGGCTGTGGATAGTTGTGGTGTGCAGTGTTGAGCTGCAACAGTGAGAACAGAATTCAGGGCACTGACAGAGCTCGATATGACTGTTTATATACTTTTCATATTTAAGCCAGTTGGTTTTGTGTGTAGTGAGTATATTTGGATATTCTTTTAGTTGAGGTTTCTCCAGTAAGCTAAAAAGAACTGCAGAATGATCCGCTGAGAGATCTGCTAGAGATTCAGCAGATATTAGATAACTTAAGATTCTTCGCGTTATTGCAAAATCAATTAGATCTGGAATTCTCATCGAATCTGTAGGCCATTATTTTAGGGTACAGGATGAGAAATAGTTAAGCTTGTTTTTGGTATTTATAATTGCTTTGTAGAGCTGCTTTCCTTTGGGGTTTGAAAGCCTTGAGCCCCAATGTGTATGTTCAGGCATGAAGCCTAAACATGTCATATGAAGCAAAACTTCCAAAGACGTCCGATAAAAACAACGCACACACAGAGCAGTTGTCATACGCATTAGAGCTGCACTTGATAAGTGCAGCGTGTGTATTTATAATCGTCGTATTTTAATAGCTCCATCTAAGCGTTGTTATGTGACACTTCACAAGTGCAGCGACTTAATTTATGATCAATATCGATTTTAATAGCCTTTTGTCCGCGTTGGTTTAATTGTTTCTGCTACGCGTCTTCATATTATAAAAAGTTTAGATTACGCTGAGGCCTACAACCTCAGCGATAGCATTTTAATAGTTTAAGAATAGAATAAGTTTTATGAATAAAAAGGGAGCCGCTCTCTAGAGCGGCTCAGTAGTTAATGAACACTCAAAATATACGAGTTATAAATGTATCTCGTACCTACAGAGCTCTACAGTGTATGTTTGGCGTTGTAATCCCCTAAGGCTAGAAAGCGATCACCTAGAGTGTCGAAGAATTCGAGAAATAGTTTTCAGACACCGTAAATCTTGGAGGGCAATAAATTGCAGATAGTGTGAGACTACCAAACTTGGTTTGAACATTTATTAGTTGCAAATGTTTGTAAAGAATGGGTTTTACCATCTGGGTGGTTCGGTGAATAAAGGTGCTTCGATAAAAATGTCGGAAAAACATTTTATTCTAAAAATAAAAATATAAATTAAAAAATAATAAAACAAAAAATAGAAAATACATATACAAATACACTGATTAACTGCCGAGCACGAGGGGAAAGAGCGTAGTCGCCGATATGGAGTGGCAGACGGTTGAACCGATGTCAGCCAAAGTAAATCCAAAAAGATCAAACAACATCTCACCGATTGCCGAACGTAGACGGACAATTTTTGAAAATGTGCCAGAGACCCCTTCTGACGACGATGATGTTAAAGGACAGAAACCACCACCTATGATATTTCCTGGCGTACGCGATATAAGTGAAATGAATAAATCGGACCGAAATCAACCAACACGTGTACCTTGGCAATCCGTAAGTTTTCTTACTCTTTCAGGTAAACTCAAAAAAGATTCGCCCCTGCCAAACCGAAAAATACCTCGGGTAGCAACAGCAACAACAAGTGATGCACTAGTTTCGACCAACGCGTCTTTGCTCCTACAAGGCAACCGGTTTGCTCTACTATCAGACGGAAGAGAAGAATTATCCGACGATGGAACAGACGAACAGCCAGCGCACGTCGCTCCAAAAACTCAGCCGCCACCGCCTATAATAATTGATTCGGTCAACAGTATATGTGATATGCTCGATGATATTAAGACAGTTGTTGAACCCAATGACTTTACTTATAAGACAGGGTTTAACAATAAAGTTACGATTAGAGCTAAGTCTATTGACAACTATCGAAAACTGGTAAAACATCTGGAAGATAGGGGTGTTGAGTTTCACCATTGGAAACCTAAACAGGAACGTGCATTTAGAATTGTAATTAAGAACTTACACTTTTCAACATCTCATGAATTCATTGAAAATGAACTCTTAGCAAATGGTCATGTAGTGAGAAATATTACAAATGCCAAATCGAAAATCACTAAACCACTACCACTTTTCTTTGTGGATTTGGAACCTGCAGCCAACAATAAAACTGCCAAAGAGTTAACCCGACTATGCAGTGCTGTAGTAAAGGTGGAATGGCCTAAGAAATTCGATGAATTAGTCCAATGTCATCGTTGCCAAGAATTCGGACATACTCAGCGCTATTGTAGAAAGAGTTTTCGCTGTGTAAAATGCGGAGGAGGTCATGCTTCTAGGGATTGTGGTGATTCACACACTGCTAATTATAAAGGGGGTACCGTGTATCAGACATTGGTGAAACGACGGGATGAACCAAGGAGGAGTTCTACTCAACCTGGACGTGCAAGTGGTACAGCGTTTGCAACCTCCACTATGTCTTATGCGCAGGCTGTTACTTATAATCAACGTCCAAATGAAACGAGTATGCAACAAAAGCTAAAACACAGCGAATATCAAAACAGCGGCGAGAACCGTTTTGTTCAACTTCTCCAACAGCAAGAAAAGTCAATGCTATTTCTTATGGAACGTCAACAGCAAATAATGGAGCGAATGGTGCAAAATTTAATGCAACAGGTTCTGTCCATTGTCACTTCATTCATTAACACTAAATAATGCAACTAAGCTTACGTTTCTGCATCTGGAACGCCAATGGAGTTGCAAAACACCAACTTGAAATTGAGAGCTTTGCTAATGTGAACCACGTGGATGCGTTTCTTATTTCAGAAACTCATTTTAATAGTCTGTCAAATTTTCGCATAAGAGGATACAACATTATTTGTTCAAATCACCCAGGGGACAGACCGCATGGAGGCGCAGCAATTTTTATTAAAAACTCAATTAAGCATGAGCCTCAAGAAGCAATCAATCTGCCTCGAATACAGTGCGCTAGTACTAAAATCAAGAGTGCTCAAGGTGATTTTATCATTGCTGCAATTTATTGTCCTCCTCGCCACACTTGGACGGTCGTTTTATTGTAGGCGGTGACTGGAACGCTAAGCATAGCTGGTGGGGCTCTAGACTGGATAATCCACGTGGCCGAGAGCTATACAAAGCTATTATATGTCAGAACTGCGAAATACTTTCAACAGGTTCACCAACATATTGGCCAACAGATCCAGCTAGAATTCCTGATCTTCTCGACTTCGCTGTATGTTGCGGTATCCCTGCCCCTCTTTTATCTATTTACGAGAGTCCCGATTTATGCTCTGATCATTCTGCTCTTATAGTTGAAGCGAACATGGTTGCCAGTGAAGTGCAAAATAAGCCCAGGCTACTACCATACAATGCTGACATAACCATTTTCAGAATATATTAAGCCAACGAATACACTTTAACATGGATATAGTAAATAGTAGAGATCTTGATGATGCTGTTGAAACTTTTACAAGAAATATTCATGAGGCTGCTTTTCTCTCGACACCTATGCCACACCGGAACAATTCTTCAATGCAACGAAATCAACCTTTTAATGTTGAAGTGCGCAATCTTCTATTGCTAAAACGAAGTCTTCGTCGGAGATGGAAGATTAGTAGAAACCCTCTTGACAAACGAGACTTTAATAAAGCATGCAGAGATCTTACTGCGTTGCTCTTAAAAGTACGAAACGAAGCCATCGGTGAGCGACTAAAGAATTTGGACCTCTTTAAAAAAGGGCATTTTAATCTATGGAGAGCTACAAAAGGCACAAAACGACCTACACGAAGACAAGTTCCAATCAAAGGTGTAAACAACGTTTGGTGCAGATCAGTTTCAACCTTTTGACACTGCAAAAACTGATGAAGTATCTGAAGTGGAGGACATTTAGAAGCACCGTGCCAAATGGACTTGCCCATACCTCATATCACTCCTCAAGAGGTTCTTAAGCAAATAGAAGCTCTTAATCCTACAAAATCGCCTGGCTTCGACAGTGTTGACGGCAGAGTAGTTAAACCGCTTCCAAAAAAAGGGATACTGTTACTAACAATGATGTTTAACGTAATGATTCGCAACTACCATTTTCCTTCACAATGGAAGTTTAGTGAGATTGTGATGATACCTAAACCTGGGAAACCTGAAGAACTTATCACGTCATATCGTCCCATAAGCCTGCTGCCAGTTTTCTCCAAAGTATTTGAAAGATTACTTATTGATAGAGTACTGTCGCTACTGGATATACGCAAAATTATCCCAGAACACCAATTTGGATTTAGGCTTAAGCATGGATGTCCGGAACAATGCCATAGAGTAGTCAACAGAATCATTGAAGCCCAAGAACACCGACAGTACTGCTCTGCTGTTTTCCTAGATGTCAAACAAGCTTTTGATAGGGTCTGGCATAAAGGACTGCTTTATAAGATTAAAAAATACCTCCCTGCGCCATATTTTTTGATTTTAAAATCCTATCTGAGCAACAGAGCTTACCGAGTTGTGGCTAGAGATGAAGCATCTGATATCTATTTTATAAACGCTGGAGTTCCACAGGGTAGTGTGTTAGCAGACGTAACTAATATAGTATAACACTCCAGCTCACAGCAATTCCCCATGTGCAGAAATTTTTAACTATAATTATTTCATATTTGTCAAACTTTTTAATTTAATTCTTATATTGTAAATGTTTACATACTCATGCTAGCCATTGTATATAGCATTCGTTCATTATTTAAAAATCATACCATTTATTTATTGTGTTTATCGCAGATATAAATTGAATTACATATTATTGAACAAAAAAAAAAAAACAAGTAAGAAAATCACAGTCGGGCGTAACCGACTGTAAGAGGCCCTGTACCAGCACAGGTCGCCTAACAAACACACTAAATGTTCCCCCAGCTTATGACCAAACACATGACCACTTCTCACTGCACGACTAAGTGCCTTATAAAACATTTTTTTATGTATGAAACGAAAAGGGGGGTCGCTCAAATTCAATTGCTTATAAAATCGTCATTTATTATCCGATTTTGATGAACTTTTTGGATTTTGGCTTAGAAAGACGATATCTTTATACTGGCATACTTACTTTTTTTTGTGCCGAGGAAATTTTTAGCCTTGGGAGTGATTTTATGGGGAAGGGGGGGGAGGGGCAAGATTTCAAAATAAACTTGTAAAATTCCGGAGCAGTCCTACTCGAATGCAAAAAACACGAAGTCTCTATCTATTACCGTTTCCGAGATCCTTTCGTTCATACGGACGGCCAGACGGACAGACGGACAGACGGACAGACGGACAGACGGACAGACGGACATGGCTATATCGACTCCTCTATCACTCCTGACCATAATGGGGGTAACTTTGGGGGGTCTCCGACCATTATTTCTACCTGTTACATACATTTGCACAAACCCAATAGGCTCTTGTACCTTCGGTACAGGGCCTAACAAAAAAAAAATATTTATTCGTAAGATGTATTTCTGAGAGAAGCATTACATCAAAGTCTGTTACTTCGAGAAAATTTAGCAGTTCGTTTTTGTGCCGAGAAACACCATTGGCATTCCAGAGACATATATTTATTTTTAAGCAAGTCATTATTTGCTTTGTTGGGCTGCAAGCATCTGAATCAGAGTGTTTTGATTCCGCATCATTTCTTGCATTGTGTTTTGCATGAATGCCATGAAATTCATCAAGCTTTGTTGCATTAATGCAATCATTGATTCGATGGCATTGAGTGGTGTATTAGCATTTTGGGACATGCTCTGTTGTTGTGGGTTTTGGGCAGAGGGGCCCACGGGTAGCGTGAGGGAAACGGTTTAGCCATCTGACTTTGGCTCAGGTGGCTTTAGCCCTGATTTCAGGGCATTGGCAATGGACACACCAGGGGTGGTTGTGTCAAAAGCATATGTCTGTGAAGTGCGTGCAATTGACTTTACGGGCTGAGAGCGAGCAGAGGCAGTTCGCAGATGAAGGCGGTTTTTCAAATCTTTGTACACGGGACATCCTCTGTAATTAGCCGTGTGATTTCCTCTAAAGTTGCTACACTTTTTCGCGTTGGAATCAGACTTATTTGCGCTGCATGTAGCGGTATTGTGGAGTTGTCCACAGACGACGCAGACAGAATGTAGAGTACAGTAAGTCTTTGTGTGACCAAACTCCTGACAATGGGTGCATTGAACTGGGATAGATATGATGAACTTGGATTATCGCTTGTGTGTTGGGTAGAGAGGCCCCTCCGATTTTGATCCGAATTGACACGTTTTCTTTCCTGGTCTAACTGAAGTTCGTCTAAGTGTGAACTAGTGGGTTTTTACTAATGAATTACCAAAAATGTAAAGTCAAGCAAATCAGGTTTTTCATCATCAGTGGATAAATCATAACTTTGGCATTTATCCATGGCTTTTCATCAATAACAGCTTGTTCCTCTTTAAAAAAATTTAAAAAAATAAATTTTGAAGTTCAAAACTTGAAAATGCTTCCATGAAAGCTTTTATATGTAATTTTCATGTTTCGGATACTAAAAGCCATGGAAAAATAGTAAGATATGCAGAGATTTTTTTTGAATACAAGCAATTAATTCGACTTTTGTTACTCCCCCGAATCTAGCATGACGAAACGAGTTAACCTATCCATGACCTTCCAAAGTTACCCCCATTATGATCTGAAGTGATAGAGGAGTCGATATAGACATGTCCGTCTGTCCGTCTGTGTGAACGAAAGGATCTCGGAAACGGTATAGATAGAGACTTCGTGTTTTTTGCATTCGACTAGGACTGCTCCGGAATTTTACAAGTTTATTTTAAAATTTTGCTCCTCCCCCTTAACCCATAAAATCACCCCTAAGGCTAAAAATTTTTTAAGCCAAAATACGAAAAGTTCATCAAAATCACCACACAATACGTGTCCCACATCGCTGCAGGAGGGTGTTGCTCGTAGTTTTGAAGTTAATTTCTCTGGACAACGTATTCATTCTGTAAAGCTGCAAAATCCGAGGAATTACCATTATTGAAAATCACAATTCGGAAATAACTCTTATCGATAGAATTTTTAAATTACAAAATGTAGGAAGAGTATTTCCTGTGTACTAATCTGTTTGTATATTCGTTCTTATGTAAACACAATTTTATTTTGGTAAGAGTTATCAATGACTTTTTTGAATAAAAGTCTTCATTAAAAGTCATAGAAAACCATATATTTTTTATATAAAAACAAACAAAAACAAAAAAGGTGAAATGGAATTCAAAATGATGATGCTTGAGAGACTTAGAGGGGATAAGCATTAGCTTGTGCGTCTGAAGCATAGAGAATTAGTGTTTATGCGTGAGTTAGAGGAGCTGTTTGGTTTTGTGCATAACATTTCGCTTAAAGACTTGTAGTTTAAAACAAACTCTGACTCATAGTGTAATAATATATAGTGATGCCATTTCAGCAATGCGCTATCAAAATAGCTACAGTTCAGAGAGGAAAGCTACCCTTAGTATGCGACCGATTGCCACTTTTAAGAATTAATCCTCCAAAACTTACAAATAAATGGATTGATTTTTGTATGACGAACTTTTTGTCACTGTCTATGAAAATTATTTCGACGTTCGCTCGAGTATGTTTTCAAGTCTGTTGAAAAGGACAATTTTACGCTGAGCCCAACATGTTGGCCCGGTATGCTATGCAATATATACAGCACTGAGAGTTACAGCATTTTGTTCTGAATGAATATATACGATTATATATACAATTATTCTTCAGTAGCTGATTTATTTTTCCTTTCCTCAAAAACAGAAAATATCTTACTTCCCCTCACAATAGTTTGCGTAACCATGAAAATGATTAAGATTAAAAGAATGCCAAATGAAATAAAGGATGTATAGTGTAGAGTATATAAGTTTCGCCTTATTTAATATATGCTTCTTCTCTTTTTAAGTGAGGTAAGTGCATAAAAGAAATGATTGAAAAATTAATCAAACGCAATGTTGCATGTAATAAAACGGGTTTTAAACGATTAAATACATCTTTTACATCACCTGTTGCCGTCCTCATAGTAAATTCATACCTTCTGGCTCTGTCCTCTCCTGAGACTTGCCATACACTCTGCTGTCGTTACGCGCTTTTTAATTGCAGCAACCGCTGGCATAATGCTGACAAGGCTTTTGCAGAATGTCCTTTGCTCTCGTATTTTTTCTGGTCTTTCTTTTCATAGTCCTTTGCAAACTGCACGCGCTTACTTCCTTCAGACGTTTCAGCAAAACTATAAAATATTGAAGATGTTGCTCAGTTTCAATTACGTTAGTGTCACCAAGCGACCATTAGAAATATTGTTCAGCGAAAATTTTGATGGCATGTTGCACGCAGCAACAAGAAAAGTCTTACCGTCATACAATATTGTGTATGTCTGTTCAATGCTGACTATCTCCTTGTTGCTTGAACTCGCATGGTAAATATTTTAAAGCTGCAAAGCAATTTTACTAAAATGCTTTTAAATCAATTTACATGCTTATTTTCAGGTCACTGTCAAAGCAGGTTGCTTATTTTGTACGATACACGTATAAGGCAGTTCACATAGTAAAAGTAAAGGACAGAGAAGTTTTAAGAGATTTGTAAGTAGCAGCTTTTGTCATCTTTGAGTAGAATGGGTTTCGGAAGGTAAGTTCGCCTAAAAAAGGTTATATCAAGTTTGTTAAATGTATGGAAAAGCTAGCGACAGGATGTGTAGCAGGCATTACAAAGCATAAAAAGATTAGCGGATACCCGACGTGCGTTGCGCCTAACAAAAGAAATACATGTTTCATTAGTTTCCATCCAACTCTGAAGCCAGCGACTATGTGATTAGATTACATTTACATTTCATAAATGTAATCTAACAATAACTAAAGATTGTCCTTGCGTTTTGCTAATGGGAAAGGCGAGACGCATTGGAAATTTGTATGGCTTGAAATTTAATGGCACATCGGTCGAAAGCATGGTATAGGCATAATCCACAAAACTTATTAGTTGAAAAGGCTTAAAGCTGTGGCTATATGGCTGTAGTAAGAGTGGGAATATTTATTGGAGTCAAGCGCATATGAACGTGGACCAGAACTTTTACATTTTCGATGAGCTCTCAGCTGTAAGCGTTGATATTTGAATAAAAAATCCAACGCTTCCTTTCGGATAAAAGAAATCTCTTTTAGCATGATAACTCCACAAAGTATTCGTTAACTAAGGCTAAGCAGTAGTTTAACATAATATTCTGTAGTAGTTTATTGGCCACCACATTTTCCCGACCTGAACCAAATAGTGCAATATAATTCTACGTTAAGGTTTAAAATGCCTCTACACCACGACGGAAAACAATTAACTTTGGAAGATTTATGGGATGAACGCTTAGTTGAATATGTCCGTCTATCTGACTGTTCGTATGAACAACGAGAACTTAGAGACTATTAAAGATAAAGCCTTCAAGTTTCAATATTTAGAAGTTGCTATTGCTTCATCAGACAACTTGTATTCAGTGACTGAGCCTATACAAACCTATACAAACCTACTCCTATACAAACCTACTCCTCCTTCTAAGTTTTTGTATGAATTTTTTTTTTTCATTGTTGTAAAATATGGTGGTTTCGCAAAATGGTATGCTTTACGTTAATCCTTATAAAATATTCGATATAGCGCCAATGTCAAACCAACAGAAGGGGTAGCCCCCATTCAAATCTTTCCTATCTTTCTGGGTTTTTGTATGAAAAAAAGTTCTTGTTGTTGTTAACTCTTCTAAAAATGTCAAAATTTAGAGTATTTTATTTTAGTCTTAATAAAATATTTCATAAAGATACAAATCAGACCACTAAGAAGGGAATGGTCATACAAAAGTCGATCTACATAGACATGTCCATACAACTGTCTCAATAACTTGGAGACTATAAAATATAAGGCTTTGCTGTGTGGATTTTTAGTCGCTCCGCTTTCCCTAATCAGATTACTAGCATACGTTAATGCCCACCCCTCTTTAGGAGTTGTACCCATTAAAACCTTTCCCTGATTTCTAAATAAATTTTTTCAATTCTTGTTATTTTACGCCGTATTTACACTAAGAGTAGCATACAGCAATTTTTATTAAATTTCGTTGACTTTCTGGATGTTTGAAATGATTTTCTATGCAATATTCAGAATATGGTACATGCAACTCTAGTATTAGCTAAAAATGGATTAACTTTGTGTATGTTACTTTTATAAAACTAAAATATTACATTTAAGTCCATAAAGAACCGGTAGAAGGGGAAGCAAATCTGTCCCCTTACCAGGGTTGTTGTATGAAAAATATTGTTGGAGTTTAGTTTAGCTTCAAACTACAAAACTAGTCCATCTTATACTAGTCTTAAAAAAAAAAGACGATTAAAAGAAGAAAGAGTTCGAGATACCCTAAATTGAACTTTAAATTTGTATAACGTATATATTTCTACCTTGATCCGTGTGCGATATTTTATTTGCATTAGTGTAAAATACGTGAAATACATCGTTTCAAACTAAGGCACAACAAAGTTTTTCTTAAAAAGTACCAGAAAAGTTGTAAAGATTTGTATGGGGGCTACCCCTTTTTGTCATCTGATCTGAAGCTAAAATAAATATTTTGTAGGGATTAACCAAATTTGGTGGTTATATTAAAATTTACAACATCAATAAAACTTGTTCATACCAAAACTAAGGAAGATGCTTAGGTTTGCATGGCAAGTGCCCTTAGAGAAGGGCTTAGCGTGTTCATTGATCTGGAAAATTAATAAAAGAATCTAAATATGTAAATTTGAAGGCTCTATCTCTTATAATATTCAAGATCTTGATCTTAATGCGGGTAGCCTTATGTGATACAAAGTATACAAATTCTATTCGCAATGAGATGAACAGCAGAACCTCTTTTTGACAACGTTCCTAATAGTACCCTGACGAAGATAACTATACGAAGACGTTGATGACTTTTGAATTTATGGAACAGTATTCGTGGATGGGAAAGTTCATCAAAGCTGTTTGTAAGTAACTAATTTTAACATTTCATATAACTTGTGCTTATGAGAGGAGCAGCGCAACTAAAAACTACAATAAAAATGCTGACACGACGATTTTTAAAAGAAAAGAGATACACTTCTGTATCATTATATGAGGTTACGAAGGTTCAATCAATGGGGGTTTCTTTTACCAATCGGTCCATAAAATGTCCAGTCACGACATTTTTCTGAAGTGTGGGAGATTGGGATTCGTTTGCTCAAGTACACATTGTGAGAAAATTTGTTGACAGTCATTCACTTGGGAATGGCCAACAATGGTTCTTGTTACAAACGGTCGAAGCAACTCACACGTCCGTTAGGACACGTTTCTCCTGGGTAGCCTCTGAACAACCGTTCATAGGTGAGCTAACGTGAAAGGGCGAAAACCCCCTTCCCTTAATTAGGGGTTGGTGCGCTGGGCTTGGGACCCACCACTGTAAAAATAAATCTCCAATGACAACACAAAGGAATCCACGGAAGGAATCCTATGATGACAACCCCGGCAACCTATACGGATATGCACCTCGAATGTCCGCACACTTATTTGGGATGGTGCAAATATCCAGCTGTTTGATGTGCTTGAAACATGCAAGGCTAAAACCACCGCAATCCAAGAAATCCGATGGAGAGACAGGGTTGCTCTCCTGTGACATCTACTATAGCTGCCATGCGAGTAAGCACGAATTTGGATGTGGTTTCGTGGTGAGTAGGAAACTACGTGGCTTAGTCTCTTTGGTTCACGCCTATTGACGAGCGTCTACCCACGATATGCATAGAGGCTAAATTTTAATATAAGCCTGATTTGTGCGCACGCCCCGAAGGAAGAGAAAGATGACGATGCTAAACATGAGTTCAATGAGCGCTTGGAACGTCTGTATGAGCTCTGTCCCAAACACGATGTCAAAATCGTGCTTGGCGATTTCAACGTCAAGATTGGGAAGGAAGGAATCTTTGGCCCAACCTTCGGAAAATTAAGCCTTCACTACCTCCAATAATGGAGAGATGCTAATTGATTTCGCCGCAGGTCGGAACATGGTAGTTAGTAGTACCACATTTTAACACCTCAACATCCACAAAGCTACATGGCTGAGTCCAGATCAAATAACACGCATTAAAATTGATAATGTTTTGATTGACGGAAGGTACGCATCGAGCGTATTGAACGTGCGAATGTTACGTGGTGCCAACATCGATTCGGACCACTATCTTGTCGCAGCCAAGGCACGCACTAGGCTCAGCTTAGTGCACGCCGCACGTTCCAACATGCAACGAAAGCTAGACGTCGGCCAGCTGCAATCAGAACAGTCTACCGCAGCCTTTTCAAACATGATCTCCCGACTGCTCCATGGATGGGGCTGCCAAGGATGTCATTGGTTATACAAAATCTGTGAAGAATTCTTGGTACGACGAGGAGTGTCGTAATGCTTCTGCAGAGCAGAACGCTTCCTATCAGTGAACTCTGCAGTCGGGAGCAGCGCGAGCTGTTAGAGAACGATATCGAAAGGAACGAAAAGAGGAGAAACGCCTTTTCAGAAATGCGGGAGTTTAAAGATGTTGAAATATTACGCGACAGAAATGAAGCACGAAAATTTTATCAAAAGGTCAAGCGTCTGACTGAAGGTTTTAAACCCGGAGTAACTTTCTGTAAGGACGAAAATGGAAACCTGGTAACGAATGTTCAGGAATCACCGAGATTATGGAGAAGTCATTTGTCTAATCTACTCGAAGGCGATGAAACGCACAATTCCGCCGATAGAGAAATGACACCGGAACCACCAGTTAATGATGGCACTAGAGCCACCGGACTATAACGAGGTTAATTCAGTAATTAAAAAGCTGAAAAATAACAAAGCGACAGGCTCTGAACGGCTACGAGCTGAGCTATTTAAGACCGGCGGCGAAGAGTTGGTTAGGAGTATGCACCAACTTTTATGCAAGATATGGTCGGATATAAGATTCGGTCGCGCGTATTGTGTAATAGGCTGAAACCATAAACGGATTAACTGATAGGACGATATCAGTGAGGCTTCAGACCAAAAAGGTCGATCAGTGACCAAATACTCAACGCCAAATCTTGGAAAAGACCTGAGAGTTCAACAAAGACGCAAACCACCTATTTGTCGACTATAAAGCCGCATTCGACACGCCGATACGATCGAAGTTCTTCGACTGTCTGCACTAGGTATCCCGGCAAGATTGTTCGTCTTTGCATGACGACGCTATCTAACACACAAAGCGTTGTCGGGGTGGGGAAAAACCTCTCTGACTACTTTGATACCAAGAGAGGTTTCAGGCAGGGCGATGCTTTGTCGTGCGGTTTTTCAATCTTCTGATGGAATACATCCTACGCCAATGCCCGTTCATACAGAGTATTTCGGGCTCGGTCTTCCAAAAGGAAGTGCTGCTCGCTTACGCTGATAACATCGATATCAGCGGTACGCAGGAACGTCGAGTCAGCAAGGCGTTCTCAGTGATTGAAAAACAGTCTCGGATCGAATGAGTGACAATGGAGAATCTTAACTTCAGTGCTGTAGAAAACTTCGTCTATCTTGATTCCGAGATAACCAGCAACAACAACGTCAGCCTGGAGATCAGGCGAGAATACGCTTTCAAACAGATGCTTTTTTGAGCTAACCAAGCAAATAGTAAGTAAAGCCCTCTCTCGGAAGACAAAAATCAAGATCTATAAGTCGCTGATACTTCCGGTCCTACTTATGGCGCAGAGGCATGGACCGTGATTGTGTCAGATGAAACAGCGTTGGAAGTCTAAGTTGTGAAATTTTTTGGGATGAATCATCATCTTACAGCACTGTGAAAACTGGTATAATGAATTCTATCGCTGCCCATGTTCGTTTTGTGCCAAGTTTTGTAAGGTTGTTGTTCCAAAAAGCATCGATGTTTTATTTGAACTGATAAAGTAAGATCGTCATGTAACATATACTGAGTATAAGGTAAGGTATGTTCGGACATTAGTTAGTAGACATCAATAAGATATTGTACGATTATTTGGCCGAATAAATGATGTATTCGCGTTGGATCCCCAATAAATAAATTTTGAAATCAAAAATGTGGTGTGTGGAAGAAGCATTTCGGAGCAAATGGTTGCCTGTTTCTTCGGTATAACCTGCTTCATGGCGGCAGTGGTATAAAAGTAACGTAGGACAGTCAATTCTCAGTGATACACGAGCATTTGATTGCCAGAACTCTTTTGAGAAAATGGAATAGTTATGGCGAATCATTCTTCATTAAGTCAATGCGAGCTGTCACACTTTGGCTCAAACAAAATAATATTTGGGTTGTCTGCCGTACATTCCTAAATTGACATCCAATAAATTTGTTATACCTATACATATTTCAACTATGTGCGCCATTCTATCTATGTATGTGTACGTATGAGCATTATTCCTTTAGTCTTTAATATATTGGATGTATGGAGATCGTCTTGATATGGCAAATATATAGTTCAGCTCTCAGAGTGATGCTATCATGTTAAGATTAAATAAGTAAAGGTTATGGAGTGTTCCACCAAACCACTTTGCTGTTCAGTCTTAGTTGGGCTACTGCACTGTAGTGTCTTGTGACATATTCTATATTCCTTCAGATGCAATTGGCACAACGCCATCCAAAATGCGTATTACTTATGCTCGAGGCAGCATACGGTCTTCAAGAATATCTGCGTATCTGCGTATGAAGGTAGGATGAGTAGATGGAACATTAAATTCAATTGCGACAAGTGTAAAAATGTGTGTATTGCCATAAAAAGATTAACTCATCAATTAAGGGCTACATCATTGCGGCAGTAGATGCCTAGCGCACAAAACTTAAAAGTATTTCTTGGCTACTTACCAATAGGAGTAAACTATCAAAAAGACTGTCTGCCAATAAATTGTTGCACCAACATGGAGTGACGACATTCTTATTTGGCCAATGGCGAAAGAAGTTTGAAAAGTTGTCACTTTAAATATTTCCTTCACCAGTTTTATGCTCCCATTGATAATAATTACAAAAATAGTATAAATATTATTGAAGATCTTTGTTATAAAAAGTTGGTGATTGTTACTAATATACCAGGAGGCTCATTGGGCAACCTTTGCAACGTATGTCGCCTTCCACAATAAATAAAAATAAATAAGCGATAGTGCTGTATGATTTGTCTTTTTTTCTGGGTTCAGCTGTTGTTATTGTTATTTTCGTCACATAACTGCTGAATAAATATATTTAAATCAAATATTTATCTGCTAGCCGCGCGGTGTATACGCAATGCGAATACTGGTTTTGATTTTATTTGGATTTTAAAAGTAGAGAGCGCCTTTGTTGCACACAGAGCTCTACTTACCTTGAGTGTCAGGTACAAAGTAACAATATAAATATATATTGTATGTATTTCCAGTTTTATTTAATTTAATATTCATAAGTAGAAGTTAATGAAAAACACTTGAAGCTGACACAAACGCACAATCGTCAGTACCGAGATGAGCAGGACTGAGAGGATAGATACTCGTACGAGTATTCATTTAAAGCCAGTTTAATAAAAAAATGTCAAATATGTTTGACGCAATACAACCGCAACATGCTTGACTCGAAAAACAACACAGTGAGAGCGCTTAAGGACACTTAAGGACATGAGTGCGTCACGCCAATTTCGAAGCAAATATTGCCAGTGAAAGTGGCGTTTGTTGCCGGCTTAGTTTGCATGCGTAATCTAATATGCATATTAAATACAATAAACTCATACCACATGTATATAGGATATCAGGTGTAAGTACCAACGAGCATATAAGCCTATGACTTCGGATGAGTATGCACATCTAGGAACATATTTATATAGAAATGTACGTTGTATGGCCAATGTAGGAGTTTGAGCAGTACGAGATAATGGAAGGAGTGTCCTGGGTTGTTATTAGCATAAAATGTTGTGCGTGTCACTTTCTTTGTCTATATGCATATATACGTACATTTAAATATTCAAATGTGCATACACTGAATAATAAATTAATAGGCAGCCTTAAGCATATCGAAGCAGTAAAGTTTTAAGCTTTAATTAGTGCAGAGTTTAGTATTGAATCTGAAAAACTGTAGTAAAACATTTTAAATTTCTTAAACTTATTGAAACGAATATTGATTTTCGCCTAGCTGCAGTTTTCACCTAATTTAATTTCTAATAATAATTTCTTTCTTAAGATTTGCCTTCCTTTGTTCGATCTTAAGACGCTGCTAAGTGGCATCCTTCATTCGGACGTTCATTCATCGATTCATTTTTGTAGCTATGGCACACGGTGTTGAACTCAGGGCTACACTGAACTGAGTTAATAAGAGTTCACTTCAAATTCTGCTGACATCTCAATTATTTTGTGAACCATCTTTCAGTATCTGCTTTGTTCATTTCGCTTCCTTCTATTGCATGCTTTCGCCTACATATTGCTGCATACATATTTTAATCGAACCGTTTGCACTTTTAAGCTGCAGCCTTTCGTTCCGTGTGTTCTTGATTGTATACACTTGTATACCCTACATAAGAAGCATATGTTAGCTCTAGTTTCAAATATATTTCATACCATTTGGTGCAGCAAGGATAAGAACAAACGTTGGACGTATCTTTTAAACTATTTTCAGATTGATAAAATTTATTTATAAGACAGTACAAACGTGCTGTAAGGAGGAGGAGTCTACTGCATTAGAACATCTACTTCAGGTTCCATTTCCTGATTCAATTATTCAAAACTTCTCGTTGACGCCACCCAATATTGACAATTGGGTTCATAATAGAAGGCGTTATAGTTTATCTGGTGTAACTTTAGATAAAGACAAGTTTGGCTGAGCATCTACGTACTTCCAACCTTACAAATCTTCAGGGGGAGACGCAATTTTTTCAGCTCTGCTAAAGAACTGCTTAGACGTTTGGATGTCTTGTGATGACAAGTCTTAATCTGTGTTACATACCACATTCATGGAGGTGGGGCAGTAACCTTTATAAGGATGTTTTAGTGCCTTTTTCGAAAACCTCTTAATTATCTGGGGGTTATCTGGACAAAAGTCTTAACTAGAAGCCTCACTTACAATTAGTGCCAGCTAGATCAACAATAGGATTTGTAAACGTCTTTTGGCCAGATCCATAGAGGATCTTTTGGAATTGTACTACAATAGTAAGATCCATCTTCGTGATCCTTCAGACGTTGTGACAAATTGCAGCGGCTTGCCTATCTGGCAGCTGTCATTCAAATATGTTCTACTGCCTCAATGAATGCGGTCCTCAGGTAATTTTCACCCAGTCCTCAGCGTCAATTGATACACTAAAGTTTAGGACGAACTTTGGTAACATATTTTAAAATCTGTGCCAATTTAGTATCTTAAAACTTATTTCTGGCATAGAGATATGCAGCATGTCAGATTGTATTGGCATGGAATTTCGCTTCGGCAGTCGTTTCTTATTTTTCCTCCCAAGCCGCACGTCTCAGTCCGAACGAAACAAGTGACGATACCAGAATTTCGTTGCAGTGGGTACTTGGCACAAAGTCTTTCAATCTTAGATCCATGCCACCGCGGTCTGCGCCCAATACTTAAGTCCAAAAGTGGTTAATGTCACTGTATTCTCTGGCAGTCAAGTAACAATCAAATAATTTACCTTCTGTCATCATTTTCACGGATTGGTATAACAAGGTTCCGGTATTCTTTAACAGATGTACACTTGTTTGACTGCTGACCATATGGGTATTAAAAGTAATGAAATATAGCACGGACTGGCCAGTTCGGTTACTTTTAAGAACCAGAACCCTTAGTTGTACTTTGACGCAATCAATAATTGAAATCCATTTATGATGCGCTATCGACTGACAAAAGGTCTCTCCATAGAAGCTTAGTGTAGACTCGTGATTCATTTCTATCGCATAACCTCTCAACAGTTTCAAGCTTTTCTTGCTCCTTCTTCTTGTGTCTGAAATGTCGTTTTCTTCTCCTCGTTTCGTTGGATATTATTGCATTGTGACACTCACTCCTGGGAAACGGTTTCCCGGAGTAGTCGGGAGAATTCACCAGCTACAAACAAAGTGAGTATAGTCCGGAATAAGTTGCAAATTATTTTTAGGCACTGGTGACAGTAATAAATATTATAAATATTTGATTTATTATTATTCACGAAAAATAAAAATAGAATTGAGAAGAAAAATTCTACAAAATTGTTCTGATAACCGTTTGGAGATAGGCAAGAGTTTAGAAAATCCTCAAAAGTTATGAATTCGAAGACAGAAGTCCGAAATATGAAATATCTCGAAGTTCGGTTGAACTGACAGTTGGGTTACATGGGACACCTTCAGTTTTAAAGCGCACGCAAGATAAGTCTAAAATATTGATCGATCAAATTATGAAAAAACCTCAAAAAATCTGGCCGTAACACACTAATTGTTTTAGAAAGCCTATAGGCCGAGACGTCGTATGAGTAAACTGCAATAAAGTTTAGAAAGACCAGGAATAGTTTGACGATGACCTTCGCTCTGATTGACCATCAACGAGGCAAACTCATGAAAATGTGACTCGTGAATTATTTGTTGAGTACTGAGTATTCGGTTGTTAACTGATTCTTCGTAGTTATCGCACCTTTATGGCCAAATATTTCCAATAAATTTGTTTTAAAAAAATATATTTCATGGCTTTGGAAATGTTGCTGAACTGCCTGTGTCCAAGATGCCTACGGGATAAGAGTGACTTAGTATTTCTGACGTATCTCTTTCTTTGTATCTTCTGCTGTAATTTTTTAAGTAACCAACCCGCACACTCCTCGATCTAACAGTGTAAAATGTAGAGTATTAGAACTTCAATTATACCGACGTTAATATTTTTTCTTCTACTTCTTTATACAATTCAATCTTAGTGCTCTTAAAAGCCCACACGTATGCACGCTCAAAGGGCATGTTTCGTTGGATGCCTTTTTGCTTAGAAAGGATGTGGGTTTTCTGTCTGCTTGCCAGTCTGATTGACTGCTGGATTGGCTTACCGGATCATAGAACGCTTGAATGACTATTTGCGTGTCGTCTTGCATTGAATGCATGCCGAGGTGTAAGTCAGTATCTTCATCTTCTTAAGTGCATTTCTGTGATGGAGGAAATGAGAGACGTAGGCGCAATAGATGACCTCGCTGTTAAGTGGAACTTGACTTTGACAGCGAATATAACTGGGAAATGAAAATTAAAATTGCATTTCTGTTGCTTTCGCTATTTCTTTTGTAGTCTTAAAATTGTAAGAGTATTTAGTGCGGATAGAAAATATTGGTTTGTATTGTAGTTTATGTCGCTGTTCATAGCAATTAGAAACGGGCCTAATGTTAAAAAGAATCCAAAATAGTCCGACAGCATTGGAATTTGAAGATATCCATTTATAGTGTTTAAGAAAGGTTATAGTTTCTTACGTTGTCAATGAATTTTGCTGATTGAGAAGGACATCATATGCTTATATCTTAAACAGATTACTGCTCAATGTTGCGTTACATCTATATACGAAGGGCATAAGTAAACAGAGATATTTTTTTCAGAACGGATGAAAATACTGTTGAAGGTTCAATTAATAATTAGTAACGATTCAATCATAATTAACAATTCCTCAAAGTTAGTAAACATATAAATAAAAGCAGATGATTTAAGCTCTTCTAGAGGAGTTTTGAAAATCTTTACAAGTACTTAAAATAATCGTCGATGCCACAAATTTTCGATTGACATCACTTTTCTTGTATTTTTGTAATTTGTAAGATTTGGAATTCGGTCCCAAACACTTCCGTCAGACATACACATATTATGTCTCAAGCGTAAACCAAGCTCAGTGTGTTTGGCGTGATTGTATTTTTTATACCAAGGTCTTTCCTGCTTTGGAAGTCTCGGTAAAAATTCTTCGTCCACTAAAAGATTCTCTTAAAGAATTTCAGATGAACTAATAAAGTCTCATGAAATTTTTAATGCGATTAGTGTACGATACATCACGATTTTAGTTTCGAGCTGTACTAGACCACAAAATGTCTTTCATATGATATGTCCGATGTGTTTCATTTGGTTGGTCTTTAAATTTAGTAACGTTTTTATTGTGTGAAATAAGCTGTGTATAATCTTTTTTAAAACATATCTAAAACTTAATTTTAAAGTATTAAATTTATTTATTACTAGCTTTAACCCGCGACTTCGTCCGCGGATCTTCCGATAAAAACTAGCATATCTAATTTTGACCAAACTTAACCCGTTTACCTCTTAACATGTATACCAAATTTCATTTCTGTACCTTAAACCCCTCTCCGATTTTGTCCAAGCTTAACAGGTTGATTTTTCCTCATCTTTTAACATATATTCCAAATTTCATCTCTGTGCCTTAAATGGATGCAAAAATATGACAAATTTTGATTGTCGCTTATATGAGGGGTGGGGCAACACCCCCTCCGATTTTGTCAAAACGTAGCCTATGTTCTTTTCCATCATTCCATCTATCTCTATCTATCAAAATTCAGACGAATTGGTTGAGCGGTTAAGCCGTAAGAGTGGAACATACATCCATACATTTACATATCCATACATCCATACATAAAAACTTTCGCATTTATGGGAAAAAGAAAAGGGCTGTTTTTAGGGTTTTCCCTATACCTCTACGAACATTTCAAGACCAAGATAAGATAAATCCGTTCAGCCGTTCTCGAGTTGCGATTCATTTGATGCCTCAAATCAAGATGAGCGATATAAATAGTAGGTATTTATTTCTGTATATTGAAAGTAACTTACTTCATCAATATAAATTTTTTCCAATTACACCGAGTATTTCTAAAACATTCGGTGTAGCTGGCCTGTCTTCGATTATTTTATTCAAGTTCTCGGTCACCGAGTAACAAAAATTCTCTAGTTATGATTACCGAGAAGCAGTGTATATTAATCAAACCGACTACGATACCGTAATCTATCCGGTTAGCAGTGCTTCTCTTTATTATTCGGTTTGTACAGCATATACACCGGTACATTCTACAAAACAGAATATATTCATGTAGGACTCCAGAACTGAGGTGGTATTATTTCCAACTTCTTCTGAAATAATGAACTTTATTGTCGACTTTAAAATAAAACAAGTAAGGAAATTTCAGTCGGGCGTAACCGACCAGTTCAGGTCGCCTAACAAACACATTAAATGTTTCCCGAGCATATGACCAAACACATGACCACTTCTCACTGCGCGAATATGAATGAAAAGAAAAGGGGGGTCGTTTAAATTCAATTGCTTATAAAATCGTCATTTATTATCCGAATTTGATGAACTGTTTTGATTTGGGCTAAGAAGAACGTTAGCTTTATACTGGTGTACTCTATTTTTTTTTTGTGCCGAAGAAATTTTTACCCTAAGGGGTGTTTTTATGGGGAAGGGGGGGAGGGGCAAAATTTTAAAATAAACTTGTGAAATTCCGGAGCAGTTCTAGTCGAATGCAAAAAACACGAAGTCTCTATCTATTACCGTTTCCGAGATCCTTTCGTTCACACAGACGGACGGACGGGCGGACGTACGGACGGACAGATGGACATGGCTATATCGACTCCTCTATCACTCCTGACCATAATGGGGGTAACTTTGGGGGGTCTCCGACAATTAGTTCTTCCTGTTACATACATTTGCACAAAACCAATAGGCTCTTATACCTTCGGTACAGGGCCTAAAAATAAAGGGAGGCAAGACAACAAACCTACCGAGTACACACCGTTGGACAGTAGAAAGGATTCATGAGAAAAGGGCAGTCATAACATACGTATACATTAGGGTGGGGCGATAATGCATGGATTTTTAAAAAATATTTTGTTTTGAACAGCATAGTAATGAAATGTGGCCATGCGATATATAAAACAAACGTACACAATATTCCTCACCTGTCTTGATGTTTTGAGATTCCCCAACACAGTTGAATATAAAAAAAAATTATTTTTTATTTTTCAAACAAACATTTATTATTTAAATTATTCAAAAACGTATTACAAATACATATTTAAATACCAAATTGTTTTTTTGTTATAAAAGTAGGCATTCGTAGGCATATCCTTGAAGGTTTCATCAGACATATTTATAGTTAGAGGTGGTTTCGTTATAGCACAGTCTCGCCACATAATAATATCGGTATAAACTTTAGCATCGAAATTGAATGCAGGCACATTAACCGTACAAAGTCCTTGAGCAGGCACTTATCTTGCTTTTATAATTCTTCGATATGCTAGATCCCATATATTTTTTTTATATCATCTCCAAGCATTGAATGAGAAGATTGTCTGAAAATTATCTTAAAATCGGAGCTCAAATAGCGACTCAGACTAATGGCTTGCTACAGGATTACATTTTATTGTAAACAACAACGGTCTATAAACTTTCATCACGTACCTGGCTTATATAACCAACTTTTTTTTTGGGTTAGTTTTAGTGGCATACAATCTTTAAATTTGATTAGCTGTTGTTAGCCATCTACAATTTCTAAGGGGTTCAGGTTCCATATTAGCTAAATTAGTAGGAAATATATCAGTACTGGTGGCAGTCATTACATCGTTAAGAAATTTGTGCTCAGTGCTCAAAGAATTTCTAGTAATTTCAGGTAATATTGTAGGTATAACGGTGAATTCAATTTTGGGCATTGTGTGACAATTTTGTAATTGAGATCCGATGGTACCTGAAAAATGTAACAACAAATGTCGCATTACAATGAAACTGGCAGATAAACCTCTATGATGTTTTTTTTAGTTCTTCTTCCATCAGCCGAATAATACCACCTTTAGAACATGTATTCACAAAAGTTCCATCGCAGCCAACAATAGCAATTTCACTCAGTTTTACAGACTTAGATTTCAAGTGAGTTATTAATTTATTAATCTTATCGTGGTATTTTTTGTTATTTTGACGGCCATGATATGGTTTCATTAAGCTTCCATATTTGTCGTGGTAGGAACGAAACAGTTGTAGAAAGGCGACTACCTCTTCATCGGCGCTTACGCGAACTTTTCAGCCGAACTGTTGTTAATATTATGGATGAATATTTAACGGACTCATCGACTTTTTATAAAGAAAAGTATATTAATATTAATTTTTATAAAGAATAGAGTCAAAAATTCGTTGTATATTTGTAATTTTATAAGCAAACCAAAATAATTTAAGCAGCTGAGCAGCAGTCGATAAATACTGGTTGCTTCTAATCCTTGTGCTATTTATTAGGCATCCATACAACTATGTAAATATACAAAAATTTAAAGCTGAACAATGAAGCGCCTCTAATTAATTAGCATGCTTTGGAAATTAATTATTCAACATGGAAATTATTGCATTATATAACAATCATTTGAAATTTTTATTTTTTATTTGCTTTTGGGTTTGGGTTTCTCTAGGCCGGAGGGAATTAAATCGGTTTACAATAATAATAGCTGGAGCCACCGCCGCTGCCGACAACTCATTCAAGTTCATCACGTATACGCGGCGTAAGCCGTTGTCAACCGCATTAAAAATGAAAAAGCTCCCACAGGCGGCATTTAATGCTTTTAATTTTTAAAGGCCTTATTGAGTTATTAAAGGCTTTTGTTTGCAACTGTTTTGCATTTTTTTAAGATATTTTTTTCTGTGCTTATTCCAACTTTTCAGCTGCCGCACCATTAACCCTTGAGCGCAGACTTCCGCTCTGTGCAAACAGCTGAAAACGAAAAGAAACTCATTTGGCCAACTTAAGTTGATTATACTCACATTTATATATATTTCTATATAGTCTGGAGCAAAAGGACAACAACAGTCATAACAACAAAAGCGGGACAATTCATTTTGGATAATGTCCTTCGAAATGCGCAGAAATTAGGACGTTCTTCTGGTTTTTTCTCTTTAAGGTTTTACGAAAATCTAAGCGTTTGGCGTGTTTGGTCCTTGGTTGTGAGTTATTTTTTTTTTTGAGAATTGAAAGAAATTGGGCAGAAGCGTGTAGAAAAATTGTTTTTAAAAGGAAAAACGCTGCATTAAAGCCAAATAAGCGGGAGTAAAACTGTCAAGCTGGCATAATCTGCGCTGCTTATTTGCATAAAATAATTGAAGGGCAGCAAAAATATCGTCTAAAAGCGTGAAAAGGAATAAACAAAAAAAAAAAACAAAAAAAAAAAACGCCAACAAAATTTGGGATAAATACAATGAATTTGAGATGCTTGCTTCTAAAAGTAGAACAGCTCCTATATGCACTACTTGTATTTCATACTGTTTTTGTTGTTGTTGTTTTTTCGTTAAAATTCCCTAATTAAAAGAATTCTGTTAGAAAAAATAAAAAGGAAAATTGTGTTTAAAGGGCAGTGTTGTGCAACAAAGAATTTTAAAAAGTTTAACAATTGAACCAAATTGCACCATATTATTAAACTATATTCATAGACATTTGAGTTTTAAGATTTTCCTTCTTAGAAGAGGAAAAACTTCGATGCATTAATACCATTCAGCCAATGTTTTAAATTGAGTACTCAGCAGCAGTTGGGAATGTGTGTTTGGGAGTTTGGCAGAGTAAATTCTTAGATATTTATATAAACTTAGAATATCGAGTTTGAAGTTGATAAATAATTTGATGTATATAGAACTAGCTGTACCCGGCACGCTTTGCTGTGCCCAGTTAAAAATTATTTTCATCACACAATATATTCTCCTCCTACTCGACTCCAAGCACTTCTCTACTTCTTTCAGCAATATTTAAAACCGATAAATCAAATAACTTTTTTTATCTTTTAAACTATGAAACTTTATTATCTTGTCTTAACTTGATTACTTCGTCCGATCCCATTAACATGTATACCAAATTTCATTCATGTACTTCAAATGGAAGCAAAGATATGGTGAAGTTTTGTATCGCTTGTATGGGGGTGGGGCATAGCCCCTCCGATTTTGACCAAACTTAACACGATTACTTTACCCGATTCTAATTAACATGTGTAATAAATTTCGTCCCCGTACCTCAGATGGATGCAAAGATATGTTGAATTTTGTTTATCGCTTGTATGGGGGGTGGGGCATAGCCCCCTCCGATTTTGATCAAACACAACACGATTACTTTTCCCGATATCAATAACATGTGTAATAATTTTCGCCCCGTACCTCAGATGGATGCAAAGATATGTTGAATTTTGTTTATCGCTTGTATGGATGGTTTCGCTTCCTATAAGGAACATACATACATAGCCAGATACAAGATTAATTTTTATATATATAGATAATCTAAAACCCTCGTTAGCAGGCTTGTTATTTTCTTCGCAAGTGGCGACTTTAGCTGGTCTTAAGAAAGAATGTCGGCGCGCTGAGTGACGACTAAAAGATACCAAGAGACGTGCAGGTAGAGTAAGTGAGGTAGTCAACTGTGTGGAGCAAGACGTAGATGATCAGAAACTTTTAGGTGGAAACATTGAATCATTTAAGTCAGGAAATAGAAGAAATAATATGCAATGGGACTCCGGAGGCGATAAGAAAATATCATACAACAATTCAAATCCGTGTAATAGTGGTGGTAAAGTGCGGCCATATTGGAAAAGGGGCGGCAGACTTTTTAAAAGGACGTGAAAGGGCAGTGCGTATTGAATGGAATAGAGTAGTAAAAGATCTACACTTTCTTGTAGTGCTCACGCTTCAGCAATGTTTAGGCCCTGTACCGAATGAGGATAAGGTGGCCTCGGAAATTTTCCGCCCATACCATCCACAATACTCTCTCCCTATTACATTCACATTCTCAGCACACATTCTCTCCCATGAATCATAGCAGCGGATTAAAAGTGCTTGTAATATATAAAAAAATGTTAATTTTCGGTGTTAGGTGTTCGGTGAGGGTGAGCGCAGTCGCCTTTATCTGATGGCGCATTATAAGCCGATGCAATGATCGGACCCTTGGCAGAAAATTGGACGTACGGTTTATATGGCCTTCACACCAGGAGTTGTGCCGACTGGATTAGAAACTTATCTGCTGCCAAACTGTGGCCAGAATTAGGTCTTTGAGCAGCAAAGTGTTTCGAATAAACCACTCGCAACCAGTGATTAGTCTAGTGACTGTATTTTCGGTCGTATGTAGTCTCAAGATTTGGCAGAGCGCCGCAATGATATGTTTGTAAGGGGTGGAAATTATTCCAAACCTGCACTGTGCAGGGAAGTATTACAACATCACAGTAGCGTTGAAGATCAACGCTATGTAGAGGATTGCACGGCCAGGTAGCCTTCAGAGTGGCTTGGTAAATGACATCGTGGCCTGACGCTCTGTTTAAGCTCTGGCGGCCAATTACCTCAGCTTTCTTGCTTGAGGCGAAGGCTTGATGGGCGGAACGATTTGGAGCGCTTGGGAAAGGTACACGCATCTCGATTACTTCCAACTTATCAGCTAAGTCGATCGTCTTGAAGCGCTAGGCTAGGTGTCCACCAGACACCTTCGCCTGTTCCAGATCGGTCCGACACCATATACCATTGTCATCTGCCAGTGGTGCCATCCTTACGCACCTCCTTTTAATGGAGCATGTTTCTCTTCACAGCGAGTGCGTCGCATTGGTTCCTATGTCAGTGTTCGCAAGTCCGTCATAGAACAACCCACCTTATGATCGGCCACTGCGTATCCTCTGTGCTCTATTCCACGCTGCCTTATCCAGCGGGTGGCGGGATCTCATCCACCTTGTTAGGAGACGTCATTTTTTGGCTATGAGTTGACGAATCTCATGCGTGAGCGTCATTCATGCTGCTGCAAGCCTCAGAGGCAGCTTGTGCGTAGCAATCAAGGCTGCAGATTACACTTGGCCGACGAACAGGTCAATGGCATCCTCAATGTCTTCACCTGATGTAATTTTAATATTGAGGTACAGCGATCGCTCCAGCAGCTCTCGAAAGATTTCGAAGTTTGTGTGCTTGGTTTTCAGTCCCTCAGCATCCAGCGTGATGATGATCAGCAAATGGTCGCAGCTAAGCTCAACGAAAGCCTGTATATCAGCATAGAGGCCTAGAACGCCTTTCGTCAGAACAAATACAATGCAACTTGAGATGCCTCTCCTACCATAAGCATATCTCGTTGGGCCGCCCGTTGCCAAAGTGTTCACATCTGTATTCAGCACTAGTTCTGCCAGTGCACGATCTCTATGGATATTTCGACCCGCTCCCCAGAGCCAGTGTGACTACCACTAAATATTTTGAGCGATGCTGCTCCAGTATGGCAAAGTACAGCGGTGCACAGTAATCTGGTCTCAAATTTATCACATCGAGCACAGTATGGATGGTTGCCTAACCTAGCTGCACTTTCTCTGTAGCCACAGGTCTTAGAGGAAAGTGCATAAGGGTTGATCTAACCATTATCGCTGATTCTTCTCCGGTGATTCGTTCGTATTGAATTTTAGTAAATATAGGGTTGAAAAAAAGTATTTTCTTTATAAATTGCGTATAATCATCGGATTTAGTTCAAATAAGCTCCGTTTTGATCAATAATTTGTTGCCAAAGAGATTCCAACTTCATTATGCCCCGTTCATAGAAGCTTGCTTCCCAAAAAACAGAGACAGTCGATTTTCGAAAGCCGCTTTTGAGGCAAATTTCTTGCCAGCTGAATCGTTCGACATTAACAGGAAGAGATGGTAATCCGATGGTGTCAGTTCGTGTGTGGTCTGGCGTTGTCCTGATGGAACACAAAGATGGCCGCTTTTAGGCGAATGCTGCATTCAAGCGGTGCACTTGTTCACCGTAGAGGACCGAATTGAGAGTTTGGCCATAGGAGAGGGAGGGAGGGTCAGCTCATAGTAGATGATTCCCTGCCAATCCCACAAAACACACAGCAAAACTTTGCTGACCGTCAATTCGGGCTTGGCAACTGTTTGAGCTGCTACGCCATCCTTACTGTTTGCGCTTCACGTTGTCGTAAGTGATTCACTTTTCATCGCCAGTCACCATTCGCTTCAAAAACGGGTGGATTTTGTTGCGATTCAGCAGCGATTCGCAGATGGAAATTCGGTAAATGAGGTTTTTTTGTTGTCAATTCTCGTGTGTCACCAAAATATCGAGTTTTTTTATGTAGGCAAGCTTCTTCAAATGCCTTTGAATGGTCATAAGACTGATATTCAGCTCTCGGGCAATGATTGGGCTGCTACTATGGCGGTCTATTTCCATCACTTCATTCATTTAATTGACTTCTTCGACGATATGGCTTCCGGAGCTTGGTTCATCTTCCTCTTCCTCTACACTAGAACGGAATCGAGTGACCGGTGCACGCGTGAACGTTCGACCCCGTAAACATCACACATTTTTTTGGCCGCTTGTGATGCGTTTTTGCCTTTCAGGTAGTAAAAATGTAATATATGGCGAATTTCTTCCTTCGAGACCTCCATGTTCGATGCGTTGTAGCTCGCAAAGTTGTCAAAAGAGCACCCATACGACAAATACCTAACGAGATATACCTAATTGAAGAAAAGAGCGCGAAATACGAAAGGACTTTTTTTCCAATCCTATATTATATTTTGTGTGGTGCAATGTATAAGGATTTTCGTTGAGTTGAAAACCCTACAGTTCATGTGTATTTAAAGAATGCATGACCCACATTGTTCAGATATTCTACTAAGATTCTCTAAAAACTATACAACAGGGAAAACGCGTTCCAATAGGTGTTTGCGAAGAAGAGTTGCATTAAGGAGCAAATCTCGTGACTACCTAACATTCCATTTTCCCACATAAATTCTTAAAATTCTTGTAATTTGTTTGTAAGTGTTCTCTAAAGCATTACTTAGTATAAGCGCGTGGTTAGTTTTTGATGGTTGGCCATCAATAATCAATAAAATATAAAATTTTTATTATATTATAAAACCTTTTTAGCATTATTTGTGCGGCATTATGATACTACAAGTGTTTTATCCTTTCCAGGTATTGGAACCATGGTAATGTCCAATTTTTATCCACTGAGCTGGAAAGTGTAAATGCTGGCACGTTGGCAATATCGTTAAAAAGAATTGTACATATTCTTTGGACCGACGTAAACTTCAATGCTGTAAACTTAGGGATTGACAGTAGTTTATAGTCTTGAAGGAGGGAAGAAGAAATCCGTTTAGTTTAAGTGCATTTCGTAGTTGAGGAGCTAAACGTATGCCTTTATATATCGTGTGAGATTTGGGTCGTTCGGAGAAGTTCAAATTGTGAGAAAAGTATTTGTCTGCAATCCACTTGGGAATGGCTAAAAATGATTCTTGTGTGCAGTTCCTTCAAAATTATAAACTGATTACACTTTGTGTGAACTTGTATGAACTAATATGCTGCTAAAAATATTTGTGATGTATTCACGCAAACATTTCAATGCAAACCATTAAAAATGGCGTCCTATTTCATGGTTGGTTTCACGTATTTGTTGTTTTAATTGGTCAAATGTCCATTTTTTTTTTGGTTTTCCGTTTACGATTTGTTGAAATAAAAAATTTGCGGCCGATTTTGGTTATTATTGTTTATGCTCGAATAATGGCTTTGTATTTGTGAATTTGGGTGTAAATTCAATGCATTTAATATTTGGACGGTTAGGATTCATATTAGCTCCACAGTTATTGCAAGAATTAAACTGCTTCATTTTCAATTAAATTCAAAAATTCAAATTGTTTTAGATGAAAAGGCAACAATTTGGCATATTTTTATTTACGAAAGCTTGTTTTAAATTCGCAATGGAAAGGTGTTCTGCTTAGAGCAACAGAGAAAGAACTCCGAAATTAAAGTACAACAAAAATTTAAATTCAAACTACCAGCAGAAAATTTATATTCATTTATTTCGTTTCTGTTCGCATTCCTTTATGAAAAACGACGCCAGAGCATAAATTTAAAATAAAATAAAATGAAATTAAAATGTGGCTTCAAATACTCGTAGTACTGCAATGAGATGTTCAGTGAGCTTAAATTTCATGTACTGTATTCGTATGTCGTTGTTGAAAGGAATGGAGCAAAGGAAGCGGAAGTGGCATGTAGACGTGGCAGAGTTTAGTAAAATTCAAAGAAATTACATGCGAAATATTTTGAGGATTTGTCTTCGAAAAAGCATTTACGAGTAGAAAGTATGCAATTTTCGAAGAATCGCAATTTGCAAAATTGTGCGAACCAACTAGTTCCATAGAAGAACATATTAATTGGTTTAGAAAGTTTCTTCACAGTTTCGGAGAATGGCGCACATTGAAAGAAAATGGCCATTCGAGTAACTACGACAACGATAAAAATTCCGCCTAATTACAATTTGACAAGTTCAAAATTCAATTTGGCGAATAAAACTTTGACATTTAATAACGAATTTAGCGAGAAAATTGTAATAATTCTGTCGTTAGTAGAGAACAAACGACTGCGTTATTGTCTGCGGGTCTTTAACATTCACAGCCGACAATGTTGAGTGCAACGTTTGCTCTGGCGCTCTTCTGGCTTTCCTTTGGCTGAGTGGAAAAGTTTGATACTTGAAAATTCAATTTTACGCAATATGCGCAAATCATGATTAAAAATGTTTGCATTTTGTGGCTCAATAATATGAGCGTCAGTCCGCCAGCAGCTAAAGCCGCACAAATTGCTCTAAGAGTCTAAAGGAGCAACAGTGGAAACGACAAGTGGCCCAAGGCACTCATTTCCTCAATTGTAGAGTTCGACATTCATCGGAATGATGAGCCAACAGCATGCTGTGCTGTCATAAATATGTTCTACATCAGGTCGGTCATTCGATATTCATTCTGCGGCGACAACGATGATGAGCTGAGCGCTATTAGGGCCACCGCGGAGACATCAAATGGAAACGTTTGTTACAGCTGCTTGGATTTACTGCGTAAAACTATGAAAATGTGCTCGTTCAAATGACGAAACAATTTGTTTTCCGTAATCGAACTTTGGCGGCTTAACTGTCGTAAAAGCAACTTTATTCTAAGTGAATGATTCGAATGACAGATGCGAGCAATATCAGATCAGATCAGACATTGTGCCAGAAATAAAGAAAATAAAGAATCAATAAAATATTATTGAAATGCAATACGGGGTATAAAATTAAGAAGAAACGTGGCATTGGGGTATATGAGGAGATTTATAGTTGTGATTTCTGTACAAAGCACCTAGGTTAAACATTAAAACGAAATTTTATCGTAAATGATGCATAGGGAGAAAGGATGTTTTAAGTTTGTGCAAATGTATACAAAATGAAGAAGGAGGCGTGGCAGATCGCACAAAGTATATATATTATTGATCAGCATCAAAACTTGGTAAATTTACTAAAAATGCCAAATTTCGTATACTATACCTTAATCCTTTTAAAATATTCCATCTAGGGCCATCGAATTCCTCAATAGAAATCTATCCCTCTATACAAATCTGTATCACCACTCAGGGTTTTTGTACCAGGGTTGCTATATATATATTTCTAGCCTGAGCAACAAAACATGTTGCCAGATGCAGTCTGACATCTCCATCGTAAAGTCTGACATTTTTAAAGGCCTAACTTACTGCGAACACTTTGACGTACGAGCGGAATTTGGTTTCTTTACAGGTACCTGAAAAAATTCATCTCGGCCAAAAAATCAAATTAAACCGTGAACATTTTCGTGCGATGATTTATTAGGATTTTCGACGTGGATTATCAAGACAATCATCCACTTAAATCAACTTTTGGTGATGAAGCTCCATCCTTGGCCGCTGTACAAAACTGATACAACGAATTCAATCGTGGCCGCAGTTCGCTTACCGACGAATTTCGTGAAGGTCGTCCAAAATCGGCCGTTGTGCCAGAAAACATCGATTCTGTGTGTGAACTGATAAACCAAGATCGTCATGTGACATAACGTGAGATTGAGGCACCCCTGGGCATTAGTATGACTAGCATGCATACAATATTACACGAATATTTGGTCGTCAGAAAGGTTTGTTCACGTTGGATACCGCACAATTTGACAATCGCTCAAAAAAAGGCTGGAGTCGATTGGTGCAAGAAAATGCTGAACAAATTCATGCTAGGTGCGTCAAAAGCCGTCTAAATCGTAACAGGTGACGAAGCGTGGATATATGCTGGGTCTTTCAAGACGAGCAAAATCCAATAAAAGTTACTCGCACGCCCAGCACACGAAACAAATGATCGCATGTTTCTTCTCGAAATCCGGACATGTTGCGATCCTGCCGCTTGTGGAAAGAAGGACGGTCAATTCTGAATGGTATACAACCATTTGTTTGCCTGAAGTGTTCGATAAGCTGAGGAAAACTAACCGACGGAGACGAATCATACTTCATCACGTTAATGCGAGCTCTCACACTTCGGCCGTAACAAATGAGTTTTTGGACGGTCAAATCATGGAATAGATGGGCGTACAGCCCTGACCATACTACAAATAAAAATAGTTATGTTACTTTTATTTGTTTAAAATATTTATATGGATTTAGTTAAGCATAAGCGCAGCCGGAATGTACGGGACCGTTTAGACTGGTGTAGAGCGGCTACTAAATTAAAAAAAGTTGATGTATAAGGTGCGCTGCGAATTTTTTGATCACCTTCTCAGAAATGCAGATCCAAACAAAAAAGTTGGTTTCAACTTGTGGAAAGCAACGCGCTGTGTTAAGCGGCAGCCTTTACGACACGTGCCTATAAAATATGCCAACAACACATGGTGTCGTACAGACAAGGAGAAGGCTGACGCATTTGCTGCTGAGCTTGAAGGACGCTTCACACCTTTTGATTTGGCTGACCCGAGTGATGTACGAGACACGAGATGTATTTTAGCAGAAGTTTGGCAAAACAAAGCCCCGGGATATGACGGAATAGATGGTAAAATGGCAAAGGCTCTGATTGAAAAAGCAAAAAAAAAATCGTAGTGCAAGTGCGCTGTGATTGCAATGATACCCAAACATGGCAAGCCGGAAAACCTTGTTGATTCTTACAGACCAATAAACTTAGTAGAATATTACCAGCATTAGGCGTTCAGAGTGCCATTACTGATCACCAGTTTGGCTTTAGGCATCACCATGGTACACCGGAAGAAGTGCACCGTGTCTTTCAATAAATTATAAAGGCTTTTGAGAATAAGCAGTATACAAGGTTTGTCGCAAAAAAAAAACAGGACTTTTTAAATATAACTGTTTCTGGTGGACCACCTATTGGTGGGAATATGAAATAAAAAGTATGATCTCTTGTTGACATTTCGTAAAAATTTTAAGACAATTGGACAACTACAATCGAAGTTATCGATCAAAAAGTGACAGCAACTTTTGGTCATCGGTCGTAAAATGCATTTTGAACAAAAAGCAAATATTAAATTTTGTTTTAAACTTGGGAAAACGTTCACTGAAACATTTCAAATGATGAAAAAAGTTTATGGTGATCAGTGCCTATCCCGTAGTAATGTGCATGAGTGGTTTAAGCGATTCCAAGAAGGTCGTGATTACCCAAAATCAGTGATTACCCAAAAGAATATTGAAAAAGTGGGTATTGTACACCGAGAGTTCGTCCCACCTGGCCAAACGATTAATGCTGTGTTTTACTTTGGTGTTATGAAGCGTCTTTTGTCACGCATTCGTCGTGTTCGACCACAATACCGTGAGGCAGGGTCCTGGCGTCTGTTGCACGATAATGCGCCGTCTCATCGGTCGACGCTTGTCACTGATTTTTTTTACAAAAAACTCCATATTAACCATTAATCACTCACCCTACTCACCTGATCTGGCACCCTGTGATTTTTACCTATTTGGAAAACTTCATTTGCCCATGAAAGGACACTGGTTTCAGGACATTTCAGCTATCCAAAAGGCGACGACCGATATTCTCAAGAGCATTCCGAAAAATGACCTTAAACACTCATTTGAAATGCTAATTGACCGGGCTAAACGCTGTATCGAAGCATAAGTAAACTACTTTGAATAAAAAAATATAACTTTTGAAAAATATTAATTTTTTGTTGTTTTTTTTTAACAGTCCTGTTTCTTTTGCGACAGACCTTGTAGCTCCGCTGTTTTTCTTGATGTGCAGCAACCCTTTGTAGACCAAGTAGGCTACTTGTGTTTTTGCTTGGAGAGGCGTGGCACTTGGTGCAACCATATTCGCAAAATAGCAGCTGTTTGCTACAATAAGCTTAAGTAGCTCAACTGGATACTTCGGCCAAGCAGTAAACTTAGCCTTGAAAATAAACTTCTTGTTTACAAGACGGTTATTATGTCAACTTGTATGTGCGGCCTGTAGCTTTGGGGCTCAGCTTCCACTACATTTATTAATCGGATATATGTGCCACAAAACAAGGAATTGAAAAACGTAACTAATTCTCCTACACCGTGACTTGAAAATGCCAACAGTCATTGAGCAGATCAATCTCCATAGTAGCAAAACAATGAACAATTGACTTTGCATGTTAACGAGCCAGCAGCGGCTTTGGTCGTTAACTCCTGTCGTAGACGGCTCAAAAGACTGAACGCCATCCTGTTGAAACCAAATGTCACCAAGGTCCTCATCTTCAATTGTTGTGAACAAAAATTCACTTAACATGGCCCGATAGCGCTCACCATTGATTGTAATCGTCTCACCTTCTTCATTTTCAAAGAAAAATAGTCCAATGATGCCTTTCGACCAAATCCACACCAAACAGTCACTCGTAATGGGCAATTGTTCAATTACGTGTGGGTTCTCCGTGCCCTGAAAAAATTGATTTTTTTCACAAAATCAGCATCGAAAGTCAAAGTAATGACGCAGTATTTCCCAGCGTTCTTCGAGCGTATACACAACCATATTCGTTCAGCGGAATAATAATACTAACTTTCTGTCAAATCTGTCATGAGCTAAGTGTTGCCAGGCTCTGAATAACCGGTAGTTCAAAAAAAAAAAAAAAAAAAAAACGGTAAATGGCGTACCCGATTATTAGTATTCTTATTATGTGTAATAGTTGGCACTGCGACCTTACAGGTCTATTGTGCCCTATCAGTTGCTGTCTTACAGCAACACGTCCAGCCCTACTGCCCTGAAGAAGGCCACTAGGTTTTTGGGGTTGAGTGCATGCACCGCCTTTCCTGTCACTTGGTAATTGCCAAGATATATGTGCCTGGTTTGGGCCAGAGCTGGGCAGTCGCCCAGGATATGCTCCGGAGTTTCGTCGTCCTCTAGACAGAATCTGCAGGTGCTATCACCTTCGATTCCGGTTTTATACAAGTGTCTCTTAAGTCTACAGTGTCCGGTCAGGAAGCCCGAAACCATTCTTAGATCTTTTCTTTTAAGACCGTTGCAAATTTCCGATCTCCTTTTGTTGTAAGGGCCTAGCAGCTTTTTGCTCTGTTTTAGTCCTTCACATTTTTCCCAGAAAAGGTCCCTTGCTTTCTTTTCTTCTTCTTTTACCAGGATTCTCATTGATCCTGGTCCGAGCCCGCAGAAAGGCTCTGGACCCATGAAAAGGGACGCTGCCCCTCTCCTGGCCAAGTCGTCTGCTTGCTCATTTCCTGGTATGCCCGCATGTCCGGGTACCCAGTATATATTGATCTTATTAGATTTTCCTAGTTTATTTAGTTTGCTTATGCATTCCATGACCAGCTTGGATTTGATCATAGGCGAACAAACTACTTTAATAGCCGCCTGGCTATCAGAGAAGATAGCAATTCTTTGATTCTTGTACCCCCTATTTAAATTAAATTGAGCACATCTTTCTATTGCATATATTTCTGCCTGAAAGATACTTGTGGATTTCCCTAGTGGTTCGAAGTATTTAGTGCGTGGTCCGAAGACTCCAACACCACTTCCTTCGTCTGTTAGGGAACCATCTGTGTACCAGCTAATTGCTCCTGGTTTTATGTTGTAGTTCAGCGTTATGTTTTCCCATTCTATTTTACTGCTGAGCCCTACTTGGAATCTTCTAGTGAAGTTGTACGTAATACCTAGGTTATCACTAGGGTATTGTAGGAGTGGGTGGACGTCATTCCTATTACTACTTGATTGATTCCCAGTCCAGGTCTTTCTGTTAGTGTTAATTCTTCCTACCCTTGCAATGGCTCTGTCAGCCTGTTGTTGGATGTGAAGATGCAGTGGCGTTAGATTTAGTAGTACATCTAATGCCACACTAGGACAGGTTCGCATTGCTCCTGTTATAGTTATACAAGCTAACCTTTGAACTTTGTTCAGTTGAATTCTAGTTGTTGTCAGTTTTGCTCTATCTGCCCAGACATTTGGTCACATAGTGTGTCTTCATGCTTCCCCATGCAGATAATAACTATGTCATCCGCATAGCCTTGACATTTGATTCCGTTATCTGTAAGGAGCTCTAATAATTCATCCAATACGAGACACCACAGAAGAGGTGATAAGACACCCCCCTGTGGGCATCCTTTCGTGGTTTTGACTACAATTTTTTTATCAGGTAGGTTGGTCTCAACTAGTCTTGAGCCCAGTAGTTGTACTAACCATCTGATGAGGTAAGGATCTATACTCCTATTGTTTAGTGCTTTCGCTACTTCAGTGTGTGATGTATTATCAAAGGCACCTTCGATGTCCATGAAGGCACAAATGGCTGTTCCTTTGTCCTTTACGGCATTACGAATGAGGGTGTCTAACTGGTATAGGGCAGTTTCAGTGGATCTGCCAGACCTATATGCATGTTGATTTCTGTGAAGTGGTTCTTTAATCAGGTAAGTGGTCCTGATGTGGTTATCCACTAGCTTTTCTAAGGTCTTCAGCATAAAAGAGGTAAGGCTTATTGGTCTGAAGGACTTAGGTGAGAAGGGATCTTTCTTGCCCGCCTTAGGGATAAACACCACCTTTGCTTTTCACCAGCACATAGGTATATAACCGAGCGCCAGGCTACTTCTGAACATTTTCAGCATTGGCCCTATTAGGAGGTCTAGTCCCCTCTGCAGCAATGCTGGGAATATTTCATCGTCCCCGGGGGATTTGAAAGGTTTGAATGAGCCGATGGCCCATCTTATCCTATCTACCGTGCAAATATCGCTTGCTAGTTTCCAGTTTGGTCTTCTGGTGTTTCCCTGATGTAAGTATTCTGGTATATCATCTTGCAGAATGGGAATGCATTCTGGAAAGTGAGTTGCGAGTAGAAAGCGTGCTTTCTCCTCCTCGTCTTTCGTAAAAGTACCGTCTGGCTTCTTTAGGCAGAGTCCTTGAACTGTTTTAGTTTTAGAGAGAGCTCTAAAAATTCTAGTTGCGGGACTTGTATCTGCAATGTTACTATTTTTGTTGTATTCAGTAAGACTGGTCGTGTACTGTGACCAGTCTCCAGTGCGCTTAGATTTATTAAATAGGTTTCTTACTATTTTCCTAAGTTTCTCTAAATCTTTGTTCCACCAGGAAGTGTCTTTTGCTGACCTGACTTCTTTTTGTTTGCAGCTTTGATGGTATACATCAATTATAGCTGCATTATAGCCGTCCACCATTATTTCTAAGTTTAGTGGTGAGTTGGCTTTCTTGTGATTGTTTAATTCCACCAAGTTGCTCTTGAGGCTAGTCTCATACATTTCCCAGTTAGTGCGTCTGGGATTCCTAATGATTTTCTTGAAACTAGAAGCCCCTTCTATGTCTAATAGTATGATCCTATGATCTGACATAGATGGCTCCTCTGATACTCTCCAGTTACATATAAAATCTGTCATAAGGGCGTTGCAGAAGGTGATGTGAATCACCTCTTGTCTTGCCCTAGTGAGAAAGGTAGGAGTATTTCCGACGTTCAATATATGTAGCTCGTTTTGTAAGACAAATTCTAGCAGGTACTCACCCCTTTTATTTGTATTGGTGCTTCCCCACACACGGTTATGTGCGTTGGCGTAGCATCCAATTACCAGCGGTAGATTCTGTGTCTGGCAGTATTGCACTAGTTCCTCCATCTCTTTTGTTGGAGGTTCAGCCTGTTCGCCTGGAAGGTATCCAGACGCGATCACCACCTCACGTAGGGTCCCGCCAATATCCAGTTTTAATTGGATAGCGACCAGATCTTTTGTGAGGAATTCTGAAAGGCAAGTGTATGTTATATCCTTTCTCATTAAGATGCATGTTCTTGGTATGGCGTACCCGATATAAACGTAAAAAATAAATATATAAAAATATTAATAAATAAAAATCAGAAAGCAATAAAATTATGTTTTCATATTGATCTAAAACTCGTTTCGGTGACTGTGTCGGTTCTATAATAATTGCAAATATAAGAAAAAAAATATAATAAAAATTTTATGCATCAAAAATAACTAAATTACACTCTTACGTAGTTCGTAAAATTTTATAAAACAACTAAAAAATTAATTGATTCCGAAGAGAATTTTTAATCCACTTAGGTGGCTTACTTCCTTACGTGGCCTTCAACCGTCGATCGGTCATGCTCGCATTTAGGAATGCGCACCAGCTGCTTTAGTCAGGCATGCCAAGTACGCCGAGATCTCTCCATACTTGGTCATTCCAACGCGTGTCGCAGTAATCCTCTAGTACGTAGGCCACCGAACAAGGTTGGGCGTACCATATAGACCATGCGTGCTGAAGCTCTTTTATCAATTCGAATGAGTTGATCAGCCCAGTGAAGCTGTTGGAATTTTATGCGATGGATTATGCCGAATATTTCATACAGCTCGCGGCTTATTCGGGACCAAAACTTGTCACCGACACTAATAGTACCAATTATCCTGCAGAGAATCTTTCTCTCAAAGACTTCCAATGCCGTTTCATCTGACTCAATCACGGTCCTCAATAGTAGGACCGTGAGTATCAGTATCTTCTAGATCTTGATTTTCGTCTTTCGAAAGAGGGCTTTCCTTCTTATTTGCATGCTCAGCCTGAAAAAACATTTATTTGCAAACGTGATGCTTCTCCTGATCTCCAGTCTTACGTTGTTGTTGCTGGTTATTTCTGATCCAAAGTAGACCAAATTTTGAAGTTGAAATTATCCATCGTCGTATGATGTTCTTGTGTACCAATCATATCAATATCATCCGCGTACGCGCTCACAATCAGTTCTATTTGAAAGATCACGTCGGACATATTTTGTATGCACGGACGTTGAAAAAATCGCACGACTAGGGTTCGGAAAGGTTCTTTCCTACCCTGACAAAGCCTTGTGTGTATGATAGCGCCATCATGTAACGTCGAATGATCTTTGCTGGGATACCTAGTGCAGACAGGGCAACGAAAATCTTCGTTAGCATTGGCGTGTTGACAGCGACTTTATAGTCGACAAATAGGTAGACTGTGTCTCTCTTCAACACACCTGTCTTTTCCAAGATTTGTAGTAATATGAATATTTGGTTAGTGGTTGACCTTTGTGGTCTGAAGCAACACTGATATAGTCCGATCAGTGAATCAGTATATAGCTCCAGCCTTCTTCAATGATGATGTAATATTTTTGTAATGTAAAGTCTTTTGCAGTAGTATGCTGACTGAAATTAAATTTTTTTTTTCAGACAGACGGACTGATAAATTGTATATATATTTTGTTGAGTCTCCGATGGCTCCTTCCTCTGACAAACTGATAATATTCTGAAAAACGTTGAACAATGGAATGTTCATGTTTTACAAATTACTTAACACAAAACTGTTAGCATTGCAAATGCATTTCCAAAAATGTTCACATGGACTTTTTAATTGTGTATGAATTTTACATAATTGCAGTCAGTTGAGTTCAGTTGAAGCAAACTGCTTCACACAACAATAAATTTGCACACGCCCACAGAGATTTTCTAATTTGAACATGAATATTTTAGTAAAAACTTACAATGCAACACCGAAAAGTAATTGAAGAGCAAGTGGTTAAAATGTTTTTGAGGCAATCAAACTCAAACGATGCAGTTTTGAATATTCAATAATTTATACTTGAACGAACGGCAGCAGAAGAAACTCAGAGTAGTGTCTTATAGAAGGAGTAAAATTCGGCAGCAACAACAATGACTGCCAATAACAAGCAAAATTTGACTCTGGGGCATTTCAAAAGAATGCACATGCACAAACAGACACAAGTGCAAAACAAGGACACTCCGATGTACTTGTAGATAGAAAGGCAGATGTGCACCCGGATAAAGTTCCATGATACAGGCGAACAGATACCAAATCCAACGAATCAGAGAAGCTGTTGCAGTCAGTCGTTGTGCAATGAAGCAATTGAAAGACAGGTCTGGAGGCAACTGGCGTGGCAACATCCTTTGTGGAACGATGAATGTCAGTGTGGCAAAGTGTTACCAAATCGTTTAGATACGGCAATCTGAATGCATTTTCTATTCGAATGTTTTTCAGCTTAACAAAGAGAATTAGCTTTAAGTTTATTTTGCGTTTAACGATGAATATTTTTTGAATTTGTCTTGCATGAAATGCATCTAACTTTGCTAATTTCTTGAAAGGATTATTGTGCATGGAAAAAGTTACCTTTACCGCTGAACTCTTATTTGGCCGCCATTTTGTGTTCGAAGTCGCGAATGATAGGCCTAACAACTTTTTATTATGTTTTAAGCTTGATATTCCTCCCAGAAAAAGTCTCTTTCCTTAGTTTCTTTCATTTTTTTGCCAGGATAGTCATTGTACCTGGTCCTCAGTGCGAGGTCCGAAAATCCCTGCGCCACTTCCTTCATCTGTTACGGAGCTGCCTTAAAACCATTGTGATGGTTTATTCAATCCATGGTGAATCCACGGTGAACTATATGACAACATTTTGAGAATTACTAAGCTGTTTCGAGATTGTTAAGGGAGAAATCCGACCTAATTTATTGCTTCTTAGCTAAGAGATGAACAGTTTGTTTATGAGGTTATCGATCTTAGTAATGAGTGTAGAGTTTCTTGATCTGATTCTCGATGTAGACCTACATATTAACCAAAGAAAGCACGTTTATAATTCATTCCCAAAATCATTAAAGCAACCTTTCTCAACATGTGGAAAAGCTGAAATTTAAAGTCAAAACTTTCTTCGCCAAATACAATTTTTAAGTTGAATAAACCAAATGCAGTGGCGTAAATTTAACAATTTATTTTCGAGATTTAAACAAACTATTGGATGCATTGCAAGCTCAAGTCCTTCAAATACATTTGTACAACAGCAACACACACAGACACACTAACTTACGCATATACGCACGGATATGTATGAACGTTTGCAATACAAAAGCATCTGCATTGGTACTTGTGTCAGCAGTATCTCCTTTTTCCGACCATTGTCCAACATGCGTCCGTCTGTCCAGCCGTCCGTCTTTGTGTAAAAATACCACAATTTCAATTTCAAAGTGTACTTTTAGTTAAAGGAAATGACATTTACGCGCTTTGTTGTGGTTTGCTCATGCATAAAACATTTGTTGTATTTTTTATTTTTTATAAATTGATTTCGTTTTTTACGCTTACGTTCATTTATTTTCCTTGAATATCACTTGTTGTGTTCAGTGGCATTGTTTGTTACAACTCAATAAAATAAAATATTGTGCAATAAAAGAGCCATTGAAATACAATGAAAGATTGTGTATGGAGAGACAGTCAATTGTTTTAGTTTTTTTACTCGATTTATGTTTTCGTCCTTTGTGAGAGTTAAACCATTTTATTATGACATAAAGCTTCCACTTAGAATATAAAATAATGTCATTAAAAATTGACATACACTTTAAAATTGACAGCTTAATTAAAGTGTAAGAGCTATAATTAAGTTGCCTTGTTATATCATATTTTGCAGAAGCTATAAGTAGTAAAACAAGAAGAGTATGAGAACGAGCCATTTGAGTTCTGCAAAACTGCTTCAGTTAAATATTATTTGGTAAAATACTGTGGACATATTTTCAGTACAATATAAATTATTAGAACTTAGATAATTTTTGTTATTTTAAAGAGCTTTTCAGACTATTTTATTCTTGCTAAATACGCGTCAGTGGTTCTCTTCTAACAAAATTGCTAAAGCATCCCGACTGCCTATAAAAACATGGCTTAAACGGGTTATTTTGACACGAAAAATATATTTTGCAGTTAAAGAATATGCGGCGATTATTGATGAAGTATGTATTTCATGCACGGAAATTTGACTGGTGATAAATATTTAAGAATTTCTATAATAAGTTCAAAACGTCATATGTTCAAGTCGGCCAACCATCATTATCAAAGCTTAAAGACTGTTGGTGGTATCTGAACCAAAAACTGAAAAGTTTGAGTCTAAAGGCCTGTTGTCGCATACAACAGAAACTGAAACTGAAACTGAATTCAGTACATTAGCAGCTGAAACTAAAACTGAATTTTAGAATTCAGTCGTCTGCATCAACTGAAACTGAATTCAGTACATCAGCAACTGAAACTGAAAAAAGGACTTTTGACTTCTTTCAGTGCTGATTGACAGAAAAATACAAAATACAACCCTGATAAAAATGTAAAGTGATGAAAAATGACATAGAGTTTCAGTTCAGTTTCGGTTCTATGCGACAACCTCCTACTGAAATTTCAACTGAATAATTGTACAACAAAAACTAAAAATCAGTTTTAGGTTCGTTTCAGTTTCTGTTGTATGCGACAACAGGCCTTTACATAGAAGAGAAAAAGCTGCAATTCGATTTATTTGGAGCGCTGAAATGGGAAGTTCTACACCACCCATTGTATTCATAGCTCAATCCGAACTCTACGTCTCCAGATCGCTGAATTTTACCCAGGCTGAGCAGAGTTGCTCTATATACTCGTAGGAAAAGACAAAAAAATTATTTTTTTTTTTTTTTATTTCCCATGTTTTATACTCCTGTCGAAATGACACCTCATACATTTTATAATATTGAATCAGGGGTTAAAAAAAAAAGAATTAAGATAGAACAATTTGTACTAATTCTATTGGTATTTATGATTATTGGGAGATTGGGATTTGTTTGCTCAAGTGCACATTGTGTGGAAAGTTGTTGACTGCCATACACCTGGGAATGGCCAACAATGATTCTTGTGTCAAACGGTCCAAGCAACTCACACTTCCGTTAGGACACGTATCTCCTGGGTAGCCTCTGAACATCCGTTCAGAGGTGAGCTAACGTGAGAAGGCGAATGGGCCCGATACAAGGATCATGATTTGAGGATATGCACCTGGAATGTCCGCACCCTTAATTGGGATGGTGCAAGTATCCAGCTGGCTGATGTCCTCGAAAAATGCAAGGCTGACATCACCGCAATCCAAGAAATCCGATGGATAGGTCAGGGTTGCTCTAAAAAAGCATCCTGTGACATCTACTACAGCTGCCATGCGAGTAAGCGCGAATTTGGATGTGGTTTCGTGGTGAGTAGGAAACTACGTGGCCTCGTCTCTAGGTTCACACCTGTTGACGAGCGTCTAGCCGCGATACGCATCAAGGCTAAATATTTTTATATTAGCCTGATTTGTGCGCACGCCCCGACGGAAGAGAAAGACGACGATGCTAAAGATGAATTCTATGAGCGCTTGGAACGCCTGTACGAGCGCTGTCCCAAACACGATGTCAAAATCGTGCTTGGCGATTTCAACGCCAAGATTGGGAAGGAAGGAATCTTTGGCCCAACCGTCGGAAAATTTAGCCTTCACGACACTACCTCCAATAATGGAGAGAGGCTAATCGATTTCGCCGCAGGTCGGAACATGGTAGTTAGTAGTACCAGATTTCAACATCTTAACATCCACAAGGCTATATGGCTGAGTCCTGATCAAATAACACGCGACCGAATTGATCATGTTCTGATTGACGGAAGGCACGCATCGAGCGTGTTGAACGTGCGAACGTTACGTGGTCCCAACATTGACTCGGACCACTATCTTGTCGCAGCCAAGGTATGCACTAGGCTCAGCGTAGTGCATGCCGCACGTTCCAACATGCAACGAAGGCTAGACGTCGGCAAGCTGCAATCAGAGCAGACCGCCACAGCCTTCTCAAACACACTCTCCCGACTGCTCCGGGAAACCTCTCCGATTTCTCGAGATATATGTGAGCAGTGGACACATATTACCCGCTCCATAGATAGGGCTGCCAAGGATGTCATTGGTTATACAAAACCTGTGAAGAATTCTTGGTACGACGAGGAGTGTCGCAATGCTACTGCAGAGAAGAACGCTTCCTATCAGCGAACTCTGCAGTCGGGAGCAACGCGAGCTGTTAGAGAGCGATATCGAGAGAAACGGAGAGAGGAGAAACGCCTTTTCAGACGCAAGAAAAAGGAACAAGAAAGGCGGAAGTTTGAGGATGTTGAGATGTTCCGTAACAGAAATGAAGCTCGAAAATTCTACCAAAAGGTCAAGCGTCTGACTGAAGGTTTTAAGCCCGGAGTAACTTTCTGTAAGGATGAGAATGGAAATCTGGTAACGGATGAACAGGAATCACTGAGATTATGGAGGAGTCCTTTCTCCAACCTACTCGGCGATGAAGCGCACAATACCGCCGAAAGAGAAATGACACCGGAACCACCAGTTAATGATGGCACTATTGTAGAGCCACCGGACTATTACGAGGTCGATTCAGTTATTAAAAAGCTGAAAAATAACAAAGCGGCAGGCTCTGATGGGCTACGAGCTGAGCTATTTAAGACCGGCGGCGAAGAGTTGGTTAGGAGTATGCACCAACTTCTATACAAGATATGGTTCGGAGTACGCATACCCAATGACTGGAATCTCAGTGTTCTCTGTCCTATCTTTAAGAAAGGAGACCCCGCTGTTTGCGCCAACTACCGCGGAATAAGTCTCCTTTCCATTGGATATAAGACTTTGTCGGGCGTATTGTGTAATAGGCTGAAGCCATATACCGACTCACTGATAGGACGATATCAGTGTGGCTTCAGACCAAAAAGGTCGACCAGTGACTAAATATTCACATTACGCCAAATCTTGGAAAAGACCCGTGAGTTCAACAAAGACACTCACCACCTATTTGTCGGCTACAAAGACGCTTTCGACACGCCGATACGATCGAAGTTCTTCGACGCCCTGTCTGCACTAGGTATCCCGGCAAAGATTGTCCGTCTTTGCATGGCGACGCTATCTAACACACAAAGCGTTGTCAGGGTGGGGAAAAACCTCTCCGACCCCTTTGATACCAAGAGAGGTTTCAGGCAGGGCGATGCTCTATCGTGCGATTTTTTCAATCTTCTGATGGAATACATCCTACGCCAATGCCCGTACATACAGAGTATGTCGGGCTCGATCTTCCAAAAGGAAGTGTTGCTGCTCGCTTACGCCGATGACATCGATATCATCGGTACGCAGGAACGGCGAGTCAGCAAGGCGTTCTCGGAGATTGAAAAACAGTCTCGGCTCATGGGTCTAGCGGTGAACGAGGACAAGACGAAGTACTTGGTGTCTTCTCGCACTCCGTCAATGCGTCTTGGACGGTCAGTGACGATGGAGAATTTCAACTTCAGTGTTGTAGAAAACTTCGTCTATCTCGGAACAGAGATCACCAGCAACAACAACGTCAGCCTGGAGATCAGGCGAAGAATCACGCTTGCAAACATATGTTTTTTTGGGCTGAGCAAGCAAATGAGAAGTAAAGCCCTCTCTCGACGGACGAAAATAAAGATATATAAGACGCTGAAACTCCCGGTCCTATTGTATGGCGCAGAGGCATGGTCCGTGATTGAGTCGGATGAGACAGCGTTGGAAGTCTTCGAGAGGAAGATTCTTCGCAGGATCTTTGGTCCTATTAGAGTCGGCGACGAGTTTAGGTCCCGTATGAACCGCGACCTGTACGAGCTATTCAATGAGGTTGACATAGTCCAGCGCATAAAATTCCAGCGGCTGCACTGGGCTGGGCACCTCATTCGAATGGACGAAGGAGCTCCAGCACGCATGGTTTACATGGGGGGCACTCGATGGAAAGACCAGGTATGGAGAGATCTCTCCGTACTTGGCATTCAGAACGACTGGCGCCCCCCGCTCTTCGCGAGATACCGTAACGTTCACTGTTTGTAGGTTAACATAGATTACCAGACACAACATGTGTAGTATTACTTAAAAATAATTACAATTAAAAGAAAAAAAGAAAAAAAAATGTATAATTTAACTAACTAATATTAATTAACAATTAATTTAAATATAAATTTGGTAGGTCTGCTGGTCGAATTATTTTAAGTCGGCGTCTGGTTGTCAGCTCCAGAACGGGTATGTTGTTCAGCTCGACGTTGGAGTGAGCCATTAGTCGAATGTGATGCATTTTGCTAAGCTTTGTTATCTCCTCCTTGAAAGTTGGAATCTTGAGATCTCGGTGAATACCTGCATTAGAAATATACCAGTCTGCACTTGTTATTTGACGAAGTATCTTGGACTGTTGCCGTTGGATGATGTTATTATTTGATATTTTTGATGTACCCCAGATCTGTATACCGTAAGTCCAGACAGGCTTAATTAGACTTTTGTAAATTAAAAGTTTGTTGTACATAGACAGTTTTGATTTTTTGTTGATGAGCCAGTACAAATGGCGGCATTTCTCTTTTATTTGATTACGTTTTTTTTCAATATTCATCGTCCATGTTAGTTTGCAATCTAAGAAGATACCCAAGAATTTGGCGGACTTTTCAATGGGTATGTCAATATGGTTTATTTTTAAAGGAATGGGTTGGAAAGTTCGTTTTGTTCTAAAAATAACTTCAGTTGTTTTACTGCCATTAATTGTTATAGCCCATTTATCGAACCAGTTAGTGATGGTATTGAGGATTCTTTGAAGATTTGTGGAAGCTACACTTAGATCATTATGGGCGTACAAAAGGATAGTGTCATCTGCAAAAGTTGCAATCATGGAAGATGGCTCATCCGGTTGAGGTATATCATTGGTAAAGAGCACATATAGAAGAGGTTCCAAAACGATCCCTTGGGGTATGCCTGCATTTATATGCCTTATTGAAGTGCCTGCCCGATATGTAGCTTTTTAGCAGTAGGTAGAAATCGTGCGGAAGGAGGGATTCTAGTTTGAGTAGCAGTCCCTTGTGCCAAACCTTGTCGAATGCCTTTTCCACGTCGAGAAAAACTCCAATACAGTATTTCTTGTGTTCAATGTCTGATGAAATTTTATTAACCACTCTGTGAATTTGTTCAATAGTTGAATGTTGTTTTCTAAAGCCAAACTGATGGTCAGGTATAGAATAACTTTTATCAAGTATAGGTTGCAATCTGTTTTTAAATAGACTTATGGGTCTATATGAAGCTACATTAGTAGCATCTTTGCCAGGCTTTGGAATTGCTATTACCTCTGCTACCCTCCAAGTCTTTGGGAAATACTTTAGTCTTATTATAGCATTGAACAAATTACGAAGATGTAACATAGAGTGCAATGGCGCTTCTTTAAGTAGTACTCCTGTTAACATATCGTAACCAGGCGATTTTTTCATTTTAATACTATCAATAATTTTTCTGATATCTTTGACATTAACAAATCGAATTGGATTATTAGTGGTTGAACTGTTTGAACGTTCCAGTATATGTTCGCTGTTTTGTGGGTCGTTCGTGAAGACGTTCTGATAGTAGTCTGCTAAAACTGTCGATTTTTCCAGTTCTGTTTTGGCCCATGTTCCATCTGTCTTTTTCATAGGAGGAATGTGAGTTGTGGTTTTTTTTAAATTTTTTTGTGGATTTCCAAAGAGAATAATTTGTGTCTATGCTAGGGGTCAAATTTGTTAGAAAAATTTGTATATTTTTGTTTTCGTTTTTGCGAAGCGAATCTTTTAGCTCCTTAGTTGCACGATTGAATTTCTTTTTGTCATCGGGACATCTTGTAGCTTGCCAAATTTTACGAAGTTTTCTCTTCGATGCAATTTGATTGCGTATAGCAACGGGTGTAAATTGCTCATCCTTTTTTCTTGTTATAGACGGGGTTGCATTAGGCGCCGCCAAGGCTACCGTATCGTTAAAGTATATAACGGAACTTTCTATGTCGTCTGGAGATTTCAATGGAACGTCTAGTCGTAAATGAGTTTTTAGAAATTCTCTGTAAGCTTGCTAATCTGTTTTCGAGTTGCACAGGGTAGGCGTACGCTGGTTTCTTTAGAAGGTATTAAGATACTCAAGTTGGATAGGGGAGTGATCGGCAGACAATTCAAACCTAGATTTAATAGTGAAATTTTCCAAATTTATGTTTTTGATAACACAAAAGTCGATAAGATCTAGCTTTTTGTTTGGGTCTGTTGGCCAGTAAGATGGTTCACCAGTTGAAAGGTGCGTCCAGTTATTGGCATATATCGATTGTAGCAGAATTTCACCTTTTTTGTTTGTCAGCCGTGAACCCCATGATGTGTGCTTAGCATTAAGGTCGCCTGCAGCTATAAATCTTGGTCCCAGAGTTTGAAAAAAGTTGCTATATTGAGCCATAGAAATTTTGTGTCAAGGAGGACTATACAATGCTGTAATGGTTAAGGGTCCTTTTTGGTCATGCAATTGAATAGAAGTAGCTTGGGGTTTATTTCAAAGGAAACTCTTGTTTGAAGAAGGTGTGTTTTGTTGTAAATATCTTTGTTGTTTTTGTCGGATTTTAGTTCAATGGAAAATAGCGGAAACGGAGTTTTTGTTGTTCTTTGCTGCATGTTATAAATATTTTGAACTACATGCATTTATTTATTTTAAAATTTTGCCCCTCCCCCCTTCCTCATAAAATCACCTAAAAAAAAGCACAAACATTGAGTGTAGAGATAACGTCTCTAAGCCAAAATCCAAAAAGTTCATCCAAATCGGATAATAAATGAAGATTTTATAAGCAATTGAATTTGAATGACCCACCTTTTCTTTTCATACATAAAAAATGTTTTATATGGCCATATGCTCGGGAAACATTTAACGTGTTTGTTAGGCGACCTGTTCTGGTACAGGGCCTCTTAAAGTCGGTTACGCCCGACTGTAATTTTCTTGTTTTTTCAATGTAAATGCTCGAAACCAATGGATCCAAACTCCAGCACTCTATAAAAAACATCAGTCACGTTATTAAGACTATTTTATAAAACTTGCTCTGGGCCTCCGATGAGTTTTCAACGAAGCAAGCCACTGCGAGGAAAGATACGGCTATGATGAAAGTTCTCTGCGTTAATACCTTAGGTAACTTAGCTGACATTGGATACAACGGTTCCATATATAAAGAGGCGGCTTTTTAACCGAAATTTTGCACCATTACTTTCAAAGTTGCATGAAATGCTTAAATATATCACATAGAAGTTCTTTAGGGCCTCCGGATCAAACCCATGTATTTCAAAAATGCATTTCTAGTTATGTTCCCGTCATTGGAACTGCCGCTTCTGTTTGCCTTGGGTTCATCGAAAAGAAGTCCAAGCTCCGCCCATAATTTGCATTAAATTTTAGCTTTCCGTGCAATCCTTTTTTTCTTCATCTTGGGGACCAAGTATTTTCCATTTATTGATACAAATCCTATATGAAACTCTAGGGCAAGACGAAATTGAATTTGTTTCTGTTAAAATTTTTAGAGGTTCGAAAACGTCCTCTTAAGTTCAAAGTTTATGGTATATTATTTTTTTGTTCGAATCTTCATTTACAGTAAATTTATAATTTCCAAGTCCAAATTGACTTTCTCTTTTAATATATGAGCCTTCGTTTTTCTAATGAACTTAAATTTAAGAGATCTGCAAAATTGGACATTGTGAGGCTTTTTTCCATTAAAAAATACAACGCTTCCTCTGAAGTAAAATGTACTGTTTCACTCTTTAATTTTCTGATCTTTCACGTATTTCAAATGTGTATTCTTTACAGACATCACTGCAGAAGATTTGCATTATTGATATTGTCAAGTGAGAACTTTCTTCATCGTAGTTTGGACTCTTCTTCAAGAGTCACACGTTTCATATTGTATTTGCATACGTGATACAAGCCAACTTTGAGGATTTGTTTTTAATCTTGACACCATCCGACTGCATTTGATCAAACAAACAATTACAAAGGTGAAAAAGTTCTTAATATTATTTTTTATTTTTGGTTTAGCTTCCTGCAACTTGGCTGCAGCACAAAATTAGCTAAATTGATTTTCTGCCAACAAATTTAAGTCAGCTAGAGTTGAAATCAGAATGCAAAACGGTTTACTATTCTATGTGTTAACTGCGTATTAGTTATTGTAATGAATCATTGGCCACATAAAATGGTAAAAAAAAAATCAAGCGATGCAATTAAATAATAGTAAATTATTTTTCTTTCGCCATGATAACATGATTTTGATAGATTTTTTTATGAGCTTTCGATTGGGTAGTTACCATGCAGGACAGTTGACGTTGACAGTTGGCTCTTTAAGGCAGATCATAAACAATAATTAAAAGCAAGGTTTGTGTGGGGGCTATCTCTTATCAAGGAACTAACATTCCTGTTTAATAATAATTATTTGAAGAGAATCTGAAAAAAAGTTTGAATGATTATCAAATAATAGTTATTTCTAGCGAGAAAAAAGGAGAGACTAAATATCCAAGTTTGAAGGAACCATCTTGTATAGTCTCGTAGTTCTCGTTATTCATAAGTGCATCCAGACAAACGACACCGATTCCACTTTCGATGTTGAACAATAATTCTTTTTAAGAACTCCCTTGCCTCCTTCTACCTGTTGCATACATTTGCATAAGCTCAATATACCTTTTCGCAGTTATTTTACAAATTACAATCATCTCTAAGCGTGCTCAGTGCGCTGCAGTAAAGCTTTTTACTGATCAGAATGAAGTAGTTTTTGTGGCTGACTACTGCCTTCCAAACTTTGGAAGTACAGCAAAATACTTCGAAATATAATTTTATGAACTTCGATATATGTTACATTCCTAATTAGTAATTACGTGTAGTATCAATAGTGGACAGCCTTGACATTACAGATAGGCTTGCATTCCGCTGAATATAGGGTGGCTGCCTACACTATCCGCTTCAGGCTACATTTTATCTTAAAAGAATGTTCGCAGTTTCAGATGTGCAGAATGCCTTTCCAGGAAAAAAAAAACGAACTATAACAAGTTCATCAAATGGTTAAGCACATCCTTGGCCTTTTTTAAAAAGAATCAGAGAAGGTCTGATATCTGTTTGGTTGTTCAGCAAGCATTTAATTGTGTCTGGCATGAAGAATTGCAATCAAATCGTAGATATGTCCTTCCCCTAGCTCAGTGCTTAAGTCTTACCTACTTCACCACTATTTTGTGGTAAGTTGGAGATAAATCGTTTGGACATTCCTTGCATTGGACCGATAAAACCTCAGCGAAGTATTCTCGGACCGGTAGTGTATACACTGTACAGTGTACACTGTAAATTTATTGGATTCAGTTGCACCCAACATACTTTTGACTACATTCGCGGACAGCACTGTATTGATGGGGAGCTCAGAGAGCAGTAGCAAGGCAGTTTTGGTGTTCCGGGCTAGTTCCAATCGCTGGAGTCGGGCTGTAAGTGGCGGTTAGTCACGGCAATAAACTTTTGCGCTGCGGAGGGAAAGTATCCTGAAATAAACCTTAACAACTGGTTAATAAATGGCTTACATGGCGTATTTAAATATGTAAAACTATGAAAACCTGTGTGACTAGGCTCGGAAATTAAACTGGTGGTTAGGACCGTTGGGCATGTTTAGTTTCATCAATATTTTGACTGTCTGGCAATAGTTGTACCTTCTTAAAAATAAGGACTACCACTATGTGGGAGTGTCACACCCTCTAACATAAGCATGATACACGTAGTTTAATACCTATTTTGAAACAGGGTATTGACCCAATGTAACATTATTTTTCCATCTGCCTGTCTGTAATCCATTTGCATTTCTGTCGGAGAAAAGTCTCTTTGATAAGAGAAAATGTTACTTAAATTCAACCCTCGTGCAGTTATGGCCACATTCAGAACGTATCAGCAGTACCGAAATTTTTCAAAATCAGAGCAACACGTGTTCTATTATGCTTTGTGTAGATAATATAAACCGTGTTTAAAAGCGCCCGAAAACAAAATAATTTACATGCTTCTTTAACCATGCTCGCGAATCAATTGTTTAATTATTTGTTGTGTTGAGTGTTTAAATGTGATTAGATAAAAATATCATAGTGGGGGAATACTCGTAGAAAACGTGAAATCAAAGCAAACAAAATGTCTACCTTTTGGAATCGCTCAAACATTCGCAATAAAGTGAACGAAATCGAAGTTTCAGGTTTCATTTACGATTCATAGGATATTTATGGAGGATAATCAATTTTTAAAGAAGCATAAATTTTAATAAATGTAAAAATTATTATACGATTCAAAAGATATAATTTTTACACACAAACTTGACTACTTTAAAAAAGGCTTCTATTTCAATATAACATCGAACTATCATTAGCGCTCGTATATTCACAAATTTTATTAAATTTTAATTTATTTGATTCGCATTATTTATAAATTCATAGATAATTTAATATTTATTATATTTTTGGTTTAAACGCCGCTGCAAAACTTTCGCCCGCCCAATATAAAATTTAAAGATAAACGAACAAAAAAGTTGTTGCATAACTGCGGGCGTTCAATTCAAATCGTTTGCATTCGTCCGACTTCCTGTGTGCGAAAGAGACGATAATAGTATGCAGCGCAATATCAGCGGAAATGCAGTGAATAAACACAAATACATACATACATAATATAGACGTGATGGGAAAAAAGTCGGAAGAATGAACGCTTTGTTCGTTGTAGTTTTTATTGTCCTTGAGCTGACTTTTTGTTGTTTTTGTTTCTGCTGTTGTTCATTATTATTTACTTCTGAAGCAAAAATAATTATGACACTAAAATAAATTTATGAGTTTGCCTGTTACATAATTGCCATCACTAAGCACATGACTAGCATTCTTATTTGATTTAGAAATAATTTTTGTTTGATTTATTTTTATATTCAGAGTGTGAATAGCAACACGATTAAGTCTTAATGTGTGCAACACATTGACCCATAAACTATGGTAATTTGGGATAGTTTGGTTCTGGTTCTGCTTTATATTTTTTTCTATAAAAACGACACATTTAAAATATTGATCCGTTGAATGCTGTAATAGTTAATTGGTGTCAAATATTAAATTTCTTGCATACTTTTAAAATGTTAATTTACCAAAATAACACAGTTATTTTTCAAGCGAGATTGTTTTTTGGATTTTAAAAATCAAAAATAGAAAAGCTGAATAAATCCTGAATAAATGCTGTTTATACGGGACCTAAACTAGTAACTGACCCTAATAGGATCAAAAAACCTGCGCAAACTTCCAACGCCGATTAGTCTAAATCACGGACCATGCCTCTGCACCAAACAGTAACAGTTTCAACGACCTAAAGATCTTGATTTTCGTCTACCGATAGAGAACTTACTTCGAATTTGTCTGCTATGCCCAAAATAGCATATATTTGCAAGAGCGATTCTTCGCCTGATCTCCAGACTGACGTTGTTATTGCTGGTTATTTCGGATCCAAGCTAGCCGAAATATTCTGTATTATTGAAGTTAAAATTCTCCATCGTCACTGATCGTCTAAGGTGCGATGACGGCTTGATAGAAGACACCAAGTACTTTGACTTCTGAGAACGCCTTGTTGACTCGCCGTTCCTGTTTACCGACATTGTATGTAAGGACACTGGTGTAATATGAATTCCATCACCAAAATGAATAAATTGCACGGCAGCGGATCACCCTGCATAAAACCTCTCTTGGTATCCAAGGGTTCGGAGATTTTATTTCCCACCCTGACAACGCATTGTGTGTGTGATAGCGTCATCATGCTAAGACAGACAATCTTTGCCAGGATACCTAGTGCAGACACGGTGTGGAATAACTTCGATCGAATCGGCGTGTCGGTAGGAGCTTTGTAATCGACAAATAGGCGGTGTGTGTCATTTTTAAACTCACGGGTTTTTTTCCTGTCACTGATCGACCTTTTTGGTCTGAAACCATACAAATTGAGTCCGTATATGCTTCAGCCTATTACATACTACGCGCGTCAGAATATTATATTCGAGGGAAAGGAGACTTATTCTGCGGTAGTTGGCGCAAATAGTGGGGTCTCCAATCTTAAAGGACAAAGAACAGTAACATTGGGTATACGTGTATCAGACCATATCTTGCAAAAAAGTTGGTGCATACTCAATTTATTCTTCACCGTTGGTCTTGAATAACTCAGCTGGCAGCCCATCAGAGCGTGCCGATTTGTTATTTTTTAGTTTTTTAATAACAGTTTCGGTGGCCCTTCAATATTGTCTTTATTAACTGGTGGTTCCGATGACATTTCACTTCATCGCCTCCGAGTAGGTTAGAGAAATGACTTCTCCATAATTTCATTGATTTATGAGCATCTGTAACCAGATTTCCACTTTCATATTTACAGATATTTAAGTCTTCGGTTGGACGCTCGAACTTTCGATAACATTTTCGAGCTTCATTACTGTCACATATCCACTCAACATCCTCAAACTCACGCGTATCTTGCTGCTTCTATTGCGTCTGAAAAGGTGTTTATCGGTTTCTCTGTTTCTCCATATATCGATTTCTAGCAGCTTGCTTTGCTCCCTACTGCAGATTTCGCTGATAGGAAGCGTTCTTCTCTGCAGCAGCAGCATTGCGACACTCCTCGTCATACCAAGAATCTTCACAGGTTTTTTATAATTAATGACCACCTTGGCAGCCCTATCCATGAAGCGGTTGATCTGTTACCATTTCCGCTTGCCGACGTCTACATTTCGTTGCGATGTTGGGACGAGCGGCGTAGACCACATTGAGCGTAGTGCGTACCATTGCTGCGACAAGATAGTGGTTTGAGTCGACCACGTAAAGTTCAGACGTCCAACATACTTGATGTGATGACAACATGATCAGTTTGGTTGCGTGCAATTTGATCAGGATGTAGCCATGTAGACTTGTGAATGTTAAGGTGTTGAAATCTGGTGATACTAACTTCCATGTTCTGACCTACGGCGAATTCGATAAACCTCTCTCTTTTTTATTGGAGGTAGTGTCGTGAAGGCTAAATTTTCAACGGTTGATTGAAAGATTCTTTCTTTCTCAATTTTGAGGTTGAAATCGTCAAGCAAGGTTTTGAGATCGCATTAGGGCTCGTGTTATGGCTCCGTCGGCGCTTGCGCACAATTCAGGCTTATATTAAAATATTTAGCCTTGATGCGTATCGCGGCTAGTCGTTCGTCAACAGTCGTGAATATGGAGACAAGGCTGAGTAATTTCCTACTCAACACGAAACCGTTTCCAATTTGTGATCAGTGATGGCAGCTATTGTAGATGTCACAGAACGCTTTTTTAGAGCAACCCTGTCAGATCCATCTAAATTCCTGGATTGCAGTGATGTCAGCCTTGTACCTTTCGAGGACATTAACCAGCTGGATATTGCATCATCCCTATTAAGGTTGCAGACATTCCAGGTGCATATCCGTAAATCGAGTTGGCCATCAATGTTGGTCATTCTCCAGTGAATGGCAGTCAAAAATTTTTGTGATCTTCTGCAAACGACCCAATCTCTCAACTCACTGCAGTACTTTATAAAATATTTTTTATTCTGAGAATCTTTCCCAAATTATAAAGCTGTACAAAAAATTCATATTTGATTAGCAATGAGAGAGTATGAAAATTATTTTCTGGCTTCAATTTTTATATTCTGTACCCATACTTAAGGAGAGTATATTAAGTTTGTGCATATGTATGTAATAAATATATTCTTGATCATCATTATATTTCGCGTCGATATAGACTTGGCCGTCTATCTGGCTTTCCGTATAAAAAACGTGAACTTGGTGACTATGAGGTATAGAGCCTTCAAGTTTGCATATTTAGACTCTCCTATTTCTTTTTTAGTAAACTAGTATTCATCAAACTACCATCTTATAAAAACCAGCCGCTCCTATCTGTGTTTTTGAAAGAAACCTTTTTTGTATTTCTTGCTAATTTAGCTAAAATGCCAAATTTTGTGTATCTTACTTCAATTCTATTTAAATATTCAATTTATTGCCACATGAGACCACTAGAAAGGTTGGTCCCTCTATGCACCTTTTAAGGTTTAGCTTTAGTTAAACTGGACACGAAATTGTTTGTGCATATTATACTAATCTCAGTGCATATCATACACGGATTCAGATAGCAATCCGTTCTTTACACACATTTAAAGTTTAAGGGGGTATAGTGCATCTTGAAGTCGAACATACTCAACTGCAGCGTTATTTTTTATTATTTTTTTTTTTAAATCGTAATCAAGTTTTAAAGTTTCTTAATATACACAAACACACACACATTCAATGCTGCAAATATTTCGGATATTTATTTTGCCGATTTAACTTTGTTTGATGCATTTTTCGTTTACTACTTTGCTGTTTGCTGTTCCAACGAAACGATTTTTTTTATTGATTTTATTGAAGTTAAAAAGAAAAAAAATGCAGTTGGAAAATGTGTTGATGTAACCGAAACGTCAATACTTTTCATCAGCGCTTCAAGGAGAGACAAAATGCAATCACCGACATATTCTAATTTCAGTAATAAAGTTTCTGACAAATTAAATTTTACCTAAAATACCAATGTGTGCAGTGCATAAAAATGTTAAGTCTATTTGAATTTTTATTCGATTTCGTTTTTGTAACTAACTAGTTTTAAATAAAAAATCGATCTGTAGTCGAATAGCTGTTGATATGCCATTGAAATATTTACGTTTGAATTAATGGAAAAAGGTTTTAATTGAAATCGAGCGTCGGAAAAACAAAGTTTTCAATTGCATTAGCTATTTTACTGTTCGAATATGTGTGCGTGGATGTAAAATGTAAATATGTACGAGTATATATAGACGCAATTCTACTGTATTGCAATGCAGGTTAAATAAAATTGCGTTCGTTATATACTTGACAAATACTGTAAACGAGTATTAAAGGTTTGTCTGAAGGAAAAGTACAAATACAATTGCTGGTAGACAGCTCACACATCCATCCTTATGCCGTCGACAAGTTAGATGTCTAACTAACAGGTATATACATTAAATCATCATCAAACTGCTGATCGTTCTGCACCTTACTTAGAAGTTAACAAGCAATTTGTTTTGAGAGAATTTAAAAGTAAAAATTAATCCTAGTCAATTTTACAGCGATTTAGGATTCGTAGTTTATAGAATTTCAGCTAAGTCGCAAGGTTTCGTTCTTTTTAAAAGTTTTCGGAGACCTGCACTTTGCATTAGCGACGATGCTCATTCGTGCTTTTTGCGCTTTTGCAATTTTTTTTTGTTTTTACCAAGTCTACATCCAGGTCACGATAAAGATCGCTATTACGTATGTACCACGGAGCATTTACTATGTTGCGAAGTACAATATTTTGAAATTATTGGATGACATTTACGTTATTATTTGAAGTACAACTACATAGTTGAGAACCCAAAGCCCAAATTGGATGAAGTTTTTGTTTGTAGAGGATAAGCTTGTTATAAATTAATAAAGGTGAAGGTCTACCCACCAACCATTTCATCGATCTATATTTAATGCCCATTTCATCGCGGTTTTTCTTAACATGCTCATTTCAACGATGTTTGGTTTCGAGAGTCATGCCCAAATATTTTGCTGTACTGAAATATTGTATTTGAATTCCATCTATATACAATGGGAGGAACCGAATTTGTTTATTTGTGAAGTTTAAATGGAAATTTGGTTTATTGCGTTTCGGAGTTTTTGCGTTGCTTCTATTTCATCTCTTCCGACTGCAAGTATTGCTGTGTCATCAGCAAATCTAGCAATAGTGGTTCCATCCATGTGTGGGATATCGTGGATGTTATAAGGTCGCTTGGGAAAATTGTTTTTATCAAAGGCTTGAGATACATCTAGGAACACCGCTGAGTATACTTTCTTGGATTCCAACGAGTGGCAAGAGTGGCAAGCCCTAAAATCAAATTGTTGGGTGGGATTTTATTCTTTTCTCTAATAATTGGCGTAATTTTTTCTCCAATATTTTTTCAAAAATCTTTGAAATTTTGGGTAGTAGTGATATTGTCCTATATGAGTTCACCTCATTTGGATTTTTCCCGGTTTTAATATCATTATTACCTCTGAAACTTCCCAGATTTGTGGTGCATAGCCGAGACTCATAGCAGCGTTAATAATGCGAGTCAACTGAATGATGCCTTTTAATGATGATGTTCTTTTAATAGCTCTGTTGTTATTAGGTCAAAACCTGGACCTTTTTTAGTTTTTAGTTCATTGTTAATTATTTGAACTAATTCTAACTCAGTAGTTTTTGGTGTATTTCCGCATGGTTGGCAGTAGGATGCATTACTTATTGATGTGTCAGTGTTTGTATCGATATCTGTTTAAGAAAATACCTTCGATAAGTAATCAGAAAATACTATACATTTTTGTCTATCGTTCTTAGCCCAGTTTCCAATTGAGTCTTTGATAGGTGCATTATATGTTGTGGGCTTCCTAATGCTTCGTGCACATTTCCACAGGGAGTAGTCCGTACTTTTGTCACTAGTGAGGTTACTCAGGTATGAGGCATGAAGGCTTTATTTTGCGTTTTGCGAAGTTTTCTTTTTACTCATATAAAACTTATTATTTTTTCAGGGTAACTATTTCTTTTTAAAAAATTTAAACTTGTAGTCTCCAAGTTCTCGTAGTAAATAAGGACAGCCATACAGGCAGACGGACGGACAGACTAACATGTCCAATATTTTTGGGGCCAAATAATAATTAGATATTGTACTTTTTATCGGAAGATCCGCGGACGAAGTCGCGGGTTAAAGCTAGTCTTTACATATAAAAACAAGTAAGAATATTACAGTCGGGCGTAACCGACTGTACAGGTCGCCTAACAAACACATTAAATGTTTCCTAGCTTATGACCAAGCTTAGGACCACTTCTCACTGCACGAACAAGTGCCTTATTAAACATTTTTTTGTGTATGAAAAGAAAAGGGAGGACGGAAGTATCATAAGACGTTCAATGGATATTAATTCTTTTTTTTTTTAATTCCATCCATAGCCGACTGAAGGTTATGTTTTATATTTAATAAAGTTTGCAGCTTTTCCTTGGCAAAACCAGCTCACAGCAGATATTAGGGAATCTTGCGTCACTAGATACTTTTTGTAACGTGGTCTCATAGAAGGGAAACACAATGAATTGTACAGCAAAGCACGCAGTCTCCACTGAAAATCGTAGCATGCCATGATAAATCAAACATTGTAAAATAAGACTTCTGCGGCCTAGACACATTCATGCAGCATGACGAAAAATCAAATGGACTTAGATATTTTGCAAGTCATGCTCGCTCTCTCATTCACTGACTGAGCGTATATGGGACAGCATGATCAGTCACTCATTCGACAAAACGTTTTGTAGCCAACGGACGCGTGCTATTACTCTATGGGCCAGAAAAGTAAAATTTTGGCAAAACTAATAATTCTTGAAAATAAAGAAATTTATAGCTTCTAAGTTTGCTAACTACTGCTTCTGGGGTCGTTGATTACGAATATGATGTCAGATTTTCAAAATGACGTCTCCAATGTGGCGGACGAAAGCATTAAAAAATATTTCAATTTCATTAACCATGATATTAGGGTGTTTTCGGGGTCGTTGATTGTGAATTTAAAGTCAGATTTCAAAAATTAACGTTTAGAATTAGCTGCATTTAATTTAGTACTCAGGATGTGCCACGAGAAGGCACTTAGGTTTTTTTTGTTCTATTTTTTGTCTTTTTTTTCTCTTTAACGATTTATGTATACAAAATTGTTTCAGTATTTGATGCTTAAAAATTTATATAAACATACGATAAACAACTCATTTAATTAAAAATCAGTTTGTATGCACATGCCTTTTGGCTAAAAATCGAAATAGTGATCCTGTCTCAGTGAAAAAGTCGTATTTCTTCGACATTTTGAATACAAATGAAGAATGAAACCATTGCATGATAATGTAGAGTTGAAAGCTTCATGCACACGTACACAAGAGAGGCATCATGCCGCATGAAAATGTGTAGACCGCTTTAAAAAATTTCATTCTCCGCGATACCTCAACATTAATTATTTATTTAATGTAAACATATATTACGTATTGAGTGGATGAAGAGACCTGGAGAGATGGTATTTAAATAAAAGCTTAATTGATGAAGTATGAAGAATATGTATTACCAGATATAAGCTTATATATGTATAAATAGTACTGCCGATCTAGTTCTATTTTTTGCTTAAGATGATGGATTAATTAGATTAAGGTGATGAATATAAGGATGTAATCATTGGGGTCTCAGCCTAAGTTACGCAATGCAAAAAGAGAAATTGTTTCTGAACAGATTATATTTGTGCTTGATGTGTACCATATTGAGGGTTCCAAACACCAGATGAGTACTTAAGAACAGGACGCACTAAAAAAATAAATAATAATCATTAAAATCTTTTGACCTATTCCAATATTTAATCTACATGGGAAACACAAAACAATTTGGGATCGAAAGGAACATCAAGAACTCGTTCCAATTTAGAGTTGTGAATATAATTTGCATTTGTTAGAGGATTCCTCCAACGAAAAGACATCGCTTTACACTTTGCGCAGTTCAAAACTAAACTATTTCATTGACACCAGCAGTCCAACGCATTGAGGTCTTCTTGTAATAAATGTTGTCCCGCAGAACCAGTATATGAAAAACATCATCTGCCTACATCAATGTATGGCAGTGCGATACAATATTTGAAAGATCATTAATGAAAAGTACAAAAGTAGTGTTCCGAGATGGCTACCCTGTAGCACATCAATTTTCTTCGACATAGTGTTTGCAAAGAAAATACGTTGAGGGTGACATTCTAAATATGATGAGATCCTATGTAGAAAATCCAAAGGAAACCAAAGATAGTTAAGTTTGCATAACAAAACAAATGTTAGATGTTTTGGATGTATTCCACCAAACTCTCCATTTGAAAAACAGTATCGAAGAAATGTTTCTCAGTTTTAATTGTACTAATATCCTGTATAAAATTTGTTAGGCTTCTTTTGTGTATTTTTAACTTCTATATTTCGGACTGAGGGGATCCATTTCAGAATTTTAAACATTTTCAATAAATCTGAACAGATTCTAATGGTATATAAAACATTTAAATTATGCTGGTCAGTGCAGCAACCATAGTGTGCTAGGCTTATATCATTTGCGTGAACTGACGTACACAGGGATTACGAAAATTGTTGTGCGAAGGAATTTGAATATTGCAAGCGTATTTTCCAGACACCCGTAAAATGTTTGTCTTATATAATGAATTTATATTTACATAATTTCGAAAAGTATTCCATTCCATCTATATCTTGACTGCTTGCTGTTTTTTGTTTAATTTGTTTTTTTTTTAATACAATTAATAAGTTTTTAATGTTAGCTTAATTGTATAAACACTATTTGGAAGCAAACTCTGTGCGAATTTTATTATAATTGGTTTTTTTTCAGTTTCATTGAGTAATAAATGAATATAGAAAAGCTTTATTAAATTATTGCAAATGCAAACACGAACTAATTTAATTCACTTTGGGGTGTATGTTGCATTTGCTTTGATTTATTTTTTATAAACATTTACCTTGTTTAACCAATTTGTTAGCAATTGAAATTTTTAACGATTTTTTTTTTGCTTAAATTGAGAAATTTTTTTCCAATTATGCAACTTTTGTGGCTGTTTGCTACACTTAAAAACTATAAGTTTTTTATTTTAATGAACGATGCCACAAGTCAAAGAACAAAACTTTTAACTCCAAGTGCATGTCTGTGTTCGGTCTTCGCACGCAAATGGCTCGGACCCAAAATATCTGAAATTACATCGTTTATATAAAGTTGCACATGATTTTTTGCTCTTTGAGTGCAATTAATCGTAATTAATTACCGCTTTTCTCTATAATTTTATTCATTATTACTTTCATTTATCCTGCAGACTGTCATTATCATCCATTTCGGCACGCTCATGTCTGCCACTTAGCCTGCACCTGCATCCGACTCCTGTCCCTTTAACTTAACTCGTTTCGAGTAAAACTTTTTAATTGACTTTTTCAATTACAATTTCGACCCGATAAAATGCACAAAAATATAAAAGAATGTTGCTTTCCGTTTGCTCGATTGCGAAATGTCCTATAATTGCTGTTAGGTTTCTTATTTAGTTCATCTGTCGGAATGGTCTACAAAATTATTATTTATACAATGATGAAATAGGCGAGTATTAATAAAGATGTTTGTTGGAATATCATTTATAGTCTTCTAGATTTCGGGGATTATATAGAAGAAGAGACAGATGGAAAGTAAATACATAAGGCACTCTTAGAGTCCTTTTAATCCATATATAGCTAATACTATTTCTTATTCTTCCAAAAACTTAATATACACATTCATCTCATATGTGTAGGGTATAAAAGTTAAGAGAGCGACAAGAAAATCGAGAGTACAAAAACTGCACAAGACATTTCAGAAAGTTTGACTAAAGTTCAAAGGGTATATTCATGAGGAAAGTTGGGTTATCTGCAACCTTTTAATCTTTTCATTGCATTGAAAAGGATATTTATTCAAATGTGCCGTTAGTACTACACCCGCGCTATATAGTGGATGCCCACTCGCATAAAAAAAATAAGTATTGATACTGATGTACAAAATTATAATCTATGACCTCGGCGGAGGTTGCTTTAGATGTTTAAGGGAGTTTATATATAAATAAGAATACTAGACGTGCTTGATTTATTCACTCATCAACGCACAGACGAATGCCAACGAGCTGGTTTTTGGACCGTAGAATCTAAAGGTTTGGCAAGTTATAGTAGAAAAATCGTTGCGAAGATAAAATCATTGTATAATGCTCTTTATGTGAAACACTATATCAGAAGCCAACAGTTGAAAATAGTCGGTCTACACGATGAAATGTCGAAGATATTCACGCTGTCGATACTTGAGTGTAGAGGTTTTCATATCAAATGGAATTTTATTAGGAAGGGGAACAGATTTGTATAGAGTCAAATTGATTTGGATTGAAGCAATATATATCAAATATGGTTAATTGAAAAATTCAGAAAGAAAAGACAAGTTTCAAGAAAGCGGTTGGTTTATTCATTAAATACTAATATGGTAAGAAAAAACGAGAGACTAACTTTGACTTTTTTTTTTTTTTGTCGGCAAAAGTGCGAAATATGTAGTAAAATAAATTTTTAACGAACTTTTCAAAAATAAGGGGGGGGGCATGGCCCCCTCCCCCCCTTGATACGCCCTTGACGGTATGCACCCTAAATAAAGTTATAACAATCATATTGTGTGTATGGTTAATAAAGCTAAAGGCGCTCTTGGCTTTATAAAGCGGTGGTCTAAGGAATGTAATGACCCTCATACTACTAAACTTCTATAAACATCACTTGTTCGTCCCATCTTGGAATTTTCATCATATGTTTGGAACCCACAGTATGTAATTCACCAAGATTGTATTGAGTCTGTCCAAAGATACACATCTCCCTCCATATGTGAATCGATTGAAACTTATTGATCTTTCGACTCTATCTGATTTCTAGATTCTTCGTTGGGAAGTAGATTCTCCTTATTTACTTCAATCTTTGTCTTTAAATGTTCCCTCTCGCTTCACGCGAAACTATGTCCCTTATGGTTGTCCTTTTCCACAACAAACTATGCTTGCCACGATTCAGTTCAGCCTCTCTGCTATACCTATAACAAATTTTCTTATCTATTCTTCTACAATTCTTCTTTAAACCTTAACTCTGTACGTCAATAAATTGTTATTTCATTTTTCCATTTTTATCTTATAATTTATAATTGTGACTGCTTGGACCACTCCATGGCTGTGAGTTGAGGCACAGTCGGTCAGCTGGGCTACCAAACAAAAATCCTCCAAAGGGTCTGAGTGATCGTAACTTTCATCCTATTTTAAAGATGAGGTAGAAATAAGATGTTCAATGAGCCACTTAGCCCTGAAATATTTGTAATGGAACTTATTAGGTACCGATACCGAGGGAAACGAAGAAAGGAGAAACGCTTTTTTAGACTCAAGATAAAAGAGCAAGAAAGACATCATTTTGAGGATGTTGAGAGCTTATGTGACATAAATAAGGCTTGAAAAATCATCAGAGGGTTAAGCGTCCGCGTTTTTTAGCCCGGAGTTACTTTCTGTAAAGTGGAGAGTGGAAATTTAGCAAAAAAACGGCAGGCTGTGATGAGCTGAAAGCTGAGTAATTTAAGACCGGCGGCGAAGAGTTGGTTAGAAGCATGCTTTTACATTTATGCAAGATATGGTCCGATGAACACATACACAATGACTGGAATCTCAGAGTTCTTTGTCCAATCTTTAAGAGAGGAGACCCCGTAGTTTGCGCCAAGTACTGCGGAATAAGTCTTTTCCATCGGATATAAGATTCTGTCGCGTGTATTGTGTAATAGGCTGAAGCCATATAAGGATTCACTAATAGGACTATATCAGTGTGGCTTCAGACCAAAAAGGTCGACCAGCGACCAACTATTCACGTTACCATAAATCTTGGAAATGACCTGTAAGTTTTACAAAGACACACACCATCTATTCGATGACTATAAAGCCGCTTTCACACTACTGATAAGAACGAAGTTTTTCGACGCCCTACCTGCACTAGGTATCCCGGCAAACATCGTTCGTTTTTGCATGATGACGCTATCTCGCACAAAAAGCGTTGTCAGGGTAGGATAAAACTTCACCGAACCATTTGATACTAAGAGAGGTAACATGTAGGGAAATGTGGTTTCGTGCGATATTTTCAATGTACTGATGGAATACATCCTACGCCAGTGCTCGCACATACAGAATATGTTTAGCTCGATCGTCCAAAAGGAAGTGATGTTGATAACAGCAACAACAACGCCAGCCTTGAGATCAGGCGAAGAATTAAGCTTGCAAATATATGCTGTTTTGGGCTGAGCAAGCATTTTTTTTTATTGCAAGCCTAATTCAGGTATAAAATTTAGTATAAATTTTAATGTGATCGGGAGAATTAAGATCCATTGGAAAAGTGGGAATGGTTTAACATTTCTGGGCGCAATTATTCCGGAGAAATGAGTTAAGTATGTACGTTCAACTGTAATATAACTCAGTAAAATGTTTTTGTACCATCTACAAATAGTGTGAATTAATCTGACGTCTGGTAAATGTTGTGAACTTTCAATTTCTCAGGTGACAATTGACCGCAAGACTTAATTTTGTTGAAATCAAAATCCCGTAGTTGAATTGGTAGAAGCTATGTGTGCTGGGAATTACAGCTTCGGTTCTACCGAAGTCAATGGTCAATGTTTTTTATTATGTTCATTGTTTTTAATTTTAATGGATTAACAGAGAAGTACATGCAAGTCAGGATCCACGGATCCTGTAGGATTAAAAAAAAAAAAAAAACACCGAAAAATTAACACGATGAGCAGAGTATATTAAAATAAAATTTAATAATCAAAACTCTCAACAACCAATTAGTTCATTTTGTTCAACTTTATATTCTATAAAAATTGTTCAATCATAAATAAAGATAGTAGAAAGGAAATATCAATTTATTTCTCTCAAATTGTTTTTATTTTTCCATCTATTATCCAAAACAATACCAAAACGAAAAGGAAAAGTTTTGTGATTCACATGCAAATGCATATCATAACTAAAAAGGACACTGGCCCACAATTGACTCCAATGTAAGTAAAGTTGAAAGTAAAATCTTTGTAAAAATAGAAGAAAAAATTAGAAAATAGAACAAACGGGACAAGAAATATTAAAGCAAAAAAAGTTTGTACAAAAATGTTAAAGTTTGATCTTCTTTTTTCAGCTTTTCATTGATTCAGTTTTTGGTTAAAACTTTTCAGCTTGTAATGTATTGAATGACAATGGAGAAACAAGAATATTCGAGTGCACTTTAAATATAAAATTGGTTATACTTTTTAAACCATATGGAATAAATTACTTTGTTAATTGGCTCTAATAACACAGGTCTGCGAAATTTGAATGATTCACAGTTACAAAAAAAGTCAGTGGCGATTCTTGTAGATTTTTTCGTGCTGAAGACGAATCCGGTGTTCAATCAATTTGTAAGCAAATTGATTTACGATGATTATTAAAGAAACTACGATTATTTGAATTTGTTGTACCTGTCCATTTGAATGAAAAAAAATCTACATGAAGTACCCTCGACTGTTCTTGGAACTGACCATAGCAGGCTTATGTAATCAAAGAAAATTAAACTTTGCTCAAATATAAAAAAAAAACGTAAGAGACCTCACATTTAATGTAATATTGTTCAATAAATCGATCTTAGATTTACTGAAGATTTTCCTGCATGTTTATCCGTTTTCGTGTTAGCTTAGGTTTTTAGAAATATGTATATGTAAAACAGATGCAAATATTGTCTATTTAGATTTTTGGTTGAATAGTTTCCGATGTGTGGACTAAGGAGAGGACGGCTCCACTGTGCTGAGTCACACATGGCCTCGTATAAGGGCTGTAAATTTTATCAAACAGCAAGTTAATACCGATCAATCTGCGGTCATTCCTAACACGCTGGTGTTACCAGGAATCTGCTGATAGTAATCATATAAACAGAATAATCGATCAATTCAACCACTAGCTCTGGGCTAAGGTTAGCACCATGGAACTAAATGCAGTAGCTTTAAAATACCGACTGCTTACATTTCACCACTCAAAACATGCACACATATCATATTTCAAATCATATTTGATGCACTGGGAAACTGCTTTTTCATCGATGGTGACTCAAACGCAAAGAATCACTGGTGGGCAGGCATTCAATCAAATAAAACTTCAAGAAGTCCAAAGAACTGGGCGACTGAACCAAATCGTCACTATCTGCCGTAATCTGGAATCGATAGAATAAAGATAAAAATGAGAGAGGTACTTTCCGATCATTCTGCAATTGTCAACGAAATCAATGATTCAGACAATTTGATATTAGCAGACGAAATCTACTTAGCAAGAATTCAAGATCCTAATGTAGATATGATTTCCGTAAGAGATGTTGACGCTACGGTCGATTGGCTAAGCCGAGAAATTCAGGAAACAACGGAGCTAAAAATGTTAAACAAACTAACTTCATACCGCAACTACTCGAGAAATTTTAGAGAAATTCCAGGAACTTGCTAATGAGAAAAAATGCTTCGACGTATCTGGCAACAATTTTATTATAAGTTTGCTCCGATAATTCCAGCCAGTTTAGAAGAGCTTTCAAACGAAATAAGACTCCTGGCAAAGAAAAAGTCTGCTGGATACGACGGAATCGACATAGAAACAATCAAAGAGGTAATTCTAATTGCAATGCCTGTCAAATCTTAGAACGAATTGCCATCGAAACGTCCTTTCAGTCTGCTGGCGGTACTCTCGAAAATATTCGAAAGAATATTTCTTCGTAGAGTGCTACCGACACTATCAATTCGGGTCTCGACGAAGGTAATAGGTCCAGAGCTGGATCCCAGAAATACAGTCATTCAAAATTCCTTTGAAGAGAAACGGTGTTGTTCGGCCGATTTCCTTGACGGGAAACAAGCCTTTGATCCCGTATGGTACAAGGGGCTGTTATACAAAATAAAAATGACATTATCGTGCACACAGTTCCGCTTTCTTCGATCATATTTTTAGGGAAAAAGCTTCTACGTGAGACATTAAAATGCCACATCTGAGCATTCAGACAGGAGTGCGTCAATTAAGCTTACTGGACCCATTGCTCTACACCCATAACACAGCTAACATGCCCGACTATAGCGACATATACTGACAGTACAACAATTCTTGCTAAAGCAGCCACACGATTGCTTCAAAACCAACTCAGCAAAACTGAAGACTGGATGAACAATTGGAATATCGCAGGAAAAACAGCCATGTCTTATTCGCACTTCGACATAAGGGTAACGGTTGGCCACGTTTCAATGGCATGGTGATTCCAAATCGAAACAAAGTCAATTATGAAGGCTCATGACTTGACAAAAGGCTTACTTTTAAAAATCATTTAGTGGTTAAAAGGAAGCAACTACAGCTAAAAACGCGTCGTAATCATTGGATATTAGACCAAAGTTATAAAGCTGTCTGAATAACAATGTCTGCTATGGGGTGTGGTAGATACTATAACTGTATAAAAACAGCACGCACAGAAAAATTACTCGAGCTCCGAGGTGCATACGCAATGACAATATTTACAAAGATCTTCAGATGCCAAGTATAGCTGAAGAAATCAGGAGTTATAGCACCAGATATATAGAAAAACTCTATCAATGCAGCAACAATATGCAGCAACAGTCGGCTTTAGCAAGTGCACTAATTAGATCTGTCATGTCAAGTTCATAGGTTAAGATTAGATTAATTACCGTATTTTAATGTGCTAGAACCTAGTAAAATCACGTAAAATTTAAAAATGAAAAATAAAATACTCAGATAATTTGGTGTTAGTTCCTGTATCAACTAATGGCAAATAAAAATATAATGTATAAACAATTATTTTCTTTAAGTGTCGAGTAGGGTCCATCGAGTCATGATGAAGTAAATTGAAAATGGAGCTAATAGTGTTAGGGAGTAGACTTAGAATAATTCTCGTAATTATAAAGTAGGAACTCTTGAACGTGTAGTTATCCCTTGAATCAATTTGAAGGGATTCTCAAAGACATTTCACTGTTAAAGTTTTTCTACAGCTTGTATTTTGTGAGAATTTGTGCTACATTCTAAATTTGAAACATCTGGAACAAGTTATAGTTGTTTATTTTGGGCGAAAAACATGGCCGTTTTATACTTTGTAGCAATTTACGAGATTCTTTCATCGACGATTCATTGTCGGTTACTTTTGGTATTTCCAGCCGTATGGTAATATAGCGTTAGAAGTTAATGCGTTGACAAAACTGCTGAGTATAGTTTAAGGCTGCCTATAATAAAATCGTATGTCACTGTGAGGCAGCGCTCATTTAATTTACAAAACATCATTCAAATTGAAAGCAACATTATCGTTCGTTACGAACATATATCGAAGATGAATCATGTGTGGTAACCTGTACCTTGTGTCTTAAATGCGAACTGTTCACTGATCACTGGTAATTTAATATGCTAAATTTCTGATTCGCGACATTAACAATCCTCATTTGCAAGAAATCTGTATAAACGCATTGCTTCTGAAACCTTTGTCGCTTCCTTGCATTTTGGATGTGCGCGACATTAGGTTACCTAAGAGCCTACCGCACCTTTTGTATATCGCAAGTATTTATATACAATCTACATAAGTTCATACAGATGTAAGCATTACAAAGTAATTTTATAACCTGAATTGGTCTAAATCTTCTTTAAGGCCACTGCGAACAGTGTTGCAAATTAAAAAGTAATGTTTTGTGAAACGAATGAGCGATATTCTCAAAAATATGGAAACATCGATTCTTTCGATTTCGATTGTGATTGCTTTGCAGCTTAAAATAGTACAAGAAATGGTTAACATTTTTGGGCTCTCACAACAGAAGAGGTGTGCGTAGTGCATTTATACAAGTAAATGTATTCCAATGAGTATATACCAGTTGATTAAGGCGTAGCAGATTGAGTATAAATTCAACATGTAGTACAAAAAAAAACAAAAAAAAAAATACGAAGCAACAATCATCTCTATTAAAGAATACTTTATGACTAATGGATTAATCAAGGCAATACTAAGGGATACTTAATTTGAAAATATGTATCCAGCTGCTTTGTATCTGAAATGGATCTAAAGAAATGAGGAATTTAGTTTATCGCTTGTATCATGAGTGGGGATCGCCCCCTCCTATTTTAAATAAACTTGTAACGAAACCATTTAAATTAATCTTTACCAAATTCCAGTCGTCTGAATAATTTGAAATCTTGCAAAAGTTATTATGACCTGATGACAATACAATTATTTCATAACTTTTTTCTAATATCTTCAGTTTTCGGGGTTGCTTCCATACAAACTTACTGTTCTTATCGATATAGTTGTTCCATATGGACGACCGCTTCACATCGATACTTTAAAGTAAACTATGCTATATTTCGATTTGATATTTTCTTTACACAATATTAAAAAAATCGATATTTTTGGAGATTCTATCAAACATATATTTTATAATAACTTTGACGTAATTATCAAAAATTTAAACACATTTATTAATGTAGAATCGGATACACTAAAAATTAGTTTAACTATTTTCTGAATGGAAATGGAATGGAAATAGAAGATCTTTTCATCTCCTCGTATCTGCCACTTTTGTATTTTGCATTTATAGCCTAAATGTAATACAAATTCAAAAAAATCAAATCCAGCAATGAGGGAGGCTAAGTCCAAACTTTAAGTTTTTCTCTCTTGCACGGAATATTTCATTTACAAAATAATTTCATTTACAAAATATAGTGTATTAATAAAGACCTAAGGTGTTGCAGCACAAATAGGACAAGCTTGATTTGATTTACTTCCAGTGATAATATTTAAAACTTTTCCATCAAATAGTGTCAAAAATAGTTTAAATGGATACTTCAACAGATCTTCCATCACCAACAGATATAATCTTTTCCAAACAGTCAATTTCTTTTTTTAAGTCCAAGTCTTCCTTTAAAACAACATCTTTTGTCTCCTTTATGTACTCCATTTAAATGGGCTGACGAACTTGGCTCCTTAAATATTTGTTTAAATTGAGCTTGACCAGAGTTGCTATCAAATCCATAGCTTAATATTAATTCGGTTTTAGAAAACCTGTGTTTTCCTCTTCCATTACAGCTCGAAAAACTTTTTGCATTCCAACCATTCTTTCCGCCGTATTCAGTAAAATATATTGCAAGGAAACTTTGGCGAGTGTCTCATTTGCTATTATACCCTGGGGTCGGCATTTTAAGTTTGTACCTGTAATTTTCTCTATATGACGCTGATACTACCGGTCCTATTGTGATTGAGTCAGCTGAAACAGCGTTGGAAGTCTTCGAGAGAGATTCTTAGCAGGATTTTCGGTCCTATTAGATCCGGCAACAAGTTTAGGTCCCGTATGAACCGCGAGCTGTACGAGCTATTTGATGAGGTTGACAGAGTACATCGCATAAAATTCCAGCGGCTGCACTGGGCTGGGCACCTCATGCGAATGGATGAAAGAGCACCAGCACGCATGGTTTGCATGGAGGGCCTAACTTGATTGGAGGACGTCGAAATAGAGGACGACAGGGCACGCGTCGGAATAGCCAGGTATGGAGGAATCTCTCCGTACTTGGCATTCAAAACGACTGGCGCCAGCGCTTTTGCCGCAGTTTGTTAATTTGTTTGCGTTGCGTATTGCATTATACTGTTCTTGTGAAAAAATTTTTTTCAAGGAGAAAAGCTAAAGCCTCATCCGCTGATAGTGGAATTAGGTTTTGGGGATCTTTGTGACAAATTTTAAGAATTTTTGACGGCCTTGTTGGGCTTTCCATACTTTTTTTAAGGACTGCAGCTAAATCGGCATCACTTTGCTTACGAGCCGATGTTGCTGCTGCAGGAACGAGATTAATAGTATCAACTGTCCCATCTGCAAGTTCTGCGGCTTCTTTTCATTTGATGCGAAGTAGATCAGTTTGTAGCAGATTACACTGGAAAAATAGTATAAGAGGCGCAGCATTTGATACAGAGAAGGGAGTTTAATTGGGGACTTCATTTGGGGACATCAGTTGGAATTTAAACCCTGGATCAAATAAAGGTTTGATCATTGGGATCAATAGTTGGAAAAGTATTTGAACATTGTGCTTCAAGTCAGTAGTATACCAAAAGTTATAACTTTGTATTAAATAGTGAGATCAATTAAATTAAAAATAAAAAAAGGATTGGAAATATTAATTAAATCGCTGTTTCCTTTCCTCAAAGGGTTCAATTAGAAATTTATGTATTACGGAATCTGGCGAAGCTGAGCTATAGCAGCTTTCAAAACGGGTAAACCGGGAGTGCTTTACAGTACATTTCATCCAATATACACTTAAATTATTGAAAATTTCTGTCAAATCTAATTCGATTCATCTCTGTATGCGGTGGCACAATATCAAAATAATTATTGTTAAGGTAGGTTCACACGGTGCCAGATATCTGACAAATATTTGAATATTTAATAATTTTGATACAGTTTGTTGTCACTTCTAGTAGAAAATTGTATATTCGTGAAGTGAGCAATTTTATGAATTGTTCATGAATAACGCAACCCTCTTAGGTTCGTATATCCGAGACGAAGTCTGACCACCAACTTTTGCTTTGGTTTGCCTTGGTGGTTTTTTTTTCTGGAATATCTTTCGTCTGAAGTATTTGTTTTATTTATACATAGGTCAGATTAACGCAAAAAACACTACCTTAGAAACGCGCATAAATCGTATTGAAACTTCGGTCATGCGATGTGAATGATTTATTTTATCCTTTTGCAATTGTTTGCATTTGAGCTTTGAACGGGCGACCAGACAAGCTCAAAAAAATTAACATAAAATCATCACTTACGCTGCAATCGCAAAAATTACCGCAATTTTTTTCGCCAAGCCCTTGAATAATTCAGTTAACGTCTACCGCAAATGGTAGAGGAGGATTTAGCATTCGAAAGTGTGGTAAGGAGCGCAAAAAGGATAACAACCTACAAAAATGCGTTGGACAAACAAAAAAGAAACATTTATCTTAACAAAGGAAAACAATAAACCTTGCTGTCGAGTTAACTCGACTTCGAGGTACTCTGTACCTCCCTTAAATCTTAATTTTGTATGTGGTATGTATTCCAATCTGGATGCCTGTGTGATATTTTATAGAGATTAGTGTAAAATTCATATCCATTTTCTGGTTTCTAGCTAAACTAAATTAAAATGTTTCGCCAACGAAATTTCTAGAAGGGAATTTCATTCTAGTGGTCCGGTCAGATAGATCAATAATGATTGCATATAAAAAAGGTATGCTATACACCCTACATAGCGAGAGACAAAGGACGGTGTTGGCACCTACATAAAATGAAAGTTATTTGAAGATGGTGTAAAATAATCTAAATATTTAAATATCTGCTCATACGGACAGCTGAACAGCCATGTCTAACTCAACTTTTGATGTTGATCAATAATATGTATGTACTTAAGGGGGTTTGCCTGTTACATGTATTTGCACTAAGTTAATATACTCTTTTTTACCGTATGGGTCCAGGGTATAAAAATTAAGCAACACAACTAAAAAAAGCCAAATAAACAAAAAAAAAAAGTAAAAATAAGGAAAAGATTGCTTGAAATGAATGAGCACGACTGCAACATCAACAACAACAAATGCGAATTTATTGTGCGCTAAATTAATCCCCAAAGAATACTTTCCTTTACCTGGCTTTTGATTTTCCGCGTGTGCACAAGTTTCTATTTGGGCATTTGGATCTGTATCTCCGCTTGTATTTCTGACCTTCGCGTGGAGATAAATTTCGGCACAAATTGCACTTTGCAGTTGTTGTATGAGTGGCGTTTTGTCAGCCATATTCTGCCATTTTTTTTACTATGCTTAAAACTCACTGACACATTTGTTTGTAAGATTGAACAGAAATGTTTGTTTTATTTATCGAGCTGGCGTGCTACTTACGTAGAAATGTGTGTTTTGAAAATAATTGCCTACAGTGTAGTTCTCTAATGGATTCACATATACTCCTCGTAATGTTCCAGATATGCTTACTCAAAGGTAATGAACGTATTTGTAGTTTGGCAAAAAGCTTTTGTTGTGCGTGTCACAATGTGGGGGTATGTCATATTCGAATACATAACTAGTTTCGATGTTAGCACGTGGCATTCTCATTTCTCAGACCAACTGATGGATGAGCCAACTGAGTGACTTGACAATCCGTATACAGCTTTGACCAAATATAAAAATGTGTAGAAAAAAAAGCAAAAACAAAGAAATATCATCATGCTTGAGGCGCTCGAAACATGCAACTGCCATCAGCTTTCAAATTTGTATTGAAACGAACGGAGCACAGAGTTAGGGCTGTGCATTGTTGTCCAACACTGAAAGATGCTTCACGTGTTATCTTTGTGTGATCCAGTATAAGCATATAATGGAGTTTTTGCTGCTTAAATCGATGTTGCAGGTTTAGTATGTTCATCAAAATTGATTTTGTTCACATTTGAATTACTAAAGTAAAAAGTCGCATTAAAAATTTTTGATTTTATAGAATATGATTCACATTCTTAGTAAAAAGGAAGAATTGCTTTTATGATAATAAGTGAAATTGTTTTAGCTCACCATGCAACTGCACCATGCTAAATGGCAACTTTCTTGATGGAAAGTGCGGAGTTCCAGTCCTGACAATCAGTTTGGCTTCAGGCACCCAGCCTATAAGACAAGTGCACCAAGTCCCTTAGCATGTCTGTAATGGTTTTGATTATAAGCAATACATATCAGCTTGGAATTTTAGCAAGCATTTAATTGAATCTAAAATGAGTTCTATTAGCGCTTGGAATGTCTATACGACCGCTGTCGTGCTTGACGATTTTAATACCAAAATTGGGAAGGAAGGAATCTTTGGGCCAACCGTTGGAAAATTTAGCCTTCATGACACTCCAATAATGGAGAGAGGCTAATCGCTTTTGCGCGGGTCGGAACATGGTAGTTAGTATTACCGGATTTCAACACCTTAATATCCACAAGAATACATGGCTGAGATCAGATTAAATTACACGCAACCAAGTTCATTATGTAGTGATTGACAGAAGGCATGCGTCGATAGTCCCAACATGCACGTTCCAACATGCAACGAAAGCTAGACGTCGGCAAGCTGCAATCAAAACAGACCGTCTTAGCCTTTCCAAACACACTCCAGGAAACCTCCCCGTCTTCTCAAGATATATGTGAGCATTGGAAGCATATCACCCGCTCCATGGATAGGGCTGCGAAGGCGGTCATTAGTTATACGAAACTTGTGAATAATTCTTGGTGCGACGAGGAGTGTCGCAATACTATTACAGAAAAGAACGCTTCCTATCAGCGAACTCTGCAGTCGGGAGCAACGCGAACTGTTAGTGATTGATATCGTGAGAAACGGAGAGAGGAGAAACGCTTTTTCAGATGCAAGATAGAGGAGCAAGAAAGGCTGGAGTTTGAGGATGTTGAGAGGTTATGTGACAGAAATGAAGCTCCAAAATTTTACCAAATGGTCAAGCGTCTGGCTGAAGATTTTAAACCCGGAGTAACTTTCTGTAAGGACGAAAATTGAAATCTGTTTACAGATGCTCAGAAATCATTGAGATTATGGAGGAGTAATTTTTCTAACCTATCTGAAGACGATGAAGCGCACAATCGCCAAAAGAGAAATGACACCGAAACCACCAGTTATTGATGACACTATTGTAGAGCCACCGGTCTATAGCGAGCTGAAAAATAACAAAGCGGCAAGCTCTGATGGGCTGCCAGCTGAGTTATTCTGGACTGGTGGCGTAGAGTTGGTTAGGAGTATGCACCATTGACTGAAATCTTAGTGTTCTTTGTCTTATATTTAATAAAGGAGTTACGCCAAATCTTGGAAAAGATCCGTGAGTTCAACAAAGACACTTCCCACCTATTTGTCGATAATAAATCCGCTTTCGATACGCCGATACGATTGAAGTTATTCGATGCCCTGTCTGCACTATGTATCCCGGCAAAGATAGTTCGTTTATGCATGATGTCGATATCACACACACAAAGCGTTGTCAGGGTGGGAAAAAATCTCTCCGAACCTTGGGATTTTTTCAATCTGCTCTTGGAATACATAGCCTGGAGATCAGGCAAAAAATCATGTTTGCAAATATATATTTTGGGCTGAGCAAGAGTATTAAAAGTAAAACCCTCTTTTGGAAGATACAAATCAAGATATACAGGACGCTGATTCTCCTGGTCCTACTGTATGGCGTTGAAGCATGGACCGTCATTGAGTCAGATGATTGGAGGACGTCAAAATAAAGGGTGCCCGGGCACGCGTTAGAATGACCTGCATACTTGGTATTTAAAAGAACTGGTGCCAGCGCGCATAAGACTACAGCAGCCTTCTTGATAGCGATCATGACCGAACTGATTTAACTGATTTTCGATGCATAATAATATTTTTTCCTCAAGTTTTTAATATATTAAAGTGACACCCCCACTTTTTGGGGTTTTTTATGTTTTTTTTTTTATGCGATGACTCTTTTGAATGGATTAACTATACACGAGTATATACCAATAGCGTATGTTTAAGGATATAAATTTTATTTTTAGGCTCTGTACTGAAGGTACAAGATCCTATTGGTCTGGTGCAAATGTATGTAACAGGTAGAAATAATGGTCGGAGAGCCCCCAAAGTTACTTCCATTATGGTCAGGAGTGATAGAGGAGTCGATATAGTCATGTCCGTTTGGCCGTCCATATGCACGAAAGGATCTCGGAAACGGTAATAGATAGAGACTTTGTGCCTTTTGCATTCTGAATTTTATCTACTAAATTCAGTTTCAGTTTCTGTTGTATGCGACAACAGGCCTTTAGAGGCATTCAGAGGCATAAATTTTAAATTTTAAAACGCGTTCTCTTGAAATTTGCATGGATTTTTTTGAAATACTATACTTTGTGAATTAAAAAAAAAATATATTTTAACTACCCTTAACCCCTTAAAAAATTACACAACCCAGATTAATCTCGTCATTACATTACATTAATTTTCACAGCACACTTTTGCTCCCTCTCATCACAAGCGCGAATTACAAGAGCTTTTATTTAACAAACAATGCGCTATCTCCCTGCTCACCATCCCTTGACACACCGCTAAGACTACCACCTATCACTATCTTCCTTCGTCATATACTTAAATCTAATGCATAATTATTATTCCAGAGACTATTTTGTGATAGTGATATGGAATATGTTAAAACTATATGAAAATCACAGCTGCTTTAAAAATTTAAAAAAAAACTGGATCGCGATATTGAACATATATTAGGATAGATATACCATGTCTATACTCTGCTCGGCAGTGTACTCAACAATCTTAATTATATGTATACAATTATTGTCTAAGCCTTATAATCTTTTAACTCATAAATCGTGGATTGATGCTGGCCGTACCATCTATTCAAAATCTCCTCCGATGCATTTTATTCTACATAATAGAGAGTGTCTAACCACACCCTTAAATTTCGCTCTCGATTTCGTCTGAAATCTTAGTTCAATACTTCAATAAAATTTTAAACAGAACTTAAAAACTTCGGAAATACGATTTTGTCAGTCGATCTATAAAAATTCTCTAAAATCGACCCTCCAAAAAAACGGTGCCATGCTACTTGTCAGTTTATTAATTTTTATGTATTTTTTTTTTATTCTTTCAGAGACCTTTCGAACTGAAAACAACATTGTTTTGAGATTCTATTAGCAAAATAAATGGATATAAGTGAAAATATGAAGTGAAAATGAGTTAAAATTATGTTTCCTTGACTTCAGCGTTCTACTCATGTTGGCACAAATATTACAAAGTGGAAAACTTGATATAAGTTTCCGGGTTGGCTTGGGCCATACAAATATTTAATTAGTAATTATTTTTACTCAATTCCAAAAATTGAAGGATTACTTGACTACTATAATCGATCTAATCGAATATATATTTCAGAATAGCATAGAATTATTATTGAACTCCAATTTTACCTCGTATAACCATTGATTACACTTCTCCATTAGCAACAAATTTTGAAATCGGCGAAACACTTTTTAAGTAGTTTCATGTGTGATTGTGGAAGATGGAACAAACATTTTTCCCACACAACACTTGTAAAAAAAGGAAAAAATTTCAGCAACTTTAGTGGTTTAGACTGAACGTTGGTTAGTGAATTAGTCGGGCCAAGCATTAAAATTTTATTTACAAATGAAACATTTAATAGTTTCTATAAGGTATGCCAAGTGCAATCAATAAATCACAATTTTAATCGTTCTATTAGTGAAAACAATTTCCATACGTCATTCCAATGTACTTGTAAAGCTTCAAGCTGTTGCTTAATCACATCATAATTACGGGAGCAGTTCAGAGTTCAAGCACCGAGAATCAGTAAAGTCTCAGGTCGTGTAACACTGATATGAAGCTTGACGCAATCGACACAGACAAATGAGTGCATTAATGTACCGAGAAACCTGACACAGACTAGATTCACAGATACAAATAAACACATACAAGTATAAAACACAAACGTTCGGCACTGATGAGCTACTGTATCCCTATAGTAACTCATAGAAATACGTAGACGTTGGGCTACACAAATACATACGTGTAAGTAAATACACTTAAATCAAATAGAGGCACATTAAATGTGAGACAGTAAAACTCGTCGCTGGTCAATCAAACAAATTGAGAAACATGACGGCCACTTACGTGTAGAAGAGAAGGGATACGGAATGCTGCAACCGTAATTTAATTGCCCCAAGGACAAACGTAACATTATTTTAAGCGTCAATTTGCAGAGCTAATTAATGAGCGATACAACGTTTCACAGATGCCTTCGACTTAAATGACGTTTAACATAAAAACACTGCTAGAAAGCATTTCAAAACAGAAAATTCAGAAAACTTATTTGCGAAATATTTCAGATGTTACTTGTAGATTTTTGACGATTGAACCAATTAGCACTCACGTGTCAAAGTGCAGCCAATTTTCGACCACAAAGCTCGCTCATTAGTGCCACCAATAATCCATTGAATAATATCCGGCAATTACTGCGGCAAGCTGCCATGCCGCAGTGAACAACAATCTCAAACGAGGATTTGCTAAAGATATTTGCATAATAAATATGTCAAGATTCCCTACTGATGATTGCGATGGCGCAGAGCAAAGCCGAACAGCAAAAATGCATGACAGACGGACAGATGTATTGTGGAAGGAAAAAAATGGAACAGAATATCTTGAAAAGAAATGGATATAAACTGTTGGAAATGCCAATTTCCATTTGCATTTTAAATTTGTACAATAGGAATGTCAGCTTGTCTCTCGTCTATGAATGACGGCTGTGTGGACAATCTGACTGCTTGACATTTGAATACGTTCGAGACAAATATGCGGAATCAGAAGCGAAAGATCTAAACAAATAGTTAAAAAAAAAAAAAATAAATAAATAAAAAAAGGAACGAAAACCCATACAAAACCAAATCATAAAAAGTTACAAATATATTTCTAAATATAGCATATGCGTAATTTTATTTAGCGATAATATGTAAATTACCTATACGCCAACTTCGCTTTCAGATACCTTCAGCCATAATCGTCGTATTATGCAAATTTATTCAAATTTTTAGAGGAATGTTTGGTGAATAAAATTCTTGCGGAAGTTTAAAGTGTTAGACAAATCCTTTGAAAAGGCTTATTTAGTTAAGCGTTTTAGACTTTTTGTTTTTTATATGAATAAATATTTATAGGAGTACTGCTATATGTACATATACACATATATGGGCTTATACTGAAACCAAAATATACAATTACCATCAAAATATTCTCCAATGAGATTTATATATGTATTTTTGCATCCACTCAAACCACTCTTATTCATAGTTATTTTAGAGTAATTTCTATAGATATTTTGTGGTAGAACAACTTATTTTGTAAAACCTTTACGAAATATTTCTTTCTGTGACTTATGTCCGCATTTGAATTTTGAGCAGCAGCAATGTACACTGTCCATCATCATATAAAATATTAAGTACATCAATGCAAAATTGTTGAGAATAGCCACTTCAAAATCTGTGAAACATTGTTGCACGAAAATAATTTCGATTGAATTCCATTTTTCACTGAGATAATATTTTTAGTCTCTTGAACAAGGTTCAATTATATTTAAAAATGTTAAAGCGAAGCTTTCTGTCCTCTTAGTCATATATTTACATTTGATGTTTTTGTAAGTAATTCTTGCTTACAACATTTCTTATCAGCTAAATTTGTCATAATATATCATATGGGAACCTAGTTTCACAGCGCAGAATATTTTCGATACGTTATACCCGAGTTTACTAAAGTTTTTTATATGGTCTTTGATTTAATAATGAGTATTTTTCGAAATTTATGGATTTATTGTGCAAAAATTATTGCAAATTTATTATTCAAAGTTGTGTCCATCGCTGTCTAAAATCGTTTTCCATTAATTTTCCATGCAAATTACGGATAACTGTTCGGAAAAACAACTCGTATTTTGAGGCTGTCCAATCGTCGACCCACTTTAGAGGCCCTGTACCAAAGGTACAAGAGTTTATTGGTTTTGTGCAAATGTATGTAACAGGTAGAAATAATGGGCGAAGACAACCCAAAGTTACCCATTATGGTCAGGAGTGATAGATTAGTCGATATAGCCATATTTGTCGTCTGTCTGAACGAAAGGATCTCGGAAATTGTAATAGATAGAGACTTCGTGCTTTTTGCATTCGACTAGCACTTCTCCGGAACTTTACAAGATCAATTTAAAATTTTGCCCCTCCCCCCTTCCCCTTAAATCACCCCCTATGCTAAAAATTTCTTCGGCACAAAAAAAAGTTAAGAGATTACGTCCCTCTAGGGCAAAATCCAAAAAGTTCATCAAAATCGGATAATAAATGACGATTTTATTAGCAATTGTATTTAAATGACCTAAGATGTTTCAGTCCTCCCTTTTCTTTTCATACACAAGAAAATGTATTATAAGGCACTTATTCGTACAGTGAGAAGTGGGAGGAGAAAAATACTTTTCGTCAGAACCATTTATTCTTAATAATTTCCTACCTTTTTGATTTGCACTGCTTGGTTATAAGCTAGTGAAACATTTAATGTGTTTGTTAGGCGTCCTGTACTGGTACAGGGCCTCTTACAGTCGGTAAACTTCTGCTGGGAAAGGCCATAATTATCAACACAAACAATGTCGATGTCACGCGGCTTCAACTCGCATGGCACCCACATATCTCGGTTTTGAATCAATTTCATGTCTTTTAGGCGTTTGCTGACTGTCGACTCATCCATTCCCAATGATTTTTAACACTCCTGAAGAGTCATTATGGCATTTGTCCATATAGAGCAATTACTCTAATTTTTCATCTTTAAACTTTTGGGTTGACCTGGTGGTTCCTTGTCTTTAAGCTCAAAATCAGTAATTTTAAAATGACAAAACAACTTACGAAACTTTTGTTCGCCGTAAACTTCCACAAAGATTCAATGACTTTTCGTAATGTTAAAGTAATATCTGGCCAGAAATTCAACATGTTCGAGGCATTATTTAGTTTTGTTCTTTACGTTTCTACCAAATGACATGAGCCGGCAAAGACTCTAATTGAAAATGAAATTGTAGATAAATTGTAATTGAGAGTGTCTTTTTTAAGATAGCTATCCATCGAAAATCAATTTTTTACGTTCGCAAAGTGGCACCTTATAGGCATATATTACAACTTTAGAATCGTCAGAATGCATTTTTTCAAAAGCCAACCTTAACGTCTTAATAATTGTATATTGTTTTGGATAAGAATTCTTTGCAACTCCAAAATAATGTCAGGTTTCCTTCCAATGAAAATATGTATAACATCTTAGTCTAGTCTTATTTTAGGTAAAGTGATGAAATTTGTAAGTAGAAGCCATTGGACAAGTGACAAAAGTTTGTTTATATTTGAGCTGGCGAAGTCGCGGATGAAAGCTAGTACTTCAAATATATGTAAATATTTGGATGCGTGTAAAGAGTATGTATTAACATTTCGCTATGGTAAAGTTATAAAAATTTTTTTGTTAACAATTTTTTTCCCAATATTTGTTTAGATTTAAACAATTTTTTTTTGCCATTCGCCTGTGTATTAAAGTATTTATCGTTTTTCAAATATTTTGCTTTTTAGAATAAGTAATAATTTGCAATGCCCGACGGGCGTAGACTATATTAGGTTGCCTGTTTTAAGGTTACAAATGGGAACCATTTCAGTTAAAACCAACATCCACTTAAAATTTCATTGCTTTCCAACACTTTAGATATATATGTTAATAGTCAGTTTTAAAGAGCCAGCACAAACTTCTTGGATTTCGTTATTAAAAATTTGTGTTATTACTCGTGTGAATATAATTGCGTCACCCGAATATTATAATATCTTTCACTCAGATCTGCTACCTATTTTCGTCTGACTGCTTATCAAAAATTGGAGATTTGCTAAAAAAATTTTGAATATAAAATCATACTTGTGTGCTTGATTGAATTTCGGACCTATAGAGCTCTTATATTGCTTTTTATAATGATTCTGTGAAGTCTGCTCGAAATGATAAAGAGTTTCTCTTGTTTATGGAGATTCAAACGTTATTCTTTGTATTACAAAGTTTGAGTGAAAATATTGGGAGATTGGGATTCGTTTGCAGAAGTTGTGAGGAAAGAAAGCGGAAAGTGATAGCCAACAATAATTCTTTTGCAAACGGTCTAATCAGCTCACATGGCCGTCCCTTGGGGCACGCCCCTTGCAGCACGTATCTCCTGGGTGGCCTCTGTACACCCGTTGAGAGGTGAGCTAACGTGAGAAGGCGAAACCCCCTCCCCTTAATTTGGGGTTGGTGCGCTGGGCTTGGGACCCGCCACTGTCAAAATAAATCTCCAATGCAAACAATAAGGAAGCCTCGGAAGGAACCCTATGATGACGACCCCCGCAAACGATATAAAGATCACAATTTACGGGTCTCTCTCTATCCAATAATAAAGAGAGGCTAATCGATTTCGCCGCAGGTCGGAACATGGTAGTTAGTAGATTTCAACACCTTAACATGACCTTAACAAATTTCATGCAACCAAATTGATCAAGCTGTGATTGATGGAAGGCACGCCTCAAGCGCATTGGGCGTGCGAACTTTACTTGGTCCCAACATTGACTCGGACCACTACCTTGTCGCAGCCAAGATACTCACTAGGATTATCGTAGTGCATGCCGCACATTCCAACATGCAACGAAATCTAGACGTCGTCAAGCTGCAATGAGAACAGACTGCCGCAGCCTTTTCAAACACTATCTCCCGACTGCTCCGGGAAACCTCTCCGTCTTCTCAAGATATATGTGAGAAGTGGAAACACATCAACTGTTCCATGGATAGGGCTGCCAAGGATGTCATTGGTTATACAAAACCTGTGAAGAATTCTTGGTACGACAAGGAGTGTCGCAATGCTACTGCAGAGAAGAACGCTTTCTATCAGCGAACTCTGCAGTCGGGAGCAACGATATCGAAATAACGGAGAGAGGAGAAACGCCTTTTCAGACGCAAGAAAAAGGAGCGTTAAAGGCGGAAGTTTGTGGATGTTGAGATGTTATGTATGCAAACAGATGCTTTTTTGGGCTGAGCAAGGAAATGAGAAGAAAATCCCTCTCTCGAAAGACGAAAATAAAGATCTATAAGACGCTGATACTCCCGGTCCCATTGTATGGCGCACAGGCATGGACCGTGATTGAGTCAGATGAGACAGCGTTGAAAGTCTTCGAGAGGAAGATTCTTTGCAGGATTTTTGGTCCTATTAGAGTCGGCGACGAGTTTAGGTCCCGTATGAACCGCGAGCTGTATAAGCTATTCGATGAGGTTGACAAAGTCCATCGCATATAATTCCAGCGGCTGCACTGGGCTGGGCTTCTCATTCGAATGAATAAAAGAGCTCCAGCACGCATGGTTTACATGGGGGCCCAAACTCGATTGGAGGACGATGAAATAGAGGACGACCGGGCACGAGTTGGAATGACCAGGTACTTGTCATTCAAATTTCTGGCGCCAGCCCGCACAAGATTATAAAGGCTGGCACGCCTTCCTTAATGCGGCCTTGACCGAAAGTCGGTTGACGGTCATTTAAGTAAGTAATATCATTGTTTTATGATTTTCATGTTGATGGTAATCATATAAAGTAGTTCAATATCTTGGTAGTTGATGAAATGTTTAAGTTGTGGCTTGCATCTAAGATAAAAATTGGCAAAGAAAATATCTCATTCCGCAACACCAGTTCGGATTTAGAGAACAACATTCAATCATTGAAGATTCTAAAGCCATATGAAATTCGGAAGAACGAAGCTTTCCTTGGTTTTGTTGATGTTTATTTTACTAAAAATAAAGATCAGTCAGAATTCGAAATGGTGTATTTCAAGTTAACTGTCCACCCAAATAATATAAAATGTTCTCTGTTTTAGCTCAACGTTTTTTTTTTTATTATATTGTGTCATTTTTAGGTGCATCTTATAATTTTTCGTATCGAATAACCATTGTTAAGTTACCATACATACAGTCGTGTTTTGGTTCGACAGTTGAAGTGAAATACACCAAATTAACTTTGTCCATTTTCGAAAAAATTCACGTGGGTATCTGATGCATAGATATATGCATATAAATCAGTTGAAGGGAGACTTATCAACACACACTCATAAAATCAGATTATCAAACTCCGAAGCAAAGAGGATCGAAAATACCCACCCGAGGATGATTTATTTATTCTAGGCACCAATACGACTGTTTTTAAGTAAGTAGTTGGTTTGTGTTTTTGAATCCTTTAGAAATCTAAAATTTTTAAGATAGAGTGTTTTAGGTCATAAAAAAACAAGAAATTTTTATTCTGCTACTTTCAAAATGGTCGAATTGGAGACAAGAACATGTGTCGTTGGAAAAGTAATACATTTATGTTTTACTAGCTTTAACCCGCGACTTCGTCCGCGGATCTTCCGATAAAAAGCAGCATATCTATGTTGCCTCATTTGTGTACCGCCCCTCTAATTTTGACCAATCTTAGCCCGTTTACTTCTCATGATCCTCTTAACATGTTTACCAAATTTCATCTCTGTACCTTAAATGGATGAAAAGATATGACGATTTGCGATTTTTGGCCAAATTTTGATATACAAGTATTACTCCTTTCTGATTGTGTAATGTTTACTACTTGTTTCGCTCACGAACGGTCAATCGATGTTACATTTATATTATATACTTTGTTCTCATTTGTAATAATATTTCATCTATCAGATACATATGAGGCATTCTCTGAAAAAAGTGCCACTTAAAACAAAAGTTCTCCATTTTTTCTGACAATTATATATCTTGTAGTATATGTGAAAACTAAAAAAAAAAAAATGATTTTGGGTCCGTGTGTTCCAGGGTTGCCATACTGTCGGGGGTCAAAGTTTTTTAGAACAAAATTTTCGAATCCCCATAACTTTTAAACGAATGAACGGATTTTAAAAAACCACGAGACTTTTTTGTGCACAATTTCTTAAACTTGAAAACTGTTTATCGTAATTTTAAAAATTAATATTTCATAGAAATAATTTGAAAAAAAAAGTTTGTTTGAAGTTTTAACCCTTTATCTCCCCTTCGATTTTTTTTTAAATGCCCCATTTCATCACCTTTCTTCCCCCGAAAGGGCATTTTGGGCCAACAATATTTGTATGAGTTACAAATCAAAAACTAGCGCAGCGCATTAAAATTTTTTACAAAAAAAATTAAAAAAAAATTTTTTTGTTTTAATTTTTAAAATTTTTTATTTTCCCTTTTTTTTTAATTTTTTTTTAGGGAAAAGTTCTGAACTAAAGCAAATGCTTTTGCTTGCATAAAAGTTGCAGATATTTATCGATTGAAGAAAAACAGAAAAAAAATTTTGTTCTATTTTTTTGTATGAAATTTTTTTATGATACCAGTCGGGTAACGACTATGCAAAACTAGTCGACCTCACATATAAGTATTAAAATCAATAAGTAGGCATGTTTAATTTGTATGTACTAAGGTTAAACAGCTTAATTGGGACTAAAAGCCATGGTTAGAGTCTTAAAAATTAAATTTATGAAGCTACTAAATTTTGACCAAAGAACATTAATTTTGACCAAAGAACTGTTGAATGACGACCGAAGCTATATATTTTTTTTTTTTTTGTTGAAACTGTAACCATGACTCTGCCACCGCAAGAATGACGGCGTATTGCCGCGATTGAGCAGATAAAGTTCGCTTTGCTGGAAGAGCACATGGCATGCCTTAAAGTACACTGATTACGGATTATTTTAAAGGGAACAATTAAAATTTTGGTGAATAAATGAATGAATAATACATAAGTATATGTTATGCATAGTGTATCGACGTTGTGAATATTTCACAGTACATTGTTAAAAAACAAATTTGCACCACTCTTGAAGGGTATAAAAGTAATTCAATTCGCTATACTCTTACATTAAACACATCTACAAGTATTTATCCGTTTATGTCATTTCTACTATTATTTCGAGTTCGTTTAGCTTCTGGCTGATAGAGAACGCTTTTTATGTAGTCACGTTTCTTAAATAATATTGGAAGTGCGCTTGGATAACATGCAACAAAGTTAACAAAAAAAATCTCATCCCAATTTTGTTGCATCCCATTTTCGCAGTTCAGCCGTCAAATGAAGCGCGTGGCTCGTCTAAAATAAAACGGAAGAAAACACATCGAAATTCTATGCTTGTTGTATATCGTTGCAGTATTTTATTGTATTTTATTTGTGGTTCACAGTGCCGCTGCCATTCTTCGTCCTCTATTTCGTCAGCTCTTTTCAGGCAAAGCCAGTCGAGCCGTCAACTAATTCACTCAGCTGTGGGCTTGATAGTGGCACACTATAATTTTATTATGCTAGTAAAGCAATTTTGCGTTTACGAGTTTCAGCTGCCACTTTTTGTGGCTCTCGCGACAAACGAAGCCAAATTGTCATCATCAAATTATGCATTCTGTTGTTCTTCTTTTCCCCTTTCTTCATGACTTGTTTCTTATGTCATAATACCCTGCACTAGTCGAGTATTTTGTGTTTCTGTGTAAGTTCCCATAATGGGAGTGGGAGATCCTGTAAAGTTTACCGTTCCTTAAACATAAAGCCGAGTTGGATAAAACCTTCTGCTTCTATTGGTCTTGCTTTAAGAATTTTAATATTTGGAAGATTTTAATGTTAAGAATTTTCAGGAAAAAAATTTTATTTAGTTGAAGACCGATAAAATATTGCAGATAAGTCTAGATTGAGCCACTGTGTAGCCACGTTATAAGCCTTTGATTGAAATAAAAACTAAGACCAAATGCATTTGTCTCTTGTATTCATAGGGCAAAAGGCTAAATTAATCTTTTTCAAATGTATCTAACAGGCAGAGAAGGCAGACTCCATAGAGCATATATATTTTTGATCAGCATTATTACCACTAGAGGCGATGGTCCCCATTGAAATCTGTCCGCTTTCTGTGTTTTTGTAAAACATTTTGGTGTCGTTTAGTTTACATGTCTCTCATAAAAAATTTAAAGTGAGGTACAAGGTATCTCGAAGTCGAACACACTCGATTGCAGCATTCTTTTTGTATCTGATTTCGAGCTATACTGTATTTCTGTGCAGCTTGTAAAAAGTTTTGCAATAAACCGAAATTAAATTGAGTAAGCAACATCTTTTCTGCTCAACAATCCGCTTGACGCTTGATAAACAATCGCCTCGTCGACATTTGTGGCTGCAAGCTAACGTCATACGGCGCTTTAGTTGACAGCGGAACAACATCAAGACCAAGACGAGAGTTAGTTCAGGATGAGCTGAGATGAGAACAAAGAAGTGATTGACGTTTAACGGTCAGGAACGCGCACAATAGGAACCTCAAACGGGATATCGCGCGCAAAATGGCGTTCAGCAGGTGAAATAACTCTTACCGCGTAAAAGCTTTAAAAATATTTCATTCCATTTTGTGGCATAAAGTGAAATTTATGTTTAAGAATATATTTTAAAGTTTATGCATCGAGCAGCAGCATAAACTCGCAAAGTGCAATGAAAATCGGAACTAATATGAGCATTGCGAGATATTGATTTTTTTTGCGTGGGTAGTAAAGTTTTCATTACACTTGATTGCTTCGTTTTTGACGACCACGAATATGATTTATTTATTTATTTTTTTTTTTTTTTCTGTGCAAAAATTAGCAAATAAAAAGCCAACATACAACGAGACAAAACGTGCACAGTAGAACCGAAGCTTAAATACTCTTCTTCATTGCTTTTGCATCTACAATGCTAATTCGTAAAATTGATTAGTTGGCAATAATGCTAGACAGTTGGGGTATCTAGGCCTATTAACGTACAGTATTATGTTTTATAAATGAAAGAATATCAAAGAATGTCACCTCTTTATGTCTTGGACCGAGTTCAAAACAATTAAAATAATAATAAAAAATAAAAGAATATAATTTATTGACACCATTTCAAATCACAATTATTTTTCTCTACTGCAAACAGTTGGTGATAACAGCGACAATGACGTAGAGGTCATTGTCCTTAAGACAAAAACAATGCATATAGCGCCGATCGCTGTTAAGGGTTCTATTGAACAACTTTATACCTTTGAAAAGTCAATAAAGATTGTCTCTGGCTGGAATACAGAAATATGTCGAAACCATGACTTAGTTTGCTAGCTAAATAAAACTCAAATGATTTAATCTCTATTAATACAATTTATTTATTATATTACTTCTTATAGCTACGATTAAAAACTTAGGACTATAAATATGCAGTAAAAGAGCGAGCCAATATCAAAACGGCCCGATCCTGTAGGCTTTTAACCTACTCCAAATGTCTCCATACTGTAACCACGATTCCGCCTGTGCCAAATACTACAATCGCCAGGATTCCGTCTTCGTTAACTACGCCAAACACTTTATCCTCCCTAAGACACTAACTATGGCTGTAACAAGAAAGGAAATATTAGTAAATTCTAGGCTTTTTACCTCGACTGCTGTTGCTTCTGCTGCTACTTTTGCTGCTACTATTGCTGCTACTGCTCCATAGGAGGTGACTGGTCTAGTACCCAGCTAGTACTGCTGCTGCTCCTTTACCAGAAACTACCGTCGACTCTCCCGGTCCAACACTCACTGCCTTGTATCCATCTGGTACTGCTTCAGCTCTTTTATCGGAATCGATCGACAAATTGTCGGTCAGAGATATCTGATACGAGGGTTGCTACATCTATTTCTAGCCTAACCATGGAAAATCGATAATTTATGAGAAAAAATCGCTTTATTGTTTTTTAAAATATTTACCATTAAGAACGATAAACTTTTGTATTCGCCCGAATCATTTTGTGAAGCTGTTTTGCCACTCCAAAAGAAATAACTCCAAAACATTTGTTTTGAAGGAATCAACAGCTTCTTGGGAAGTTGAAAACCGCTGTCCGTGCAGTTTATTTTTGATGAGAGGGAACAGGAAAAAGTCATTTGGTGCCAAGTTAGGGCTGTACGCCGGATGACCCATCAATTCGATGTTTTGAGCGTCCAAAAACTCATTTGTTACGCCGAAGTGTGAGAGCTCGCATTATCGTGATTAAGTATCATTCATCTTCGTCGGTTGGTTTTCCTCAGTTCATCAAACACTTCAGGCAAACAAATGGTTGTATACCCTTCATAATTGAGCGTCCTTATTTCCACAAGCGGTCGCAACATGTCCGGACTTCGAAAAGAAACATGCGATCATTTACTTCGATGTGCTGTGCGAGCGAGTAACTTTTGTTGGATTTTGCTCGTTTTTTTTAAAGACCCAGACGTCCACTGCGGTTTTGTTTCGGGTTCATACGCATATATCGTCACCTGTCACGATTGAGTAGACGGCTTTTGACGCACCTCGCATGAATTTCTTCAGCATTGCTTGCACCAATCGACTCGAGTCTTCTTTTGAGCGATTGTCAAATTATGCGGTATCCAACGTGAACAAACCTTTGTGACGTCCAAATATTCGGGTAATATTGTATATATGCTAGTCATACTAATGCCCAGGGTTGTCCAATCTCACGGTATGTCACCTGACGATTGTGCTTTATCAGTTCACACACAGCATCGATGTTTTCTGACAAAACTACCGATTTTTGACGACCTACACAAAATTCGTCGGTGAGCGAACTGCGACCACGATTGAATTCGTTGTAACAGCTTTTCACAGTGACCAAGGATGGACCTTCATCACCAAAAGTTGATTTAAGTGGATGATTGTCTTGATAATCCACGTCGAAAATCGTAATAAATCATCGCACGAAAATGTTCTCGGTTTAATTCCGTTTTATGGCCGAGATGAATATTTCAGGTGTCTGTAAAGAAACCAAGTTGAGCTCGTACGTCAAAGTGTTCACAGTAAGTTAGGCCTAAAAAATGTCAGACTTTACGATGGAGACGTCAGATTGCATCTGGCAACATGTTTTATTGGTCAAGCTAGACATATATGTAGCAACCCTCGTACATACATACAAATCTATGGCTTAAGTTACTAAATTATTATTAAGACCTTATCTGTTAAAAATTAAATTATTATAGATATAAATTTATGATAAGCTAGTAGAAAACCGAATAATAACCGGGTTCCACTTTTATATGTAGAATAATTTCACAGAAAAAAACTATTCCATCACTGAATATGTAAAAGTTGAATGGTAATTTCAAATACAAAACAGCACAAAAAAAAAAAATAAAAAACCCTGCCTATCAACAGTCAGATACTCGGGCATGGATCTAGTCGCTTCAAACATTTTCGCAAAGTGCTCCGATCGCCAAAAACAAAAGTCTGCACTAGGCAAACTAACTAACTACATCAACCTTAAGACCAAATAAGTATTAGCCCATGCGTAACATCTCTCCAACATTACATCTAGCAAGGATGACGTATTCAAATCGAGTACATACAACGAATGTTTTCCTCACATTCTAAATCAAGCTGCGCTACATTCGAAGCCAAGCTAGAATTTTCAAGCCAGAACACAAAAAGTCAACAACATGATTTCCATTCAGTATTTAAAAACTTATGTTTCTGCAAATCGAAGGATGACCTATTCGAGGTTAGAACTAGCTAAATTTCAGTCGTAATGTTAGATCGGTTACATATAGGCACATTGGTTTCTAATAAAATAGGTCAGCTGTTCTACTTGGTTTCTCAGTACAATCGACATATATAATCGAAACCTGGCTAAATAACAATGCGTCTATTATCCATCGTGAATATTATTGTAATCGTAAAGATCGTAAAAATTCAAGAAAAATATTACGCTGATATGCTTACAAATTCAAATTCCTCTGGCGATACACTGATATATTTGCTTGTTTCTTTGCTGGGAGGCAAACAGGTAGAAACAAGACCAAGAGATAACAACTAGAAGCAATTACTTTTTTTTTAAAGGAGAATTCAATTGTAGAATTCAATGTTGAGGTTATATTAGATCCAATGATGGGACAATTTATTACACAAAAACTGGTTACATAAAATTTACATATTATTTTTCCTTGTGATCACACCCACATTTCTTCTGACAGAGGACGACAAAGTTTAACGCGCGACATTTTGCTTATAAACTGTGCACTTGTACCGTATTAAGTTCTGATAATTTGCCGGTATTAGTTACCTTCAACAACCGAGTCCCTAGCTCGGATTTTTTTTTAACTTGACATTAGAAATGCAAGCTCGAAATATATCTCTGCAAACTCTATTCGTAACAGAGATCAAGACGACCTCTAACTTAAATCGAGTTATTTAGAGCTTCTCTCAAACCACTACCAATAGAAGTTCCATAGTTAATCTAACTAAGAAATCGTAATCGATGGAACTGGAAACAGTGCAGAAAAATCGCTGCTAAAAAGGTCTTCCCCCATTTGGAACATAACAAAAGTATCAAAGAAGAATCATTCAAACATTCTAATTTTGAAAGAAAATGCAATCTATTACAGTACTGCGGCTCTTAGTCAAATTTTTAGTAGGAATTATCTACCCATTTCAGTGGTTTTACTACTGAAGTTGATGTCGATAACTTTATTTCGTCACTTAACGCAGAAGTTACTCTTCCTTCTTTTAGTTTTTATATCAACTCTGCACGAATGGTTACAGTTTTAAATGCTTAAAAGAATATAATAATTCAAACAACAAATACTACAGACCCATATTATAATCGAAATAACTAAGCAAAGAAATATGGCAAAGCTTAACATCAGCGGTATATATAAGTACCCGTAGTCATGGCAAAACTGAGGATGGTTTCTTATGGTAAGAATGAAAAGTAATAACCATAACTGCATGCCCTGAATCATATGATTTACGAATAATTATTTATAATAAATTTTTAAATAGTCCGCTTAATCGTGATAAATAGCCTAGAATTTGCAGTACACTATAAACCACATAAGTTTGCATCATTTGATAAGGTCCATGAGCGGTCAGAAAGGTGATCTCTAATAGTTTAAAAAGGCAACGCTGTGATTTATTGAGATTCTTTTTCCATCGTCTTCTATCAGCTGCTAGGGCTCTTAGTTCACTCTACGTTGCCCTGGATCCGATTTCAGACTGGACTGTGCGAATCCATGTTTGCCTTGGAAGACCTCTCTGACGGCTGCCTTGTAGGTTCCACTGGAAGGACATCTTTGCAATGTTGCCGTCTTTGCGCAAGGTGTGACCTATCCCATTTCACTTGCGTCTTTTTATTTCGATGTTGATAGGTTCTGTGTTAGTTACTTGCCATAGATCAGCGTTTGAGATCGTTTCTGGCCAGAAGATACGGCAGATAATCCTCAGACATTTGTTAACGAACGATTGTAGCTTTCCGTTTGAAACCATCCACGTCTGGTATTGAATATTTTCAATTTTGTTCTCAATGAAAGCGTAAATGAGCGCCATACTTTGTCGAGTTTTTGAAAAGCAATGCGCAGCTATGTCTATCGCTGCATCCTCATCTGCTCTAATATAACTGCCAAGATAGGGGAACTTCGCGCGAGCATTAGTTTCCAGACACCGAAGCTTCGCTGCAGCACCACTATGCGTGTGCATCATGAAACTGATGTCATCAACTAGTCTAAGTTGCTAAGCTTCTGATTAAATCTCCACTGTAGACCTTCTGGTGCCTCCGCGTGGTGAGAGCAAGTCCACAAAAAGAAGGTATAACCTCCACTCGACCAATTGTTCCACAATGATGCGTAGTGTATTAATGTGATATACTCAAGACCGATTTGGTCGGAACCCATTCTGTTCTTGCCGTAATTGGGTGTTTAAACTTGGCGAGATTCTGGCTAAGATGATGAAGGCCAGTTCTTTTTGGATGGAGTTTAAAAGCGTTATACCACGCCAATCTCTGCACTGACTTAGGTTCCCCTTTTTGGGGATAGTGACGATCACCCCCTCCTTCCAGTCATCTGGAATGGTCGCAGATATCCATGTCTCACGAATAATGGCTTGTAGGGCGCGTGAGATGGTAAGATTTTACACTGGTGTCAATCGCTTAAAGAGTTTAGAATATTGACAGTGAACACTGGAATTAGTTGCACAAATATTCCATGAAACCTTCTGAAAGAACATTGCAGTCGAATGTGTCCGACTTCGAGAAAACCTGTACCTCCATTGACCTTTAAATTTGTATAGGGGACATATTTTTACTTGGATCCATGTAGGATATTTAATTGAAATTACTATTTTATATCATAATTATCAACATTTTTTTTTTAAGTTAAACTTAACCACAACAGAATGTTGATTTTAGTGGTCCGACATACAACTACAATATATGGAATATTTCTTTAGAATTTAAGTAAATTTTTAGTTTTTAGTTAAAATAACAACTTAAAAACTTAAAAATGACGGCAGGTTTTTATGGATACTATGCCTTAGAGAGACTTTCTAGGTGGAACAGGAGACAATAAATATCCAAACTTAAAGACTCTATCTATTATAGTCTCTAAATTCTGGTTCTTCATAGGCAGACAACTTTAGAAATTTTGTTAAATAAAAAACCGCGCGTTGCAACTAATACAAAAGATGGACAAGGCTACAGTAACTAATACTTTTCGAGAAATTAATATTAACAATGAGTAATGTAATGAATAAAGTAAATTAGTGTCTGGCTACAGGGATAAAAAAGAAAATCCTTATAAAAAAACCTAACGATTAATATTACGAGTCAGATGTAATTTACGCTGTGTACTGTGGCGCCAAAATATCAAATAAGATATCGGTAGAATTGTTTACTCATCTGTGCAGCTACTATCGAGCCTACGGGGCTTTCGTTATCAGTCCCGAGGCCCGTATTTTTCACAGAGGCCCACATTTTTTCACAGAGGACCCTGGGGACCCTGGCCCGGCCCATGCCCATCTCTACTTCTGACCAACGTTTCTCCGTCGATTAGAATAACTCAGCCGCTTTGTTATTATTCTTGGCTCTACATTAAAGTTATTATTAGCTGATGGTTATGGGATCGCTTCTCTATCGTCACGATTGTGTCCTTCATCGTATTATAGTAGATTCTATGCCTTTGTAACCAGACTACATTTTTGGTCTTCTTTGCAGGAAGACCGAGATTAAAATCTTTGGTCAGAAATTCATCGCATTATTAAGAAACTCGCAACTATCGCACTTTATTAAAAAAAAAACTTTATCTGGTGGAAGTAAAAGATATATATTTTTTTTTAGGGATATTAAAATTCAGATAAAGTAAATGCAAAGTAATGAAAGCTTGTTAAGTATAGGGTTTAGATCACGCAATAAACTTCTATTAATTATAGTTTAATTAAAATATCTAATTTACATTGTAACATAAATTAGATATTATAATTAATTATCGCCTATATGCAAATTAGATCACAACTAAATAAATTTCGAGGAAAAATAATAAATTAATGTACGCATAAACGTTTAAAGCACCAAAAGTAGCGTCTGGAAATTCGATATTTTTTCGCGGAGATTTGGACTATGTAAAAATATACCAATTTGAGAAAATGGAGATATCGCACTGACACAACTCAACAATGGAACGTATGAAATCGGTGACCATGATGTAATGTACATATTAACTTATGATATCAGCGACCAAAACTACGAGTCATCAGTCATTTGATAATTTTTTAAACAATATAAAATTTAATGTTTTAATTTAGTTCATATTTGCTTTGTTGATTTTGCTCATGTATTTTATTTCTTCTAAATTAATTCCCCACCTTGTAACATTTTTTGAACAAAAATTGATTATAATAATAAAAGTTTATTTTTTATTGACATTTGAGATTTTCTATTTAACAAAGGGGTATAAAATTCTGATTGAAGAGTTTCGTTATTTAGCTGAAGGTTAGAGTTAGGTAAATGTCATATTTTGCGTTTCCGTGTAAAATAAATTGTATTCGTTTTTTGAATATTATTTGAAAGAACCTTACGAGAGTATGTAGAGCATCAGTAAGACTATTTTTGATGTAATTCAAAATGTGTTTCCGGCACAATATAGGGCAGTAACATCAGCAAAAATTAGGGTTTCAAATCGGTCATCCATTGAAATATGGGGTAGTACCTAAAACTGAGCCTTGAGGAACGCCTGCTGCTATGAGTTTTTTACTGGACTCGACACCATCCATTTCAATTTAAAAATATCTGTTGGATAAAAAGCTGCTAATGATTTTAACGAGGTACGAAGGTCTTTGTGCCACGTGGTATCGTGTGCCACACGCTATCGAAATCCACTTGCACGTCTAAACTCTGCATGCCTTAAATTTTTTACATGTCAGTTGGTCTTATATAGCATTCTTTAGCAAAGATTAGCTCTAAAACCGCATTGCGTTGAAAGAAGAATATTGGTTTCTTCTATGTGTGTATTTAATCTTCATTTTATAATACGCTTAAAAATCTTTGAGAACCCCCACAAAAAGCTTGTAGGGCGATAGCTTTCGGGAGAGTCGATCGGCTTGCTTGGCTTTTGGATTGCTAATATTTTGGCAAACTTCCACTTGAATGCTGCTATAGAGAGATGTTAGGTATTTTAAGTTTATGTTTCTGTTCCCTAGTACTATAGATTTGATTATTATAGAAAAAACCCTGAAATAAATTTTACTGTGTTTTTAACTAATTTAGTAATTTTCCAGAACGTTTTGGAATTTGTATCGAATAGGGAAAGTTTCTTATTTCAACAGATATTATTTTGTTCGCATAATTTCGCCGTTCAGATAGTTAATTCTCGTCTTAAATATATGCTGCCTTATTCGTGTCCAGTGCATGAATGAAATGTTCCTATTTTTAATTAGCTTAGAGATGTTTTTTGTTATTGTATTGCTGCTTATACCGGTCTTTGAAATTTTTGGGATAGTTTGATCATTATCCGTTGCTATCGCTTAAAGTGATGAAGTCAATCATGCAATCGATATGGTGCACATAATCTATATATAAAATGAGCTTCCATGAGCAACGAGTCTATCTCATATACATTCATTAATGTCTTTAAACCGCATACAGTATGCTCTGGAAAACGACAAAGTTTGTTCGCTAGCCATGAACAAGTACCTACCTTATATGTATATGCTGGATAATATATGTAAAATTAAAATTATAAATAAAGTTTATATTTTGGATTAGCCATATTTGAGAATATAATGCAATTAATTGATTATGTATTTTCATATTTCCTGCTAAATTTCGAATGTACAGTATAAGGTATGTGGAATAATATTTCATGTTAATATATTCCGATCGCATCAAGCGTATCAAGCAATGCTAAACTACTGAATCAGCATCTGCTGAATGAAGCTTTCGCCGATAAGAATAGCAGCTAACGCTAGCTAATGCAAAAACAAAATAGCTGATCAGCTGATCGGCAGCTGGAGAATTAAGCTGTTACTCTTTAGAAAGAGACATAGCGAGAGCAGAGCGTACTATTCAAATTGCACTCAACGCTCGAGCGGTTAGAGTGGAACAGATTCGATCGCGCTCTGTGCCGCGCCGGCGGCTTTAGTCAATTGCCAGAACTGAACTTGAACGGTGCGAAACGCGGCGCGTTCTTCGAGTAAATTACTAATTAAAGACATTTGAAAGACAAATATTTGCTTTGCTTTGTGTATGCAAATATATATTTATAAATTATTTGTGTAATCGAATTTTAGTTTAAGAAAAAAATTAATGGAATACTATCTATGAATATTTGTGTACATGATTTACTCAGATTTGACGTGAGCTTCGTAAGATTTATTTCATGTTTCGCATGGCTTCATCGATCGTTGCTGAGTTAAGTTAATATTTTGAAAATGGCTACCGCAGTGGATGATCGTGAAACGGTGATACAGAGTCTCCGGAATGAGATTTTCGCATTTAAGGAGCTTTTACACGCAAAGGATTCAGAGCTGGTGAAGCTGCGTAGAGAGATACACAAGTTAAAGGTGAATTTAATTTGAGATTGTGGCGTGCTGTGAATTTAATTTATATGCACTTTTATGACTTGTTTTCAATTTACATTTGAACACTAAAGTGCCAGTTAGTTTTTGTATCTGTGCAATTTGAGATACTCTATTTAAATATGACTACTTGTAGCACAAGCAAATAAATATCTTTAGGTTTCGTTCTATTTAACTATGAATTTCGCAGCTAAAACTGTGATACACACTTGTTGCTTTTTTGTCTGCCTTGCAAACTATTTATTTATAAAGATGCAGATGTGTATATCTAACTATCTATCTAATCGCATTTATACCTCTATCGTTGTTTGTATCTGTGCTTTTGTATCTGCGAGTACATATCGTGTACAGATTTTAACGCCAAAAAATGACAGACGCGCGATTATTATTTTCTCGTATCTTTTTTTCTTGAAGCGAGTATTAATCTTATTATTATTTGTTATTGCTACTACTCGTACTATAGTTGCTTAGCAGATCTTGTTTTTGTTATTGTTGCCTATTTAAATAGTCAAGCACTCTGTTTAATTAATCACTTAGCACTTAAATTTTTTTTAAATGTAGCTACTAGCTGCACATCTAAGCCAAGCTGAATTGTGCTGAGCTTTTCGGCAACGACAGCGCAAGTTTAGTAGACGTTATGTATCTAGCTTTACTCTTCGTCTCAAAATGTGAATTTAATCGTTTATCTGTAATTGAATATGCATTGAGAAGACATTTTTTTATACACGAAATCAAAATAATAATTGTGATTTAAGTTCAGATTGATAATGTCATCCAATTGCTTTGATTTTAAGCATTAATATATCTTATAAACATCGAAGTTAATACGTACTAGATACATATGACATATGCTATTCTATGTGAATTTAAAGTTTGTTGGAAATGGAAAATCTGTTCACCATAGACGTAAGGCGCGCATAGTGGTCTAGGGTGCCATCTTATATAGTATAATGGAACTTTTGAAGATAATGAACGCTCTGTCTGCACTAGGTATACCGACACACCCGCTATCTCACACACCTAGCGTTGTCAGGGTGGGGAAAAACCTCTCTGACCCCTTTGATACCAAGAGAGGTTTCAGGCAGGGCGATGCGCTGTCGTGCAATTCTTTCAATCTTCTGCTGGAATACATAATACGTAAGGTTTACTTGTAAGAGCTACTCCAAAAGGCATTTATACACATTTATTACCTTGGACATTTCAACATGATAATGCCCCGAGTATACTGCTCGAGTATTAAAGAAGTGGATTATAGACCAAAATACTACCTTGATAGAGTGGCCTCTGACCGCTATATTATTGAGAACGTATGGGGATGGCTTTCGCGTAGAGTTTATCAATATGGCAGACAATTCGAAAATGTTGAATCATTAAAAAATGCTATTAATTCTGCCTGGACCGACATATCATTTAATTTTTTTAAGTCCCTTTAGATGCAATGTTAGACCAAATTTATGAAATAAGTGTATTGAGTCTATTTGATTTAAAAAAAGATAGTTTTTAAGATGCACACACAGAATAAAATATTAAAAAATATCTTTTAGACTTAGGACCCTAATTTTTATAAGATTACTAGCTGACCCGGCGAACTTCGTACCGCCTTACAGTCGATTCTTTAAGATCCACACAATTCTCCAGCAACTGTTCGTAAATGTTGGAATGATGTTGGGCCACGCACATTGACTAATAGCAGCCGGAAATAAAAACATTCATCGTTGCTTGGATGAACGGAATAAATTCGACCTATTGCATCGGTTAAATATACACCTGGGTAACCTGGAACTGGTTTTCCTTGTTTCCTTCGAATAAATTTCTTTGTTGATTGATTCCAAGTATAATATTTTGGCATTTCAGAATATAGCAATGTTTGTGCGAAATGATCATTTTGGCACGTCTCTAAAAAACTGGTTAAGGTACTAGATGGTGGCTGGTGAGCTCTCTGTACTGCATTCTGAGCTGTGAAATATACTCTCTGTCCATTTTCTAAGTGCACGGCTGTCCACCAAATCCAATCACAGCCATATCACTTCCTTTGGTTACATATTTACACATGTAGTTTATAGATTTTACTGAATGGCAAGATTCAACATTGATGTGTGCTTTGAAAGTTTTTGATAAGATCGGTGAATATGGAACTATCCAACGATTATCTATTTCAATATCTTGTTGATTTACTTTGACAATTGTTGATCTTCCATTGTCTGCTAGTGATCGCCGACGATAGGTTGCTGGAAGAATAGTCATCCTGCCAACATTTTCTGCATTTCCATCAGAATTAATTGCATCTCGAAGGTGAATAAACTCTTCAGATCGAAGTTAGGTCTGATTCAACCTGATGAATCTCTCCGTTTAAATTTTTACATACATATCAACAACAAATCTGTGACATAATCGCTGGCATTTCAAGACGTGATTGTCTTCGTTTTCTCTGATCATTAGGCGGTATGATTAATAGTTAATTGAACTAACTGGTCAGCAGAATAGTTGAATAACAAATTAAACTATTTTGTAGGTGATATAGTAGATTACGTAGCATCTCATAAACCAATATTTCAATTACCTGTAATGTGATTTATCATCTTGATTGAGAAACCATAGCCATCTTCACCTTGCCAAAATATAATGGGATATTGCAGTGCATCGTATGAGCGATGTGTTTCCTTAATATGTTGTAATTGATTATTTCGACGATGTAAAACAATATCACGTGACTCCAAATTTTCTCCAACTACAACAATGGAAACTTCATCGATAGTAGGTGCATTAAAACGTCCTGCATGTTGGCCCACAGAAGTTTTATCTGCTCTGATAACAATTTTATGATCATCAGATGGCATCATATCCATTGCACTTTTAAATAATATAACCAATTGATTGTGTTTGTGAAATAAGTTTTGTAATGGTTCAACTATTGACCTTTTCACTGAATTGTTATGTGCACAACGTAGACTGATTTCTTGTGGAGAATTGCCCATAAAATAAATTTGCAAAAACTTGTCGTCGCTATCTGGCATTGGTAACAAAGAACCTGCTCTGTGATATATTTGACCTTGTATCTGTAAAGGGCAAAAATTTTATAATGTATATGGGCTATAATAGTTACGATTAATAAACATACAACTGCAAATACTATTACAAACCTTAAAAGTTGGCATTTTTGTTGCTCTAAATGAAGCCATTCGAAAGCAGTCGTTGTATTGTTGAACATTCTTTAAAAAGTGTATGGAATCTGTTCCTATTCCTAAAACCACTGAGTACAATGGCTCTGGAGGTGGAAGCAATGGTATCAATTCCACCTTTCCATTTGCGCAACACAATCCATTGGCTTCATTTTTGTATTTCAATGCCTTAAAATATTGGCAAACTGAGTTCATAGGTCAAATAGCAACACAGTTGTAGGCACAGTAATCAATTGACAAATCGTAACAGAAAGCAGCTGGATTCTAATTTGCACCATTATTAGTCGAATGTCTCGCTTCACGTCCATCGTATTTTACGAGTCTTTTGTGTGGGAATATAGAAAAGTATTGTTTTAAAACTTTTTCAGTCAATTTTTAAAATTTTTGTCTCCGTAAGAACCATCCTCGTACTTAAAGGAATATTATAAAAAAAGAATTAGCGATATCGGTTCAATTGCTCTAGAGATTTGCGATTAGCAACACATTCAGCAATGCATTTTTTTATTATAGATTTAAGAATTAAAATTTTTGTTATATATTTCTTCATTATTTAATTTATAATATATTTAACCTAATTAAACATAAACAATTAAAATTCATTCTGCACCTAACTTAAAAGTTAACAAGCAATTCGTTTTGAGAGAATTTAAAAGAATAAATTAATCCTTGTCAATTTTACAGCAACACAGGATTCGTTGTTTATGTCTACGGAGATCTGCGCTTTGCATTATCGACGATGCTTCTTTGTTGGCATGGTCATCTGTTCGTTTTTACCAAATCTACATCCAGGTCACGATAAAGATCGCTATTACGTATGTACCACGGAGCATTTACTATGTTACGAAGTACAATATTTTGAAATTGTTGGATGACTTTTACGTTATTATTTGAAGTACAACCCCATAGTTGAGAACCGTAAGCCCAAATTGGATGAAGTATTTGTTTGTAGAGGATGAGCTTGTTATAAATTAATAAAGGTGAAGGTCTACCCACCAACCATTTCATCGATCTATATTTAATGCCCATTTCATCGCGCATTTTCTCAACATGCTCATTCCAACGAAGTTTGGTATCGAGAGTCATACCCAGATATCTTGCTGTACTGGAATATGGTAATTGAATTCCATCTTTATATAAGGGAGGTAGCGAATTTGTTTATTTGTGAAGTCAACATTTGTTGACTTTAGATTATTAAGTTTTATCCTCTAGATTCGCGTCCAAATGGAAATTTGGTTTTTTGCATTTGGGAGTTTTAGCGTTGCTTCCGTTTCATCTCTTCCGACTGCAAGTATTGCTGTGTCATCAGCAAATCTAGCAATGGTGGTTCCATCCATGTTTGTGTGTTGGTTCGGTGGATGTATAATAAATGTAGCAGTGGACCAAGTATGCTAACTTGAGGAACACCTGTTTTTATGGCACGAAGTTCTGAATATTCAGAACCATTTTAAATTCAGAAATAGCGATCAGAGAGATATGACTCTAGTATGGCATCATAGTCGCTTGGGAATATTTGTTTTTATTTTGTAAATCAAACCTTCATGTCACACTTTATCAAAGACTTGAGATACATCTAGGAAGATCGCTGAGCATACTTTTTTGGATTCCAACGATTCCTCAATTATATGAATTATACGGGGAACTTGGTCAATTGTAGATGATGGGTTGGAATTATATTTTATTCTCGAATAATTGGCATAATGTTTTCTGCAACACTTTTTCAAAAACCTTTGAAATTTTGGGTAGAAGTGATATTGGCCTATATGAGTTCACCTCATTTGGATTTTTCCCGGTTTTAATATCATTATTACCTCTGAAACTTCCCAGATTTGTGGTACATACCCGAGACTCATAGCAGCGTTAATAATGCGAGTCAACTGAATGATGTCTTTTAATGATGATGTTCTTTTAATAGCTCTGTTGTTATTAGGTCAAAACCTGGACCTTTTTTAGTTTTTAGTTCACTGTTAATTATTTGAACTACTTCTAACTCAGTAGTTTTTGGTGTATTTCCGTATGGTTGGCAGTACGATGCATTACTTATTGATGTGTCAGTGTTTGTATCGATGTCTGTTTGAGAAAATACCTTCGATAAGTAATCAGAAAATACAATACATTTGTGGCTATCGTTTTTAGGCCAGTTTCCAAATGAGTCTTTGATAGGTGCATCATATATTGTGGGCTTCTTAATGCTCCATGCACATTTCCATAGGGAGTAGTCCGTACTTTTGTCACTTTAAGCTTTAATGGTTTGGCTTAACGTACTAGAGATTTCATTAAGCTTTGATTTATCTCCTGGATACCTTATCATTTGCCACCTTTTGCGAAGTTTTCTTTTTACCCGAATAAGACTAAAAATTTCTTCAGGGTAACTATTTCTTTTTATTTTTAGTCTGGTAACTGGAGTACTATCCCATGCTGCATGTTGTAATATTTCAGTGAATGAACATGCTTCTTTCCCAACTTGAGTTGCATTGTGCATTACCGAGAATGTGTCAACTTTTTCATCTACCATTCTTCTGAATACTTGCCAGTCTGTCAATCTACTGTATAAAAATGGTGTAGTTTCTATATTAACTGGAGACTCACACAAAGTTAAACGTATCGGTGAGTGATCCGAATTGTATTCTGCTCCATCCTCGATAATAAGATTCTGACATGAGATTTTTCTAAATACAAAAAAATTAATTAGGTCAGGAACTTTTTGGTTGTCAGTTGGCCAGTATGATGGATTTCCGTGGAAATATGATTTATAGCTTAAATTAGTTCACGCCCTTTCGTAGTCGTCAGCCGTGACCCCCCTTGCGTATTTAGGCCCTGTACCGAAGGTACAAGAGCCTATTGGGTTTGTGCAAATGTATGTAACAGGTAGAAATAATGGTCGGAGACCCCCCAAAGTTACCACCATTATGGTCAGGAATGAAAGAGGAGTCGATATAGCCATGTCCGTCTGTCCGTCCGTCCGTCTGTATGAACGAAAGGATCTCGGAAACGGTAATAGATAGAGACTTCGTGAAATTTTGCCCCTCCCCCCCCTTCCCCATAAAATCACCCCTTAGGGTGAAAATTTCTTCGGCACAAAAAAAATTGAGTGTAACAATATAGATTTAACGTCTCTCTAAGCAAAAATCCAAAAAGTTCATCAAAATCGGATAATAAATGGCGATTTTATAAGCAATTGAATTTGAACAACCCCCCTTTTCTTTTCATTCATATTCGCGCAGTGAGAAGTGGTCATGTGTTTGGTCATAAGCTCGGGAAACATTTAATATGTTTGTTAGGTGACCTGAACTGGTACAGGGCCTCTTACAGTCGGTTACGCCCGACTGTATTTCCTTACTTGTTTTAGTATTAAAGTCGCCGCCCATGATAAATCTGTGACAGTGCGAATCGATTAGTGTCATATAATCCTCACATTTGACTTGACGTCTTGGAGGACTGTATACAGCAGTGAGAGAAATTTTTGTTGGTGTTTGTATTGTGATTGTTGTGGCTTGAAATTTTTCAGTCGTCAGTTTGTTTGTATTTTTAACAATTACTGCCGAACCTCCGCGCGCTGGTTTATTGGGATGGATGGTGTGACAAATTTTATGGTTTTTGAATTTTAAATAAGATTGCTTCGTTAGATGTGTCTCAAATATTAGCAAATGTCTATATTTTTTATATCAAGTATTGCTTCCAATTCTTTACAATGTTTTGACAGCCCATTAGCATTCCAAAGCATAATTTTGAAACTGTTTGCCATTATTTTAGCTTAGATATGGTTTGCTCATATATCTAAGGCTGCATAATGCTTTTCTTGCGTATTTAGCTTGGCTAAGATTTGTGCCAGAATGGATTGCTCCTTCTTTTGAATAAGAAAAAATTTAGTTTTGCAATTTATCTTCGTGTTTAGATTTCAAAAATTCAATTTTTATGGAAAATTCTTTGAGTCCATTTAATTGATCGGGAGATTATATAAAATGTTGGCGTTTTCTTTGAATTTGATTCATTTAAGAACTACTAGACAGATATTAATAATTTATTTTATTTGAAACCGTTTTAGTGTTAGTTTCTGTTTTACACATCCATGTCTCATTTGTATCATTTGCGTAGTTTGTATAAAGAAGCTTGTCACAACTTTCTACGCCCAAAATGTAAAACCAATTTTAATAAAATAAAGTACATGCAATTCTCCAACAATAGCATCACGGTGATATGTTCTGTTTAGGAGAATTTTCATTTATATTCTTTCGCCTTCGCCTATTGATATATTAAATTATGTAAAAATTGATATATTCTAATATACACCCACGATTGCACTTAAAATATTAGGAAACTTGAGTTAGGCCAGGAAAGTAAGCCTTTTGGGGTTGCTATGGTATTCGCAAAATTGTCATATCTAAAAAATAGGAACAACAAATGACAAAGAGCCTCTAAAATAAGTTGTATATCTGAATTTGTTTGAGGTAGATGTATGGTTGTTGGAAATTATTAAATGGGTACCTTTTAAGTTAAAATGCTTAAGCGCTGATGGCTGATATTTGGCGCTATCCGTCTGTATATATGTCTGAGAGAAAGTTTATCTGAGCAGTAAAAACTTACTGTTTATAAAAAAACAAAATTGTGGAAAATCAATGCCTACTATTTTTCTTTATTCTAAGTTTATTTATTTGTCTGTCTGTCCGTTGGTTGTTTTTTTTTTATTATTTATTTCTTTGTTAATTTGTTTGGGTGTTTGTTAACTATTTATGTGTACCAACGTGCGATTGGTCGGTGAAATGGTCTTTCAAATGCATTCTTATTTGTCGTTGCACAATATCTAATTAACAATTTGTTTATCAACAAAATATTTACTACAGCATATGATATTTAATGTGATTATTTGTTGTACATTTGTGCAAATTTGATGTATTACACGTTTCTGTAAAAGTTCTGTGAGCTGAGATACATTATCACAAATGTCAAACTATTACATTTTTGCGATTTGAAAACAAATATTGTAGAACTATCTGTCATATAAACCTGTTACACACATACATAAGCGTTCTGTTATATCTTACTTAGATCCATGTTTAGATACCAGGGATTTTGTAAGCTTTATGCAAGAAAGAATTTTTGGTACTAAAGTTTTTGCATAAATACTTATCTGAACTAATTGGTCCAATTCATCGCTTCACATCATTTATTTATTTGTGCAATAAGTTGGCAACTTTTTTCACTATTAAGCCAAGACTTCTCCAAATGTTTGATGAGGTACACAAGCTCTCGATAGTGTTATAAATAGTTAATCAAATAAAAATGCAATCATCCGCCAGATAATGTGACGCGTAATGATATACGAAAAGTCTTTTGAGTTAATATATTTTAGTATTAGTGTTATGATTTGCTACTCTATATTTATTATAATGATGCTTAGTAGTTATGGTATATAAATTTTTCAAGCAACTATGTCAATATTACGTCAAAATTTATTATTGTTAATTAATATTTCGTAAAGAGTTCTTTACACACACAATATTGCTCAGAGGCCAAATTTAATGTTTCAATGTGCTAGGTAGACATCATATCAGAGGTGACGGACGCTCTTCTTTGAAGTGAACTACAAAACAATTCTATGTTAATTTTTTATGTAAATTTATATTTTAGACAATAAAAATAAGTTTGCAAGTCGCGACACTTCATTTGCACAAAGAAAAGGTAAAACTTTAAAAGAATTTTGACGCTTATCTTTGTAGGTTGGCAGAATGTGCTGAAAAATAAACGAAAAAATAGCCAACGATTGTATGACTATGAAAGTATCTTTTTATTTACATATGTACTCACATTTGCACGAATATGTTTATTTGTCTAAAAATATATTCTCGTGAATTTGTCAGATACATATTGACACATTGTTGAACTGTTAAAAGGCAATAATAACACAGCAAATGTGAAACAATTATAACTAATTAAATAATTTGTGAATCATGGGCGTCGAAGTATTTGGTTTGGAATTTTCAGAAACCAGTTCTTATATACTCGTCAGCTCGTCATCGTGACAAGTAGGTCAAACGACATAAATTTAATTGTTCAATTCATATTTAAAATTTATCTTGTTTGCTTGATAAGTTTTTGTCACTTCTCTATGCAAAAGGGGTTATCTGCAACTACGCCCATGTTTGCGAAAAAAAAAAAATCGCGTCTCTTTCGCATTTAATGTCACAAATATAAAAGAGTAAGTTGCTAATTTGAAGCACGTGATAGATTGTTTGTGAAAAGTAAAATTCCGAACGACTTCTTCCTCAGCCTCTTATGGCATCTAATGGGAATTTAATTGAAAGCTGACACGCGGTTTCATTGAGAGTCACGCTGATTCAGTTTGACGTTGCACTCTGCGCAGCGAATTTTAATCGATGAATGAATTGTTTATCTGTATAAAAAGATTATATATTGCAATAATTAAGCAATTAGACTAAATAGCAGTTTTTATTAAATGTTTGTAAGAATTGAAAATGAAATTCAATAAAAATCATTTATTCAATGAAGCCAATCGCACTTAGAAGCATTTATTATTTTTGCTGCTTTAAGCAACATTGAATATACTGAAAAAATAAGGCAGTTTAAGCAACAAAGTGGCTACGATTAGAACAGAACAAGAAGATGAACTATTAGTCAGCTTAGGGATTACTATTTTCACAGGGTTATGAGTAGACTAGCTCAAAAATAAAAACAAATAAACTAATTGTATCAAACTTTCCGAAAGAAAAGAAACTGTTCATTTTTTTCATGCATTTATCATCAGGGCTGCAAAATATATTCATTGCTTTAAATGACCAAAATCTTACAAATGCCTTAGTGGGAACGGGAACTGCTTATTATTTCAGATTTCTTTGTCTTATTTAACTTTTTTTTTAACTTCTCATACCAGTTGCTGAGCTAAATTTAGTAGGCGTTTACGTATTTCTGAATCATTTCATGTTAGTGTTTAAACAAATATTAGTTTAAATAGAATACAATCGTTTATTAAAACTTAAAAATAATATTTAATAAATACATATGTAAATAAACAAATGCGGCTATGTATAGCCCCGCACCACGTTAGCACGTGTGATGCATGATATATGCCACAATGATAATGTTTTGGAAAGAATTTATACTCGTACGTGGTATGAACTTAATGAAGACCTATTACCGCCAGAATATCAGTTGAACTACGTTGTCTTCAACCAGATGATACCGTAGCGCAGTGGCTCGAAGCGCTCCGCAACAAATGTCTGCATGCATTTATGGCATACCTTAGCCACAACTGTTTTACAATTTTTTATGACTAAAGCTGATACCAATGGAATGTTAAGAAGTGCATCCATGTTCATTTTATCGGAGCAGCAGTTTCAGCAACTGCTTACAGCTGTTGGCTTTCAAATACTAGAAATTAGATATTAGTGCAGGCGATGGATAGATTTCACTACGTTTGGCGAACGCGGTTCCTGCTCTCAAAGAGAACATAAACATGCGCGTTTTCGCTACTGAAGCCAGTTGGATAATGCGCAATCAACTTGAGAAATTAGACTTTAATTTAATCAACGATGTCAAAGAATTGTACGGTATTGAGCTAATTGCGTGCCTCAACGTGTTAGACCGCTGTAACTATCCATATTAGCTACTCGAAGATATGCGCAATGCGTTGGCTCCAAATGGACGCATTCTAGTTGCATTGCTTTTACCCTATAAGGAGGAAGCGACAGTATTTCTTCAGCTGCTTGATAGTTGTGGATTTTAAGTCGAAGCATGGACGAAAGCACAGTACTTATGTAAGGGAGATTTTCTCAAATCCGTTTAGTGGTTGTTGGACTTAGTTGTAGTAGTTTCGAAAAAGAAACTCCATCACAATAGAATTTTTAATTTATTTGGTCAAAGAATTAATGTTGCAACACTGTTAAATAAATTTTTGAATCATTCACAGAAAGCTTGAGTTGCAATGAGCAATCGTAAATTCAATAAGTAAGATGTGTTTCATAACTATAGCACAAGTCAACGCGTTCAATTTCAATTGTGAACTCTAAATGAATATTTCTTTAATGCAGAATTGATTAATAGGTTATTCTCTTTTAATTTTGTTCTAATCTCTATTTTATTTGCCGTTAAAAATTCAATTGCAGTCAAAATGTGCGCTTTTTTAACATTTCAAAACTTTAGCACAAAAGCCTAGCAAGACGTTTTTAAACCGAATAACCATTGGAAAACAATTTAAATCAAAATTCCAATTACTTACTTGGTCTCACTTTATGTCGAATACATTAAAATATTCGTTTATTCATATAGGATATTAATTACAAAGAGTTAACGGCTGCTATGCCTCCCACTTTGGAAAAATCGCACTTTTGAGATTCTAGAAGTTGTTCCTTCAAAATATTCTCCATTTAACAATTTGCAGTTTATTTTCCATCTTTCTTTTTTACATAACAAAGCTGCACGTGGCAAATTTTTTTTTTTTTTCACTTATTATACTTAAAATAATTTAACAACCTTAAAATTTTTGTTGGGTTGTCACGTATTAGCAATAAAATAAGGCTATTACTTATGAAACCCAAAAAAAGTGCATTTTTTGACTCCCATAGAATTTTCTAAAGGAAAATAGAATAAAAGAAAATTAACTAACAAACATTTCTGCCTTAAAAGAATATGTTTTTATATATCACAATTTAAATTGTCGTGTAATTAATCGAATGTATATACTTGTGCTACAGTTCTTACTAACCCTTCGATCCAAATCTCACTCAGCCGGCAATTTATCGTAGCCTGCCGCTTTGTTCATTCTCAGCTGTTTAATGCCGAGTCGATCTTGTTGTGATCTGGTTGTTCTACAATAAATCCATCAATAATTGATGGCAATGGCATCGCTTCACTATAGGATTACAAAATTGGTTTTTATATATTCTCAGTGATTCCTTGGCATTCGTAACAAGTTTTCTGCTTCCATCTTTGCAAAAAGTAAATTATTGTTTTAATAATTGCGGGCAGATGCTTCTATTTTGGTAAAATCTTCGAGCTCTATTTATATCACACAATCTTTCAAAATGTTTAAGCGCTTTTCTTGCTTATGTTTCTTGTGTCTGAAAAGGCTTTTTTTTCATTTCCGTCCATATCTAACAGTTGCATTTGAAAGAGTTTTTCTTTGCAATAACTTGATGACACTTAGAATTAGTACCAAGAATGCGTTACAGGTCTGATTAGCAGTCAGTTGCATGCAAGGTTTGCACTGCTCACATATATCATCAGAAACCAGAGAGGTTTCCCGGAGCAGTCGGGATAATCTGAATTGCGCAGTCTCATATTTTACTCATCCCCGAACGGCTGATCAGTGGTTACCCAGAGGAAACTAATGCTAACGGACATTTGTGAGCTTCTTCTGCAAAGAAACTTTGAAGCTTATGTTTGTAACAAATTGCAATAAAGGATATTTTGGCTTAATAACAGATTATTTTTATGAAAATAGATTAAATTAATAAGTTATTAAGAGGTTTGTTGATACTATATATTTACGTTTTATTTATGACAACTAGATGCGCTGAGTTATGATTTAATATATTTTGAAAATTGACTTTAATGCTTCTTTCTTTCAGCCTTTTCTTTATAGATTAGATTATTATCATACTTTTTGCTTTTAGTATTTTCTATTATAGCACAATTTTGATTTTTTGTAAAATGCTGATCCAATATCAATCCCATTGCTTTGTTCACCAAGAAGTGTATTGTCTCCTGACGTTCTTTAAATTCATTTTCTATCTTTTAGCTTTGTTAAGCCCTGTACCGAAGGTACAAGAGCCTATTGGTTTTGTGCAAATGTAACAGGAAGAACTAATTGTCGGAGACCCCCCCAAGTAACCACCATTATGGTCAGGAGTGATAGAGGAGTCGATATAGCCATGTCCGTCTGTCCGTCTGCCCGTCTGTCCGTCCGTCCGTCCGTCTGTATGAACGAAAGGATCTCGGAAACGGTAATAGATAGAGACTTCGTGTTTTTTGCATTCGACTAGGACTGCTCCGGAATTTCACAAGTTTATTTTAAAATTTTGCCCCTCCCCCCCCCAATTATTCAATTATAAGCAATTGAATTTGAACGACCCCCTTTTCTTTTCATTCATATTCGCGCAGTGAGAAGTGGTCATGTGTTTGGTCATATGCTCGGGAAACATTTAATGTGTTTGTTAGGCGACCTGAACTGGTACAGGGCATCTTACAGTCGGTTACTCCCGACTGAAATTCCCTTACTTGTTTTTAATTAGTTTTAGTTCGGCTTCAACATCGGCAATCGATGTTTGAGGAATTTGCAGGCTCATTTGATAAGGCGACCCAAGAAAATTCAGAGCTTCGTCTTCGTTAGATGTTAGATTAGTTTCATTAGGTTGAAAAACTATATGCAAATGACTTGCAAAAGCCTCAGCCTTTTCCAAGTCTGTTCGGCATCATCCAAAGGCTATACTGATCATCTGTTCTAAAAGCAATCTTAAAACAATCTCTTATCATTTGGGCTACAGCTAGCTTGCCAGTTTTTACAAGTTTTCTTTTGGTTTGGATGAGTTGTCTTAGCTCAACTGGTAGAAATGGTTGATGTCGGTCCGTTGCGTTATCCCCTGGCTTCTGTGTGAATATAGTACCTGCCTCATGTATCGCATTTGTCAAATATTCGACAGCTGAGACAATCTCAGTACCAATTTTAAGTGGTGTGTTGATATTCATATTGTAGTATTATGATTTAAAACTTCATAGTTGAATGCTTATCATTGATGTCCTAATTTGTCGTCTTTGTTTAAATAAACTACTGCAGGGTGAATTGTTGCCTCTTTTTTACTTCAAAATGCACTCTAAACAGTGTTTGACTGTTTATTAGCAATCAAATTAATAAGTTGAGATTAAAATAAAAATTTTTTGGCGTACAAGTTTTTTACGAAGATCCTTATTTATTACAATGGGTTTAAGTTTGAAACATTGCATTTAATTCTTTGTTTTTAATTTTCAATGTTATTAATAAGTATGACTGTACCTGAAGATAATTCTGCTAACAATTGAAATGTGTTATAGTATAGCATTCGTACTTATACAAAAGGGTGTACCCTTATAAGAAGTTTTACAAAAAGAGATGCGTATGGGTGAGAAGAATCTTCTTCAAAACATTCAAGACTTTGGATACTTCCAAACAGACGCAGTGGCGGATTACATATATTCGCTCAAACATTTTATAACCTTCTCCCTTTGGCAACGAGGTATAAAGAGCTTCCTTCTATACACTTTATCATTCTCTAATAAAGTATTTTCAGATATTATCAGATATTATTCAGATATTTATTTACAGAATTTAATTTTAAACAATATCTTTGTTTTTTTTTGTTTTTGTTTAGAGCGTACTACAGCAGACCACAAATCATTTGCCAATAGTCGACGATGATTTGTCGCAGTGCACTAAACTCTCCACTCTTCCTGAGCAATGTCCAGAGGTCACGACGAGCAATGATGCCACATGTTTGACTTGTGGTTCTCCAAAGTTAAATGGTGATGGTTTTCCAGAACGTAGTGCGTGCTCCTCTGGCACAAATACACTTACTTCGTTGGCAGTTGAGTCGACCAAGAAAGGCTCACTGGCCGTGCCAATTGTAGTGAAGAAGCAAGGTGTTTCTGCGGAGAGTAGCGTGCAGTCGATGCAAGACTCCTACAGTGTGCCCATAGTCAAATATGATAAGGACTACAGGTATGTAAATTATACAACATGCTTTGCAATAGAATGTTTACTAAAGGTTTTGCATTTTTAGTGATAAAAAGATGATCAAAGCTGCTATTTTGGATAATGATTTCCTAAAGAATATTGATGCCAGTCAAGTGCGTGAACTGGTCGAGTCGATGTATGCTTTGTCAATGGCTCAGGGTGAATTTGTGATACGCGAAGGAGAGGTGGGTGCCCATCTTTACGTTTCAGCGGAAGGTGAATTCGAGGTGATGCAGAACGGAAAGGTGCTCGATAAAATGGGTCCGGGTAAAGCTTTTGGTGAACTGGCCATACTCTATAATTGCACACGAACAGCTTCTATAAGAGTGCTGAACGATGCGCGTCTTTGGGTGCTGGATCGTCGTGTTTTCCAGCAGATCATGATGCGCACTGGCATGCAACGCATTGAGAATAGCGTTAATTTTCTAAAGTCAGTGCCGTTACTGAAGAATATCAGTGAACAATTGTTGCCAAAGATTGCCGACGTGCTGGAGGTGGAGTTCTATCCAGCGGGCACGTATATCATACGCCAAGGTGCGGCAGGGGACACATTCTTTTTGATCTCGCAAGGCTCTGTTAAGGTAACGCAGCGTATATCGCCCTCGGTCGAAGAGACGGAGTTGCGTACACTTGAGCAGGGAGACTATTTTGGTGAGAAGGCGCTGATCAATGAAGATAAACGCACTGCAAATATAATAGCACTCGCACCGGGCGTTGAGTGTTTGACATTAGATCGTGAGTCATTTAAGCGCTTAATCGGAGATCTGGGCGAGTTGAAAGGGAAAATCTATGGTGACGAAAATCGTATGCTCAGCATGAAACAGGACACTTTGGAGGCTGCTAGTCAGTCAAAAACTGCGCCTGTCTTTGGAGCCGACGCAAAACAAGAATTTCCGCATCTCAAATTGACAGATCTGGAGGTCGTCGCGACACTTGGCGTTGGCGGCTTTGGGCGCGTTGAGTTGGTCAAGGCTCATCATCAAAATCGCGTTGATACGTTTGCAATAAAGTGTCTTAAGAAGCGTCATATCCTGGACACTAAGCAGGAGGATCATGTTTTTAGTGAGCGCACAATCATGCTCACCTGCAATTCGCCCTTCATTTGTCGCCTCTATCGTACATTCCGCGATGAAAAGTACGTCTATATGCTGCTTGAAGCATGTATGGGTGGCGAGATCTGGACCATGCTACGCGATCGTGGCTCATTCGATGACAATGCCGCACAGTTCATTATTGGTTGTGTGCTGGAGGCTTTCGAATACTTGCATGCACGTGGCATCATCTACCGTGACCTGAAGCCGGAGAACCTCATGCTAGATGAACGTGGCTATATAAAGCTTGTTGATTTTGGGTTTTCAAAGCACATAGGCAATGGCACTAAGACGTGGACTTTCTGCGGCACACCGGAATATGTTGCCCCAGAAATTATACTTAACAAGGGACACGATCGAGCCGTTGACTATTGGGCATTGGGCATATTGATACACGAACTACTGAATGGCACGTAAGTTGTGTGACTTGATCATGGCTTGAAAATTAGTCTAATTTAAATTATTCCTTTTTAAGACCACCATTCACTGCACCTGATCCAATGCAGACATACAATATTATTCTAAAGGGTATCGATATGATAAATTTTTCGAAACGCATAACGCGTTCTGCAGTGCAGTTGATCAAGCGACTTTGCCGCGATGTGCCGTCGGACCGCTTGGGCTACCAGAAAGGTGGCATACAGGAGATCAAGAAACACAAGTAGGCTTTTGAGCTTAAATTTTTTTTTTCATTACGAAATAACATATTTGCAGATGGTTCCTTGGCTTCGACTGGGATGGCTTGACGAGCCAACTGTTGACACCACCTTATGTACGGCCCATTGCGCATCCATCGGATACGCGTTACTTTGATCGATTTCCCTGTGATTTAAGTGAGCCACCAGATGAGACATCTGGCTGGGATGCAGAGTTTTAGCCGAGTGCGCCAACTTAATTGCATTGCGCTAAGTTTAAATTTTACTAAGCAATAGTCTTAAATACAAATGTTAAAAATGGTTAAAATGGGTGACTTCTTTTACTTATAGTTATATGACTTTCATGGCGTCGTACTCGAGAGCTCCTGGAAAGTCTTGATTGTCGAGACAATAGTGTATACCTAGAAAAACTTCTCGAACGTGAAAAACTACACACAACTAATTTTTGTGTGTCATTAGTTTCCTCAGCAACGTTGACTGCTGGTTCGGGTGTTAAGAATTGAACAATATTTGACATTTTTTCATAACGCTTCAACATGGATTCATAGATCTGAGCGTTTAGCGGCTCACATATCAGCTCCTTTTGATCGGGACTTATGCTTTCAATAAAATCCTCAAAACACATCCGGTTAGGTTTGTTGCAGGAGCAACATGTACACGCAGTCTCTCGGTAGACATAAAAGGCGTATCTCGCACGAAATGCGGCGCCCATAACTGCCGCCATGGTGTGCGACTTGCAACGGTAAATGGGCGCATTGAAGACATCCGCTATAATCTGTAGCAGCTCTTTGTTTGTCGACGCTCGTCCAGTCACTACAATTTTCGTATCCTTATCGAGTAAGAAACCCATTTCGACCACTTCGTTTCTTTGATGTAAAAACTGGCCTTCAAGTAGCGCTCGTATTTCTATTTCGGGACTCTCAAATTCTTCCACACCTCGAGCATTACTGCCGTCAATTGGGTTGTAGTCGCTCTCCCAGCGCAGCGTGCCTACAGCACGTGGAACGATTTCCATGTTATGGAAATGTACGGCCATATTGCCAAGATTTCCAGGTGGTGTCATCCGCAACATTTCATAAAATGTGCTCCAACTGCCGCCGGCTAATTGTTGGCACATTTCATCGCGCAATAGTGAAGAGTTACGAAAGGACAGCAAACCCATATATTCCTTTGGCTTTGTAGGATGACATAGCACATGACCTTCTTCAAGGCACGGCGCGGTGGTGAGGTGCATTATAATAGTGTCGGCGGTGCCGAGCGAAAGAATCATTGAGTTACTTCCCAGCAATACGCCGGCCAACTCAGAAGGATTGTCGCCAGTGAAAGTGGCAATCATGCAGTCCGGTCGGAAGCCCCAACGTTCTACGTAGTAGCTATGTATGTGTCCAGCTAAAGAGGTGGATGGCACGGGCAACATTAGACGCGAACGCAAGTCAGGTGCGCACGCATTCAAACAACGGGTGGACCAGTTCTTTTCCTCTATATCCAATAAATTCATAGCCGAGCCATCCGAGTAATCAATGGCTGCAATTCTTCCAATGAAGAGCGAGGCCAGAAAGCTGCTCACCAGTGAAATGCGCACTGTTTGCTCGTATGCCTCTGGCTGTGTCTGGTATATTTTTCGTATCTGTGGTCCGGTGAATCGTGTATAGCACTTGGAACCCGTAATGGCGGGCATATCTAAGCCTACGGCAACATTAATTTCTAAGCACTGTTGGTCAGTAGAGCTATCCATCCAAATGGGACTTTTTTTTACTGCAAACGCCGATTCGTCGAGCAACTCGTGTAGGCGCTTTGGCGGCGAAAGGCCACATAAACGTTTAAGTCCTTTTTCCGACCAGTAGACGGAGCCGTTTTGCTGCGCCGTGCCACTGATGGATGCTACAGTGGAAAGATCGGCGCCTTGGGAATGCAGTGAGTTTATGACGATATCCAATGCTTTTATCCACATAACTGGATTGACGAAATATTCTTGTGGACTATCTCCACTATTGAAGCCATTTTTAGTGCCGAACTCGGGCAGATCTACATCGAATTTTACTTGGGTTGAAAAAGTTACTTCAAATTTGGCATTGAGTATCACCGCTTTTAGTCTCTGAGTTCCGAGATCAAAACCCATGTAAGTGCGATCGCTGTAGTCCACTTTACAACAACGGAATCTGCGCCCCTTTCCAAGAATGGGTGGCTCGCAAACGACACCGAAATTTTGATCCATTGAACGAAAATATTAAAGAAATTATTTTTCAAATAATTTAAAACTTTTTTTAAACTCGATTTCTAAAAATAAAAAAAAAATATGATCAGCTGTCATAGTTAGGACTCCTGCCGCTGTCTTTGCTCGGTAATCTTAAACTGCAGCAGAACAACCAAATAGGTAGCCATAAACGAGATGTTCTGAAAATAGATGTAAAATAAGTGTTTACCCTAATTTGAATAATTATACAACTTACCGATGTGATAAGCTCTCGATTAATATTCGCATACCCATCCAGATTCATAGTTGGTGGATTCTTTGCTATGGCCACCAGAAACATCTCAACCTCTTTTTGTGTGGCGCTATCTACGGCCGTAAGATTCACATTCAGCAGCTTGGTCTGAAAGTCGAGGCCTACTTTTTGAGATGCATAGTGTGCCTCATTGCAGATAATATACAAGAGGCTCATGCAATAAAAAACGATCACAAAGAGGCCCACCTCTTTGTAAGTGGCACCATGATCGAGAATCTCGCTAAACGATCCGTAGGTGGCTATGATCGTTGTAAAGAATATGACCAGGCAGTACATTCCGTACATGTTCGAGTAAGCACGTCCCAGCTGTTGCATCATGTGACTAAGATCGACCCAAAGATGACGATACTGGGTCAGCTTTTGCGCAGGCTTCTCGCCGTTAATTGTCAGCTGCATCGCTTCGGAGAGGGCGCGACTGGCAGTTCCGAAGGCGGTACAATTGATGTACCAAAGGCTGCAGAAGCCGTTCAGCATTGCAATTATAGGATAATAGGCGAATGTGTACCACAGCTTGAAATCGGGCTGTAGAAAGTATTGCGAGAGATTAATTGCTATGCTGAGTGCCCATGAGAAGATACAAAGACCCCATGTCAGCGGATAGAGATTGGGAAAGACAATCGGCGAACCGGTGACTTTGAGAAACTTGTACTGATAGTTTGTCCACATGTTCTTGAAAATGGCCACCTGAGGTCCGTGACGCCAACTTGCAATGGGCAATAGAAAATTGGTAAAAAGCAGGCTGATGAAGATTACATTATAGATGGCCTCGTCGAAACGTTTATCCGGGCTGGTGGTGAACTTGCGAACGCGCTCCCGCAGTACCAGCACTACGATGGTCGTCTGACACGAATATATAAATATTGCCCACATCACCTGCTTCGATGTCCACGAATAGCCGGTGCGGGGCAGATTTGAATGTGGCGGATTGCGATGAATTGGCATGACGCCCATTATTTGAAAAAGCACCAGCAAACTTTTGGTTGTGTGGTAAAAGGAGTCGTGTTTGTCCAGTTGTACAGGATCATCAATGACATCATCCTCGTTGCGACCGTGGAAATCCTCCAAGTCACTGTTCGAGTGGCTACCAGATATTTCTTTTTGCTGGCGAAAGCACAGCTCGTCCTGAAGAAACTGTCGCTGGTGAGGATTCAGCATTGGCGCTATCTTAGACGGCGGCGACAGACCGCGACTGGCGGCCCAAAAGGACATGGCGTTTCGTGGTTTGGCTACAAATGCAATGTACCAGTCGAGTGTAAATATTAGACTATGGCTTTGGCTTACCATTTATTCGTTTTTATAGGAAACAAAATAATCGATAGTGTAAGGATTAATTTATTGGTTGGCAAACAATGGCTTTGTAGGCGTTCGCTTCTTCCAATTTGAATGAAGTTTTGTTTACATGCTGGAAGGCTGTGCCTTTAAATATTTATAAATTTTAAGCATTCGTTTGTTTTGCTTTATGTAAAAAAACAAAAATAAAAACTTGTATCGAACTGGTCGACTTTGTTGTACCTTACACCTTACTGCGGCGCACAAAAAACAAAAGAAAAGTAAAAGTAAATTACAAAGTAGTCGTTTGTAGCTTAATTATGAAAAAATCCACAGTGGAATGACAGGTTTGTATGGTGGTTACCCCATAATGGGTCTTTCGATACAGACCTGTCTGATAAACAAGAGAGAGGAAGAGAATATAGAAGGCTTAAACGGCAACAGTACTTATAGTTTCCTAGTTCTTGACAGCCAGATAGACAGAAACTCCTCCTTAAGTTGAAGCATTTGGCATAATTGAACTGGAAATTCCAACTCTGCCCACTATGTTGTTATGAAGGTCCCCTACAGACTTTTGCTTGTTGATGTAATCGATAATTGTAATGTACTCGTGTTGTGAAGAGGTTGAAAAGGATGGACCATGCTTACCTAGGTAGGTCAGGTTGTTTGACTTTTATCTTTGTCAAAAGGCCGGTGTAACACACTTCATGGAAAGCTTGTTGTATATCTACGAAGTTCTCATTATTGTCAAAGGTTTCCAGAATATTATTGCTAAGTCTTTTAATGTGGCGAGGGCATCTGTAGTAGAGAATCTACTGATACCTTTGTAGCTAAGACGTTAGTCACTGAAGCCAGATTGCTTCGAGTAGCTTTCCACTTCCATGTCTTGAAGTTTGCCTTATGGCCAGCTAACGTTTGCATGGAAGTGTTGCAGCTGAGTCGATCGTGAAGATGAGAGGTAAGTGGTACCAGCTCAGGTCCATCTGGCCCTTAATATATCGATTGTATTGTGGGTCCTGCGTCAAAAACGTTGGAGCTGGAGGGCAAGACAAAATAAGAATACTCGTTACCTCTATTTTCTTCTCTCAAGAACGGAAAAATCGATACTGTTCCATTAAAACCTTGGAGCAATTAGTGGCGTGGATCAAGCATTGCTAATGGTGAATGATGAAATTCAGATATGGAGATGCAATTTTCCACTCATAAACAACTACTGAACGAAAAAATATAGGGTTTTTACATAAAAGTGTGACAGGGGATACAAAGTGGACCCATTTAACAGGCTCACAAATGCCCGATATACACACATAGGGTTGGAAAAAAGTCTTTTTGCATTTTCGCCTTTATTTCAAATCTTTATAAATTGCGTACAATCATCGGATTTAGTTCAAATAAGCGCCGTTTTGATCAATAACTTATTGCCCACGAAATTCCAACTTCATTATGCCCCGCTTGCTTCCCTATTGTCAAAAAAGTGAGACAGTCGATTTTCACAAGCCTCTTTTGAGGTAAATTCTCGCCAGCTAAATCGGTCAACATTGACAGGAAGAGATGGTAATCCGATGGTGCTAGGTCCGGACGACCAGGTGGATTCCTTATGAAACACAATTCCTCTATCCTATTAGCCAAAGATGGCCGCTTCTAGGTGATTCCTGTCTTCAAGCGGTCCAGTTGTTCACAGTAGAGGACCGAATTGAGCGTTGGGTCATAGGGGAGCAGCTGATAGTAGATGATTCCCTACCAATCCCACCAAGCACACAAACAAAACTTTCCTGACCGTCAATCCGCGCTTGGCAACCGTTTGAGCCGCTTCGCCACCCCTCACCCACGACCGATTCCGCTTCACGTTGTCGTAAGTGCGATTCAGCAGCGATTTGCAGATGGAAAATGAGGTTTTTTGCTGTCAATTCGTGTGGCACCCAAATGTCGAGTTTTTTGCGTAGCCAAGCTCATATGACTGATATTCAGCTCCCGGGCGATGGTACGGCTGCTACAATGGCGGTCTATCTCAACCACTTCTATCGTTGTCTTTCAGGTAGTAAAAATGAAAAATAGGGCGAATTTGAGGAAGATTATGCACCGTTTGCGTTAAGCAATATGAAGAAAACGACCTGACTTGTGGCAAACCAAAATTTTAAAATAGTTTAATGCAAAAAGACATCCTTGCATTCCGACATCCATTCGTTCATATGGACGGACATACGAACATGGCGACATCGACTCCTCTATCGCTCCTGACCATAGCGGGGGTAACTTTGGGGGTCTCTGACCATTATTTCTACTGTAATATACATTTGCACAATTTGCTGAATTTTCAGTACAGGGCCTTTAAAAAAATAGCTGCTACAATTTTATGCTTAGAATTTAAAGTTTATGTCTATCATTTCTTTACAATACAATCAAAATTTGTCCATCTCAATGGAGACAAATAGTCAAACTTTGTGGTAATTTAAAGCTACAATCCACAAGCTGAAAAGAGCTTTGTTGTTGTTGCCTGTAACACAGCAAGATGGTCAACAAAGTATTTTGCTGACGACGCTTCGACAAATGTTCGAGTAAAAGACTGAAAAGAAGTTGGTGGTGAGGACAAATAAAAGGTCAGCCTACAGACAAAGCCGTTTACGGAGCCATTCGTGCGGCGGGTCGTCCATGCAGACGGACAAACATAAAATGCGCTTAATTTGCCGGAAATGAATGTTTAACGATGTGTAAATGCTTACGAATTTCGATATGGGTTCAGTACTAATGACCAATAAAAATGTGCCACCAAAGATGTCCGTCCACTGTTCATGTGTTTGCTTGTACGAGTACATACATAGTCTGTCTGTCTATGACTTTTTGATCTGTTTCTGCCTCAGATATTAAAGCTTAAGTCAGCAGCAAATACCAAGTACTAAGCAACCAACATCAAATACCTATATGAGTGCTCCGCAAAGCACATAAGAGCAACGGGAAGCAAAAGAACTACAATTCAATACCATCCAATATCGGTGAAGTGTATGAAATAATCGCAGCAGGTTCAAGTTTCAAGTATATTTAAACATTTTCAAAGTGTTGCTTCATCGCATCGACTCTGCTTGGTCTTTCGTTGGCTGCCTCTGACAATGGAGTGAAGCGCTCCCATTCAATGGCTCACAATTCCAACTGTTGACTTCTGGTTTGCCTTTTGAAGCGGCACAATCTCTCTAACTCCTTATAGCAGTAAATATTTATCCTCGACTTCTTTTACGAGCGATAAGCCAGTGTGTCAACAAACACTGACTGCATGTGTTGTAGTGAGTGCTACACATATTAAATATGCTTGCACAAATGCCTGACGCCATTTTATTTTAAACTTTTTGCACTATTTTTTGCCATTTAAATTTGGCAAATGTCCTTGAGCACTTGCCACGTGAGCTTTTGCAATATAAATATTTCGCCTAAATGGGTTGCTCCATTCGTACGAGCCGTGCATTTTACCCTTGAATATTCGTACCTAGAATACTTTTACAAAATCGTTTTCCACTTTTTCAGCATTTATGGTCAAAGTTTAAGATTAATCTTCCGTTTCGTTCTGTTTGGTTCGGTTTGGTTAGGTTAAATTTGACTCGTTGATTATTGTTGTTGTTGCTGTTGATTTTTATTGTTCGAAAATTGTGTTCCGATTTAAGTGGAAAACAAACTTTCTCCTTGCACTCGCCATGCTTGGTTTATTCAGTAAAATCAATAGCGTTTAATGAGTGTTTGAGCAACTTTTGCATTGTTCTTAATTTTGCTAGAATTTATTTACTAGGATTCGAGTTGGATTTGTTTAAAGAGTATTTACGATTTTGTAAATGAAATTCATATCTGACTGTTATGGTTGGCTAGTTGTCGGTTGAAACAATCGTTTATTGTTTTTGAAATGGCTAAAATATTTCCTGTTTGTGCTATAGTTGGTGAGTAATTGATTTTGAATTTTTAATTTAGTAGTTTAGTGCGTTTATGATTGCCATTTAAGAGGATAAAAATTATAAAACTATTTACAAATTTGCCGTGGAATTTTCTCCATTAAACCAAGCATGGTTTTTAATTCTGCAATGGTTTCTTCTGTCGACGGAATCCTCCGTCCACGCAGTTTGTTTTTGACGAGAGTGAACAAGTAAAAGCCATTGGATACCAAATCGGGTCTATACGGTGAATGATCCATCAATACAATGCTCTGAGTGCCTAAAAAGTCGCTGATGTGTGGTTGGTTTTTGTCACATCTTCACCGTGCAATGTCTAATAATAAGCAATAATTTATTTCGAAGTGCTTCGAAAGCAAGGTTATGGCGTACCTTTGAAGACCTTTACATCTAACTGTAGCTTTGTTTCAGGCTCATGTATAGACCCATGATACGTCTGTGTGCATAGATTCTAAAAATGCATAAACTTTCCATAAAAAATTAAACCGACACCTAACAGCTCTTAGCGATATAATTATTTACTTTCATACAACCAGTTCGTTTTTAATGCAACTCAGTGTTTCTATAAACGTTTTACCCTACTGAATATTTCTTTCCTATTAAATGGTATGTTAGATTTCTAAGTATTTTCGATTGGCGTTACATCGCCTCCAAGTAGATTAGAAAAATGACTCCTCCATAATATTAGAGATTTCAGTCTATAACCATGTTTCTATAGCCAGATTTCCAGAAAGTTACTACGGGTTTAAAACCATCGGTCAGACGCTTGACCATCTGATAAAATTTTCCAGCTTAATTTTTGTCATAAAGCGTGTTTTTTTTAGAGGTATAGAACTTTAAATTGCAATAAAACAACGATGGATTATTCGATTGACATGAATTTTATTTATCCGAAAGATAATCTTGTGGCATTACATTTTAAATATGATTTCTGGCATATGACCGCCACGGCTGGTTCGGATGTAGTTCAATCTGGACGTCCAATTTTCGATGACTTTTTCCAACATTTGTGGCCGTATATCGGCAATAACACGGCGAATGTTGTCTTCCAAATGGTCAAGCGTTTGTGGCTTATCCGCATAGACTAATGACTTTACATAGCCCCACAGAAAGTAGTCTAGCGGTGTTAAATCACAAGATCTTGGAGGCCAATTCACAGGTCCAAAACGTGAAATTAGGCGGTCACCAAACGTGTCTTTCAATAAATCGATTGTGGCACGAGCTGTGTGTCATGTTGCGCCGTCTTGTTGGAACCACAGCTCCTAGACATCATGGTTGTCCAATTCAGGAATGAAAAAGTTAGTAATCATGGCTCTATACCGATCACCATTGACTGTAACGTTCTGGCTGTAACTCATTCGGGTCTTCCTCAATGCTACGCTCTACAGCAGCAATAGCTTCTTCTGTACGCACCGTACGGCGTCTCTGGGGATGCGAGTTATCAATAAGAGTAAACGTGGTGCGAAAACGTTCCATGGTTAATCGAATTAACTGCTCTGATGGACGATTTTGTCGACGATAAAATGGACGTAGTGCGCGATACGTATTCCGCACAGAACCATTGTTTTCGAAATAAAATTGCACTATTTGCAAGCGTTGTTCAGGCGTGAGTCTATTCATGATGAATTGCCAATCCAAACTGAGAATAAATCACTTGACAGCTGTTAAATCGGTCGCCATCTTGAACAGTAATGCCAACTTAAAGTTCTATACCTCGAAAAAAAAACACCCTTTATAACCTCTCAACATCGTCAAACTCACATCTTACTAATTATGGGGGTGTTTGTCGCCTTTTCACAGTTTGCAGTTGCATTTACGTACGGCTGTTCAGAGGTAACCCAAGAGTTATTTGTTCTAGCGGACGTTTGTGAACTGCTTGAGTCATTTCCGAAACAATTATTGTTGACCTTTCCTAAGTGAATTTGCAGACATCAACATTACTCACAATGTGAACTTCTACAAACTACCCATCTCTCAAAGTCCAGAACATGTCTCACGTAATATTTCGATTGTAACTCGGGCTGTATTTAACATAAGCACTAATGTTAGTAACTGCCTGACCAGCAGTACTTTCGTAGAAGTTTGTTTTATTAACACCCCCACCTCGAAATCCAAACCAAACAGTGACACGTTGTGAAGGCATTCGATTTTCAACTATCACATACGGCAATTTGGATGATTAACAAAGCCCAAAAGATTTTGGGACATCCACGAAGTTCAGCTTCATTTATGATACCTGACATTGAACGTTTCGACAAAAGCGTGAGATGTGCTTTTCTATACATAACTGAATCCTATGAACTTTATGCTCCTATTGGGGTGGAGACTTTAAAAATAGCCGAGATATCAACGTTTTAGTCTTGCGGCATACGTTTTTTTTTTTTTTAAAGTTTCGTGAAAAAATAAGGAATGCAAATATTGTTACTAAAGAAAAATCGAAGAGGTGCTTTTGGTCGAAAAAATTAAATATAAATTTTAGAAGTTTTTTTTTGGGTCAAATTTTGAAATATTATTTGGCTAATATTTCTTTTAAATTGTTGAATTTTTACCTATTATACAAAAAAAAAAAACACGAACTAAATCGGCTTCAATGTTTCCAAGATATTCATACTTAAACTACTACAAAATTTGAACTTTGATGTCCGGAAAAAATCAAAATATTGAAGATTTTCGAAAAAATTGACATATATACTCTTTCTTCTCTTACATAGTGCTACGTTTACACCAAGTTTTAATAAAATCGAAAGATATGCTGCCGACATTGATTTGTTTGAAAAATTTTTACCCATATAACATAAAAAAAGCATGAAGCCGCTTAATAAATATATAGAAAGTGAGTTGCGGGGAACTTGTGCAGCGTTAGGTTTGCAGATCGCAAGATCGCATATCAGCATATCAGCATATCAGCATCAGAAAAATTTTCCGGTTGATTATGCGCAGACTGAAGACTTACGTACGAATGAGTGCAAAAGCTCGAGTGCAATTTAGAACGAAGAGAAGCATTGCGGAATAAAGAACTTGAGCTGATGTTAAAAGAGAACGATTTGCTAAAACGTGAAAGAGAATATTTGCTAAGAGAAAACGAATTTTTGAAGTTCAAAGCAAACGAGAAAAGAAAAAAGAAAATGTGTGCAGTACGATTTAAGATAAGATGATGTTGCATTAAGGATTGCAAAAGATTTTATGGGTGATTATGACGGATACTCAAATGCAATTTTAAGGATCGATGAACTTCTAAATATTAGCAAAACTTATTCATTGTCGGACAATTTGTTACGCGCATTATTTGCAAAAAAAAAACAAGTAAGGAAATTACAGTCGGGCTGTAAGAGACCCTGTACCAGTTCAGGTCGCCTAACAAACACATTAAATGTTTCCCGAGCTTATGACCAAACACATGACCACTTCTCACTACGCGAATATGAATGAAAAGAAAAGGGGAGTCGTTCAAATTCAATTGCTTATAAAATCGTCATTTATTATCCGATTTTGATGAACTTTTTGGATTTTGGCTGATTTTTTTTTGGCAATTTTTTTGTGCCGAAGAAATTTTTTGCTTTGGAGGTGATTTTATGGTCAAGGGGGGAGGGGCAAAATTTTAAAATAAACTTGTAAAATTCCGGAGCAGTCCTAGTCGAATGCAAAAAACACGAAGTCTCTATCTATTACCGTTCCCGAGATCCTTTCGTTCATACGGACGGACAGACGGACATGTCTATATCGACTTCTCTATCACTCCTGACCATAATGGGGATAATTTTGGGGGGTCTCCGATAGGCTCTTGTACCTTCGGTACAGGGCCTAAAAACTGGTAAAGCACAAGTTTGGTTGCAAGTACAAGAAAAAATTCTGCGGGTGAAGCTGTTGATTAATTGCTGAAACATTTTATTTTATTTTTCGGAACATAAAAATGAAACTAAATTTACGAAAAATGCTCGAAGCTGGAAAATGGAAGTACGGTGAAAATTTGAATGAATATTTCAACGAAAAGGAAAAGTTAGCTGATAAAATTTCCGCCGTCGTGGAAGAATTTATAGAATATGTGGTAGATGGTATTCCGGATAAACAAATTCGCGACCAAGCCATTATGCTACAATACAGCAATAAGGAGCAGTTACTTCAAGCGCTTGTAGGAGTTCAGTTGACAAAGTCAGCACCTACCCCACTGGTTAAATCAATAGAAGTAGTACAACGAAGAGACCATAACGACAAGATCGACGTGCGATGCTAAAATGGAAACAGCGTTGGACATTATGCAGAAAACCTAAACGACAACCGGGATGCTGCGGTAGCGACAAACTTACTGTTGCGAACTGCTGGCAGTGTAGGAAGAAGGATGCAAACGTACATCCAAATTATTATGTAAGAACATTGACTTTCTTTTTAACAAACAATTATAACATTAATACAAATTTATAATGCTTGATAGATTCTGGCAGCCAGGTCAAGACAAAGTAAAGATACATTTGAAACAAATTATGAAATCCCTAGGAAACATTTTCGAAAGTAAGAACTAGTAGAGATATATTGAGAAAATTGCAGGAAAACAAAAAATTGCAAGATCAGTAAACATACAAATCTATATATATATATGTATGAATGTTGTATGTTCCTTATAGGAAGCAAAATCCAACCGATTGAGCTGAAACTCACGTACAAACTTCAGTTCCTTAAGGAGAGTGTTCGAGAGAAATTTACTTAAAATCGGTAGGGGCTATCCAACCATCATACAAGTGATAAACAAAATTCAACAATGACGAAATTTAGTATACATGTTAGTGGGATCGGGTGAAGTAATCTATAAAAATTACTGACTGAATTTTATTTAGTTAAACATTAGAGAGAATATTACGCTTAGTGTAAAGGATAATTTATGTAGAAATGAAACGTCCTGCTAAACCTAAAGTACGTAGTTTAATGAAATTTGTGTTAGAGAGTGCTAAGCCATTTAACTGTCGAATAACTAGAATTACAGAAAATATATCGAAAAAAATATTATTCGAACCAGCGAATCAGAGTTTGCCTCAACAATTATTCAGTGCGAAAAAACTGGAGACTTAAGAACGTGTGTCGATATAGAAAACTAAACAAAATTACTGCAAAGCACAACTACCCGATTCCATTGATTGACGATTTACTAGAAACATTAGGTAGCAAAAATTTATTTACAAAATTAGATTTAAAAACGGATTTTTCATCTCTATATAAATAAAGAATCCATAAAGTACACATCATTTATGACCCCTTTAGGACAATATGAATTTTAAAGAATGCTGGGTGTCACTTACTTTCATCATTTTTTTGAACTACTACCGTACCAAAGCCAAGTTCACTTGCGTCGCAGTGTAATTCTGTCTCAGCAGCTGAATCGAATAAAGCTAATACAGGGAGCTCTATAAGTTTTTGTTTCAACATTTCGAAAGCATTTCTTAAGTTTTTCTTCTTTAAAAATAAACGTTTTGTCTTATTTTTGTATATTTTTAAGATGTTTATTAACGAAGTTTTTGCAGACTTAGTAAAAGATGGAAAGGTAATAATTTATCTCGATGATATTATGTTAGCTACTGACAGTATTACGGACCATCTCGAAATTTTAGAAAAAGTTTATGAAAAGAATTGTTGAAAATAAATTAGAATTACTTTTAGACAAATCCGAATTCTTGCAAAGTTGTGTTAAAAATCTTGGATATACCGTAGATGATCTAGGTATACGAGCAGACTATAAAGGGTTAGATGCTACTCAAAATTTTCCGATACCTACCAAAGTTCATGCAGTACATAGTTTTTTGGGTCTGTGTTCATATTTTAGGCGGTTTATACAAGATTTTTCGATTATTGCTAAGCCACTTTATGATCTAACAACAAAATTAATCAATTAAAATAATTACAGACTGTAATTCGCTAACCATGACTTTAAATAAACAAGAGCTGCATCCAAGAATTCTAGATGTGCATTGGAAATTCAAAATTTTGAGTATGTGGCAGATGCATTAAGTAGATGTTTGAGTAGAATGACTGTTGATACAAGAACATCTGAGGAAAATTAAATGATATGTCAAAATAGAGATCCTAAAATAGTGCAGTTGAACGAAAAATTACAAGCATACATTTTATGAGATGAGAAATGGAGCATGTTACGTTTGAAGAAGTTCAACAGAAAATCAGTGCAATTTACGATGGTATAGACAGCAAGACTGCCAAATGGCTATCAGTTCATGGCATCCTGTACCTCGTGCTCCTTTTTAATGTCATGTTACGTATCAGGACAGGTCGACTCATACAGACCGACCAATTTACTCTCATTATTCTCGAAGTTATTCGAAAGAATATTTCTAGACCGATTATTACCAATTTTGAATGAAAGGAACATCATCCCCATTACCAGTTTGGTTTCAGACATCAGCACGGCACTCCAGAGCAAGTTCACAGAGTTGTTCATCACATCCTTGTTGCTTTTGAAGAGAAGCAATATAGCTTTGCTGTTTTCTTAGATATTCAACAGGCTTTTGACCTAGTTTAGATTGAGGGACTGGTGCTAAAAATCAATTCTACCAACGGCTTATTACAGCCTCTTAAAATCTTTCATATTCGAACGAAGTTTCCTAGTAGTAGAAAAAGGCACATTTTCTTCGATACGACCAATACTTGCTGGTATACCCCAAGGCAGTCTACTAAGTTCAAAAAGTTTTACGTCAAATGAATCTATGCAATTTTCAGAAGAAAACAATATGCAGCATATAAAGATCGCAAAGGGTTCACCACAAGCAAACGGTCAGGTAGAAAGAGTGAACATGACCAATTGATTGAAAAATTGAGGATTCAGAAAACAATTTACGAGACACAGAATGATTGACCAGCATCCTGATCAGCTTGATGTAGTTCGGAAAAAAACATAGAGGAGAAATTATAGATGGCATTAGAGAAAATATTTTAGACCAGGAACAGCAAAAAGAAATTAATTTAGAAAAAAACTATAAAGAAAGCTCGTGAAAATATACGCTATGTATTATATTTCCGGTCTGTGTTCATTTTTTAGTAAGAGCGTTCCACGAGCAAAGTAGCGCGACATAAATATTTTGTGCAGATTCTATCAGTTTTGTATGCATTATGAGTAACCAAACTAACTTGCAGTTTCAAAAGAAGCTTTGCATCCCAAGGACAGAAGATTGAACAGTGTAGCATATTGTGGCTTTACTTAAATCCGAGAGCAAACCTATAAAGAGGATCTCTGCACATAAACTTTAAGCTCCCAAACGAAGCATCAAGATAGATTTTTTTTTATTGCCTTTGAGCGCGTCGAAGACATTGTTAGCACTGTCACAAAGAACGTGCTCCGCCTTTGTACGCTGCTGACGTATTACTCTCATGCGTCTCCAGTTCGTGCAGCTCAATGCTTTTTAGACATTTTACTTTGGTTTCAAACGTTCGAAGTCCTTTTCCTGTTTGCTTCCTTTGGAACGAACTCGGCAGCCTTCATGCAGTTTGTGGCTGTTGCAATTGACATTTAAGACGACACAAGAAGTGAAACACCTACCCGAAGCAACGAAACTCAGCCCGCTACATGTCTACATCTGTGTGTACGGATGTTTTGCAAAATGTGGTCCTATTGTGTTGTTGTCGAATGCTATTTGCAAAATTTGTATGACTTTCATTGACTGTGCGTTTGTATATGTGTGTATATATTGTGTGTGTGTGTGTGTGTGTTTATTGTGGTCTCAGAATGATTTGCAGTTGCAAATTTAATGCGATTTCATAAAATTTAATTTAATTTTGATTTTCATTCAAAACCAGTAACCCACAATTTTAAATATTAATCATACGCAATGTTGTGCGTACACACATACTCACCGCCGCCTGCATATGAAGTTTCCATTTCAGCAAATTAGCAAATGGTTCAATTAGAGCTAAGTGCAAATTTTGCCGACCATTGAAATTATTAACAAACATTTAAATTTTTTAGCTTGTAGGAAATTTTGTACATATTCGAAATATTAATTTATTTGTGGGCGAATGAAGAAGAAGCGGATGCTGCTCACTGGGTGCTGATAGAAATGCTTTGTCTATGTCTATTTGTGTATGTGGCTATGTGTATCTCTATGCATTTGTATGAGTGCGTGCGTCTGTGGTAGAAAATGCCACAATGCCAGCTGTGAATATTACAAAGGACTATGCGGGCTGTGCAGGGTAAATTGTTCGCTATTTCGTCCTCTGGTCAGTCGCTAGCTTGTCTGCTCAACGCGCATTTTCTCAATGGGCTTTAAGATTAAAGCCAACATAATTCAGCTTGAAAAAGATGAATTATTAATAAATCGCATGATTTTTACTTTTACCGCTTGGATGAGCCCATTTAATTATTGGCTCTTGTCAGTTTTTCTTTCATATTGCAGATGCAAAATTTAATTAAAAATGATTTGCTTAATTTGTTTCTTACTTGCTATTGATTTTTATTCATCTTTACGATGAGAATTCTCATTTTATAACCAATGAGGCTTTTATTGCCATTTTCCAAACTATGAATTAGGGCAAATGTAATAAAACTGTTTGCACAGTGGTAGTCGGACTTTTAATTCAAATGAAATACTCGAATAGAGGTAGGTGTTGATAAAAACTGTTTATGCGGTGTTTAAAGAGTAAACTGCAAGAATATTGGAAGAGAGAAAAACACAAAGAGGGGGAGAGTCAGAGAGGATAATAAGAAGCGTCACGTGTATGTACTCCATTGTTGCAAATATCTTTCAGTGATAAAAAGAAATGGCAAGGGTCAGATGGTTTAATGTACAATTTGCGGTTCACAAAAGTATAATATTTAAATTTATTTAAATTAGATTGTAAAATTATTTTTGATATATCAATTTATGTAAAAATTTGTTTGGTGAATTTGCTCAGCATTAAAATGACATATAAAACATAAAAAGTTTGTAGAGGGCAGGAAATGAAAGCAAGTCCCCATTGGAAAAGTATCAGTATTTAGAATAGTTTTTGTCTTTATCTATTTGGCAATGATGATGTTTATCTGGAGTGGACACTAAAGAAATTCTGCTCTCAACATAGTTGAATCGAATGGCATCAGAAACTTGTATGGCTTATAATATTTCTGCTAATTCATCCAAATCCACCAATTCATATGATTCAGTTGTGTCAACTAAATTGAGATATTTTTGTGGAACCTCATAAAATAGTTGAAATAGTTAAATACAAGTTTTCAAAAAATATGATTCAAAACCATATCAGTGTCTACTCGAAAAATTCCTTTTATTTAACGTATTTATATCCATAAAAAATCCTTAAGTAATTTAGTAGCATTTGTTGTGTAGCATTGAAAGCACTTATTGCTTGCATATTTCAAAGAATTGGCTGCAAAAAAACTAAATACATATAGTAAATTAGTCTTCGAACAATAAATGCACGATGTGGGCTTTATGACATATCTATTCTCCTGTCGTCACACAAAAATGCAACTTTAGCTCATGACATCGAAACAAAATTCGTTAGACTGTCCCATCTATTTACACCCACGTCGTGTCGCACACTTTGGCGATTTTAAGGAGAGCCTTCTGGAATGTAAAAAATTAAAAATATTACATACGCAGGTCAAGAGACCTGAAAGCAATGTTACATATATACTCCATGATCCATAAACCTGGAAAGCTGGAAACGGACCCTGTGTCTACCGACCGATTAGTCTCCTCTCTTCGATCTCGAAGGTGTTTGAGAGACTAATTGCTGCCCGGATTGTCAGGATCATGGAATCTCAGGAAACTTTTCCTGAACACCAGTTTGGGTTCTGAGCTGGCTACAGCACTGTTGAACAACTCCATTGCATTGTCGACCAAATACTGCAGGCGTTCAACAGTAAGGAGTATTGTAACGCACTCTTCTTGGATATCAAAGAAGCATTTGATCGGGTTTGGCACATAGGCCTACTGGTAAAAATAAAGGAAAAAACTGGCTGCGCCATACATTAGCCTACTGCAGTCATACCTAGAAGGAAGACAGTTTGCGGTCCGCTTCCACTCGGCAATTTTTTGCGAAGTATAATTTGGAAGCAGGTGTTCCACAAGGACGTGTGCTGGGCCCGCTACTATACTGCCTGTATACGGCTGACATGTGGCAGCCAGACGAAAGCCTGGGTATCGATTCAGAAAGAATAATGTTGGCTACATTCGCGGATGTCGTCTTTGTTACGTACAGATCATCCTGCGAGTACGAAGCAGCTGATGGCATCCAAGAATACGCCGCATTGTTCGCGATATGGGCGAGGCGGTGGAACATTAGAATAAGCAGCCACAAGTCGGCCAATGTCTGCTTCACGCTAAGACGCAATACGCCGCCGGCAGTGTTCGTAGAAGAGGTGGCCGTCAAGCGGACTGTTACTGCCAAATACCTCTACTGCCCACATAACAGCTGTAAGGTCTCGCGTAAAAGCTGCTGTGGCCAAGCACTATTGGCTCCTCAGTGCGCGCAGTAAGTTGTCACTTAGGAACAAGGTTACTATATACAAACAGATAATTTCGCCTATCTGGAAATGTGACTGTCCAATCTGGGGTATAGCGAGTGACAGCCAAATCAGTAGACTACTGGCGATTGAAAATATAGTCACTAGACTAATCACCGGTGGTGAGTGGTTTATTCGAAACTATCTGCTGCACAAAGACTTAAATTTGGCCACAGTCTGGGAGCAGATAAATTTTCACTCCAGTCGGTATAACTCCAGATTGGAACGCTATAAAAACCGTTTGGCCAATGATCTGTCAAGGGTCAGACCGCTGTAACGATTTAAAAGGCACCAGCCGAGAGACCAAATACTGTGCACCCCCAGAGCCAGATCAACCAGATAAAAGCGGGTGCACTCGCCCTCACCGAACACCTAATAAAAAATGTACATAGCGTAATATTCAATTAAAATTAACATTAATTTTAATACTAAGCCCTCTTGGGCTGAAATAATAGATAAAAAAGTTATAAAAGTATTAAAGACCACCCCGTGTACATTAATATAATAAAATTAAAAAAAAAAATAATAAAAACATAAATACTAGAACAGCAAGAAAGAACGTCGAGATACCCCGTTGTATATAAATTTGTATCTAGATCAGTGGATTAGTATAAGTGGAAATATTAGTGGAATTAGTATAAGTGGAAATATTAGTGGAATTAGTATAAGATACATGAAATTCGGCATTTCGAATAGACATACTTAAAGGGGTCTGCTACTCCTCCTTCTGCCTGTTGCATACATTTGCATAAACTTGGTATACCCTTCTTCTTATAAAAAATTTATTTAAAAATTGTTAATACATATTGATAGTACAAGAAAATAAGGGAAACCATTCATACCTTGTCGTTATTTATGCACCGATATTTATTTTTATATTTATTTGGCGCGTCAAAATTTTTGGGGTTTAATTTTCTATATTCAATTTTAAGCGCTGTAACTCCTTTAATGTTTGTACAATCAGAAAAGGAACTCTAAACAATTAAAGATGGGAGATTGCTACAATCTGGAGATGGCAGTTTCAATTTACTTGAAGAGTTTAATATATGTTCATAGCAACATACATTGAACGATTCTGTTTTGTATTTATTGTTCGAAATGCAATTAGAAGTAATACAGGGTTAAGCAAAAATAACTAAACATTTTGAGCATGATGTTTGCGTTTAAAAATAATTTGCAAATTTTTAACATTGAAATTTAGTTTTTTAGCAATTGACATTTTGAATGCCATAAATAAATAAAATTAAAATTAATTATTCTGATTTGCAGTTTCAAAGGTCATAGAAGATCAAATATAAATGATCTTGTTAATAGATGTATGTATTATATTTACGAAGCAAGCTAGTAATATTTTTATTAATAAATATCAACTTAAAAAAATTTAAATTATATAATAATTCTATTGAATATATATAATTAAAATATGTTTGCTTTCTTAGATAATGGAATAGCATAACGCTCAAGAAGGGTTTGTTTCTAGAATTCATTGTAGAACCGCATAGAGCGATCAATAAATCACAGGTTGCGTGAGTGAAGATGCTGTTAGCTCAATAACATCTGAGATACCTTTGGGATCCGGTTAAAGTTTAATATCAGCATACCAGGTAGAAAATGGCCTCACAACCATTAGTGACTTTATTTCAATACTTTTAACTGGATTATCCACCTAAGAGTATAATCATTATTTTGATTTTTTTTTTTTATAATTTACCATTTAAAGTGGAGCTCTAAAATAAATATAAAGTATGTGAAATGGGTTGAATAGTTAGCCAAGAAGCTCCACAAGCCAACTGAGCGTTAGCTCTATCAATGGGTACCGACCCGGATATTGTACTTCTCAGGAGAGAGCATAAATTGAGAGATTTAACATATTTTTGATTTTTAGTATGGATAGCCTTTAAGGAATATGTGGCTTTTTGTTGTATATTTTGGCTTTGTATGTTTCTCTCTGTTCATAGAGCAAGCCTATAAATTACATTGGGAGCACCAAGAGACACGGATAGTTTTACTATTTTTATTTCTTTTTCTGCATTTGTTGTTCACATCTTATTTCTTTTTTCTAATGTGCCTAATTCATGGCAAGTTTCAGCCAATATTTGTGCTCTGCTTACATTGATGTAACTAAATTATTTTTTGCGACTGCAGTCACATAGTCAGTAGTAGGCGTGGCATACTTTATTCTAGATTGGTATCCGCCGTCTGTTGTAACCTTTTTTTTTTCCGAAAAATATTTATTCATTCGTCAATTTTCATTTTGTCCCCGTTAAAGTAGCCCCTCTTAGATATAATAAACTTTCTGAATACTTTTTGCTCGAAACACTGTTGGTATGCGCTTTTTGGTATGTTCTTGAACTCTTCCCGTGTTGCGATCTTTACCTGCCCAATCGTAGAAAAACCCCAACCTTTTGTGAAGCTTTTCCATTTCGAGAACATGTTTTTGATGGCCAAAAATCACGAACAAGCGATGGATGAGTAGGTGCATTTTCGTGATGATACGCCTTTAATTGTGTTATCGCAAACCCGTACACTTTGTGTTGCTTCACATAAACGGGGTATTAACTCTACGATCTTCTGGCAAAAAATCGCGATGCACCGCGCCATTGTAATCGAAGAAAACAGTTATCATAACCTTCGCATTTGACTGAACTTGACTTGCTTTTTTTAGCTTTACCGCGTTTTTTAGAAAATCTGGATCGTTGTTGATATCATTCAAAACTTCCTGAGTTATGATCGTTAAGTATTTGTCGTATGGGACATACTTAACGGCGTTTGAAAGGTGTGAGTGTCTAGTACTATGCTTTTTTTAACGGGAACCTCGCCCCAATATGCTTGATCAACAGATTTTCGATTTAAACTCAAGTGTACATTTTTAAAATTATCTAACTTTTACTAAAACCAGATTTTTATATCCGAAATATCTAAAGAATCGAATCTAAACACTGTACGATATGCAGACATGCACTCAGACGCTGATTTAATTCGAATAATTTCTGTAGACGTGTGAATATAGGCGAAGAAAATGTAATAATGCATGTTTTTTGACCAAAAGCGCCAATATTAAGTCTTATTGTTAGTCCTTTTTCTGATTTACATGCTCAGCAAAATAAAGTATAAATAGTTCAGTTTATGTTTTTAATTTCAATAAATGACAGAAAAGTTTATTAAACGAATGCGAAATATAAATTTCGAAATATTTAGCCACTGTTCCTCTATTCAGTATGCTGAATGGCAGCCTCGTTGACATCTCAATTATTTTGTGCTTTGCACCGCCACTTCAAATTTGATGCCTGCGCTCGAACTGACATTTTAATCAGCATGGATAATGTCGGCGGTGCCGATAGCGACATCGAAGTCAACTTATATTTAGATGACTATGACAATGTTGCAGTTGCAGCTGCAATTGCAATAGTTGTCATTCGAGGATGACACTTTGTGGGCATAACTTCCTGCAGCCATTCAAGGCTGCCAGCCATTTCCTTCGACTTGCATGGAGCACACCATTACGATCCACTTTGAATTTGTTACATCAATACGATTTCTTTAAGTGCAACTGTGCGTTATTTTCTATGAGTTCTATGCACAACAGCGATGTGTTCCACTACAACAGAAGTCCGCTTCAAGGTATTGCGCTGTCAGCTGTGCAATTGAAAAGTAAATAAGCACTGCATCAATTAGTAATGCAAACAATCCAAAATAAAAAAAAGACCCAAAAGTATATAGGAGAAGTGAATTTAAGAGCATTTTGTTTGCTTTTGAATTTATTCATTTCTGTAGACACCCGAAGCTTATCTGACTACTAAAGGTTTTGGCTTAGCCAGCCATCGGAAAGACAATTAGTAGACTCACTGAATGGTTTCGTTGCACAGCTCCTGTTTCGTTTCTCTATTCCCAGCCGGCTCATTCCCATTTCAGTTATTTTCTATTGTCCTCGGATTTCACTGCTCCTTCTCCAAGTTTTCCTTTTGCATGCCCAAATCTAGAGAGTTTCTTTTCAAATAAGCACTAAAAAATATCTCGAGCATACATTGCAGTTTTCTTATCTTTTTTATTGCTGCTGCCGCCAACGCAGCTACGAGTAGTATCTTGGTAGCGTTTCTTCTTTTTTATTGACTGAACGCTCTATTGCGCTTTCAACTTTTAATTTTTCTACGACTGTCTACAAAAATGATTTTCAATTTGAGTTTTAATGTCTGAAACAGCTCCATGCACAGCGACCCAAAACTAAAAATGGTTTGAGTTCGTTCATCATAAAAAATAAATCGCACAACTTTTAAAAGTTTAAACATCCTCGAGCGTTTTAAATGTTGTAACACCTTTTAGCCTTGTTTTCAACGCGATTTTATTTTTGGCGGTGGCGACTGAGAGGTATACACCTTCCTATCCTTCAATGGGAAGTGAAGCTGTGGAAAATGTGTTTCGAGTATTCGTATATATTTCGCCGGCAGCAATTGTTGTGCTTTTAAGCTAAGCGAAACTGTGGATGGGGACAAATAATGAAGAATGAGATTGAGAGGGGTCCCTGGATGTGCTGTGATACTTAGTTTAATGCTAAAAAATATATTTTGTAATAGAAATTTTAATATCGCAATTCAAATTGTGCTGGAGAATTTACTTATCAACCAAATTTAGCTCTGCTAAGGAATTTTCACTATCTGCTACAAAGTTTTAACTAATAGCATAAACTACGCGTATGGAAAAATTTCATATCATATATGATATACTCTATTTTATATTCAGTTTAAATATAAGTGCTCTGTGAATTAAATTAATAGATATATCTTCTCTTTACATGTGTATCTGTGGAGGTATGCAAATAAGCAGGCTCTGCTATCATAAAGATTTTAGGTAGTTTCTAGTTTATATTTTTATGCGAAAAAAGTCAATTAGAAATATAAATGACTAGTGGCACCCGGCACGCTTTCCTTTGCCCAGTAAAAACCTTTTTTTAATTATTATATACACCAAGATCTTAGATTAATCTAGAAATCTAGTTTAAAGAAATAACATTGGCTACTGAGACCTTCAGCTAAAAAAAAAATTGATATACATCTTGTCTATATATATAAGCCAAGTTTCACAAAAGTGACAATGATCAAATAGAAGAAACCAAAAGCTCAATATTGACGCCAATGTAGTGTTTATTTTGCTTCCGCTTGTAAAAATTCGGTTTTTGCTGTGATTTTTTGCTGTTGCGTGTGTAAGAAACGACAAAAAATGTGAAGATATCTAGTGCAGGCTTTCGAAGGTTACGAATGATTGTGGCATGCAAACAGCATCGGCTACAAAAACAAATAACATTGAACAAGACGCAAACTGCATGGCCCAATGGAATGCGCTGCGGACCAATTATCAAGTACGTACCATAAATTCAGTTTTTCGGTTTATTTATTCAATTCAATTTGTGAACTAAGATTTATTCAGAATTGTTAATACAAACAAAAAGTGGCCATTTAAAACAAAAAATTAGCTGAGCCGTATTTGCAGATGAACTTTTTGCATTTAGTCAATTGGAGCAGCTTGAGCACTTCATTATGAATGAATGTTTTTCCAGCAAAAGCAAAGAAAAATTATTATTATTGGCGAATCAAATGAGACGAAATTTCAAACCAAACTTATAAATTGCATTGAACTCAACTAAAACCTCATTTGAGACAGTGAATACCTTGAATTTTATGATACACTAGCTCTACCCAGTATGCTTCAGTATGCCCCGTAATATTTTTTGCCAAAATAAATGATGTGATCGTCTGCTGGACCCATTTACATGTATACTTACTATAATGTCCTTCAACCTTCTTTCGGTCATAGCCGCAATTAGGAAGGCGTAATGTTGCGTGCGAGTTGTTTTTGAATGGCAACTACGGAGAGATCTTTCCATACCTGGTCATTCCATCGAGTGCCCGGTCGTCTATTACGTCGTCCACCAATCAAGTTTGGGCCCCACCATGTGTGTCTTTGTTAAACTCACGGGTCTTCTCCAAGATTTGGCGTAATGTGAAAATTTGGTCACTGGTCGACCTTTTTGGTCTGAAGCCACACTTCAGCCTATTACACAATACGCGCAACAGAGTCTTATATTCAATGGAAAGGAGACTTATTCCGCAGTAGTTGCCGCAAACAGCGGGGTCACCTTTCTTAAAGATAAGATCGTGAACACTGAGATTCCAGTCGTTGGATATACTTTCATAGGACCATATCATGTATATAAGTTGGTGCATACTCCTAACCAACCAACTCCTCGCCGCCGGTCTTAAATAACTCAGCTGGCAGCCCATGCCGCTTTGTTATTTTACAGATTTTTAATAACTGAATTGACCTCGTTATAGTCCGTTAGCTCTACAATAGTGCCATCATTAACTTGTGGTTCCAGTTTCATTCCAATGTCTCATTGGAGAAAAGACTTCTCCATTATCTCAGTGATTCCTGTTAATCCGTAAACAGATTTCTATTTTCTTCCTTACAGTATCTTACCCTGGATTTAAAACCTTCAGTCAGTCGATTGACTTTTTGACAAAATTTTCGAGCTTCATTTCTGTCATCTAACATCTCAACATCCTCAAACTATCGTCTTTCTTGCTCTTTCTTCTTGCGTCTGAAAAGGAGTTTCTCCTCTCTCCGTTGCTCTCAATATCGCTATCTAACACTTCGCGTTGCTCCCAACTGCAGAGTTCGCTGAAAGAAAGCGTTCTTCTCTGCAGTAGCATTGCGAAACTCCTCGTCGTATCAAGAATTATTCACATGTTTTGTATAACCAATGACTCAGCCATGTAGCTTTGTGAATGTTAAGGTGTTGAAATCTGGTACTACTAACTACCATGTTCCTACCTGCGGCGAAATCGATTAGCCTCTCTCCATTATTGGAGGTAGTGTAGTGAAGGCTAAATTTTTCCTTCCTTCCCAATTTTGTCGTTGAATTCACCAAGCACGATTGTGAAATCGTGTTTGGGACAGCGCTCGTACAGACGTTCCAAGCGCTTATAGAAGTCATCTTTGGCATCGTCGTCTTTCTCTTCCGTCGGGACGTGTGCACAAATCAGGCTTATATTAAAATAGCTAGTCTTGAAGCGTATCGCGGCTAGATGCTCGTCAACAGGCGTGAACCTGGAGACGAAACCACGTAGTTTCCTACTCACTACGAAACCCCATCAAAAATCGTGCTTACTCGCATGGCAGCTATAGTAGATGTCACAGGATGCTTATTTAAAATAACCCTGTCCTATTCATTGAATTTCTTGGATTGCAGTGATGTCAGTATTGGCACCATCCCAATTAAGACATTACAGGTGCATATCCGTAAATCGTGATCCTTATATCGTTTGCAGGGGTCGTCATCGTTGGGTTCCTTCCGAGGCAGCTCACCTCTGAACGGGTGTTCAGAGGCTACCGAGGAGATACGAATTATTGTTGGTTATTCCAAAGCATTGTGTGCAAGTCATCAACTTTGCTCACAATGTGAACTTCTGCAAACGAATCCCAAACACCTAACATTATGATGTGATATGTTATTTTGAAAAAAAGCTCCAAATCGTTCATTAAATGAATCTTTGAATGTAGGTATTTTAAGTTGATCGGAATTCAGATGTAAAAGTTGTAGTGCTGCGCGTTGGGCCAGATTATTTTGTTGATGAGCATTTCCAGTATCTCAATATCTAACAAATGTTTGGTGAAGAAAAGTTGGTAACACTTTTGCAGCCATTTATCACTTTTGATTTTACAAACTATTTTGAGCGTTTAATTAAATACTGAAACTTAAATACATTTCCACAGAAACCTCTACGTATTTTAATCCAAAAGCGTTGAAGTGCCATAAATATTTTTATTTAAATTTTTTTTTTTGTAGAAAATGTGAATTGAAAATCTTATAAACATTTTGCTCAATGCCTCAATTGCAAAGTCATCAGCAAGTGAAACAGACAAGCACTGCCCTCCAACATACTTAAACATTTTTTCTTAGCATTGCGCCGTGCAACCAACCGAATCTGTTACATTGGATAGATACAAAGATATATAAATATATACATGCATCTAAGTAGTATATACACTAATTCTATGCCATATAACTCGAGTTTTGCTTCTTCTAAGTAAATTCGTTTTATTTTTTTTTCATTGCTGCAGATTATAACTTTTTCTTGGAAGCAGCATTAATTTTTCAATATAACCTAGTATATTATCTAAATATATGTGTATGTATGTGTATATGTGAACTTTGAAATTGTGTGGAGTGCAGCAGCGCATCCTGAACTCGTCCTTTAGCTCAGTTTTATATATACGAGTATGCTTGTCTGGGATGCTTTGCCTGTCTATCTATACGAGTGTATGTGTGTTTGTATGTATTTTGCCGTGATTTACAATTCCCCAGAGTACAATTTCTTATGAGAGACCGTGAAGTAGTCCGTCGCTTCAGACGTTACATCTACTCCTTCCGATTCCGACCTTTGGCACTATTTAATAGTCGCAGGAGCAACTTATGCGCCCTCGGCCGCGTGTTTTTATGCTACTGCAGAGATTTTCTTTTCTCCATTCGTCTTCGCTGTGCTATGATTTTTAGAACATTTTTTATGTCTGGTTCTGATTTAAGATTTGCAGCCGAGTGTGGAGTGCAGTCTTATTGCCACTTAAATCAATTGATCATTTAGTGCAATGACTGGTAAGAGATATCGAGAGTTGTGATAAATGATTGCTGACATTTAAGTTGCAGCTGACTTGGCTCAAGTTGGAGCAAATAAATTCAGTACAGTCGAAAGCATGTATCCCTCCATTGAAATAATATTCATGCAAACTCAATTCAAATTTATCATTTTGTTGAAAATTTGTGAAAATTTGACTATCGGAATATGTATTTCATAAACAAATGTTCGACATGAATTTTATCAAAGAAAATGTTTTTTTATTTGCTTTATCTTTTTTTTTTTAATAAATTGAATAAAGGTAAATTTTTGGTTTATTGAAGGATGGTTCAAAAGGAGATGGAGATGTCTAACTTTTGAGATGGATATATTTACTTATTACTTTATATATTAAATTAATCGGAAGTTCTAGCTTTGAGTTAAAGCTGGGTTAAGCTGTTTCCTTTTAACCGCTCAAACGTGAAATACAACTGTGGTATCAGAATGTATGATGTTCGCATTGAGCTAAATTGTTGAGCAGCTTCTGTACCTTGAATCTTGTAGGATTGAAGGCTTGGTAAGTCGGTCAAAGGATAAGTCGTTCAACGAAACGAGGTCGTTCCGCTGCTCAGGGCTAGGCTCAATATGCGACTCAGCTTCTTCATAGAAGACTTAGAGAGATCTTCCCAACAAATAAAACTTGACCTGGTATGAATCCAGCATGGATCGGATAGCGAGAGCATCTATTCTACCCTACCCTGATTTGCTATGGCTATCTTGCAGCACAACCGGAGGATTGGCAGCTTCATCTGTAATGCCATTTTTACTAACTTTACAGTTTACGTTTCTTCTTGTGACAAACAGTACTTCAATGGAGTTATGGTCTCTACCAGATGTATTGAAAATTCCTGATTTTGACTCAATAAAACGAAACCAGAATCGGTTGAGCTTCATATGGGAATTGTCTCAGGAATTTTGAACCAAATATTTTTAAAACAAAAGGTAACCTTATCTTGGTTGGGATCGAAGCTTAAATACTCTTCTTACTTTCCCTTGGCTCAGCCACACTTGTACTAAGTACTTTATACTATATATACTTCATATTTAATATCCCGGATGTACCATGGGGCTCCTGTGATTATAAGTTTTATGCGCCAGCTCACTAACTATTTCTCAATGATCTTAAGATGAGTCCTAGATCAGTGGACGCTTTACGTAGGCATCGGGATCGACAAAGTATCGCAGTGTCGTCGGCAAACGTAGATGTTAAGAGGTTCGGGTCAGTGGGTATATCCGATGTGAATAGTTTATATAGCAATGGTCCAAGCACACCACCTTCGAATTTCACTCGTGATTCGGTTAACTTGTTCAATGGAACCGTGTTTTTTCCCGAAATCCAAACAAGTGCATGGGAATAATATTACTAATTTCCAGATGTGCTTTGAGTTTGTATTGGAGTACTTTTTCAAATAGTTTTAAAAAACGTGAGAGCACGCTTATGGGTCTGTGTGATGCTGGCAGTGTTTGTCTTTGCCTGGCTTTGTTATCATGGTGATCAATGACAATTTCCATTGTGTTGAGAAGCAGCCAGAGAGAAATATTGCATTGAAAATCTTAACTATGAATCGAAGAGCTGAGTTGGGAAGCTCTATGATCATTTTCGGTGCACTAAGATCGTGCCCTGGTGACTTGTTTGCGTTTAGTGTATTCAATACACTACGTTTTGAGAGCAATGGTACTAGGGTAAGCGATATTCTGTAGCTGCGGCAGAAAAAAGCCGTAAGAGGGTACATTAGGCTTAAACACTTTTTTAAGTGGTTTGCAAAGAGATTCGCTTTATCTTCTTCACTACTAGCCCAATACCCACAAAGGTCTCTTATTGAATCTGAGTCTGAATCGATCGGTAGCTTAATCGATTTCTGAGCTATCCATAGGGAGGATGTATTGTCTTTGGAATAGACTTTCTTCCAATTTATGAGCTCTATCTAAAATGCATTGTGCTATTTTGAGGTATTGCTTAAATTCGGGAGATCTAGCTGTTTGAAGTTCTCGCCTTCATCGTCTTTTTTCAGAGAGTAAACGCTCTATTTCACTATTAGTAACGGGATGTGTATTATGTCTTGAGGGCGCTGAATTTACTGTTGGGGTTGAGTTTTTAGCAGCGGCAACGACTATAAGTTGAAGTTGTCTACTGAGGCTTCGATATCAACTGCAGAGTCATTGTGGCTTGAATAGGTATATGCGCACTTATATGTTTTTTGTATTTAAGCTAATTAGAAGTTTTGGAGGTCACTCACTGTGAGTTACTCATTATTGGCTTCTCGAGAAGGTTAAACATAACCGCAGAGTGATCAGATAAGAGTTCGTCTAAAGTTTGTATCAGAATTAAATTTCGAAAGATATTTCAAGTAATTACGAAATCCATTAAGTCTGAAATTTTCCTTGGATCCGTTGGCCAGTACGTAAGCCGGTCAGATGATGCAAAATCCAAATTATTACATAGGTTGGAGAGCGTGTAATATAGTTGGGGTTAACCAGTCTCAAGCCCAAGTGAGAGTGTTTGGCATTAAAGTCACCAGCTGCGAAAAATTGAGACCCAAGACTGTTGAAGAATCTTTTAAAATAGTCTGTAGTAAACTGCTGAGAATGATATTCTTTCGTAGGTTCCTTAGACGCAAATAGAGGTTGTTTGCAAATAATTTTTAGAATATGGCTCTAACAAGTCATGTTTAATTCGTTTGCGAAGTAATATTACCGTTTACCGTCTGGGTGATTTGTAGCGTAAAATATGTAGCCTGGGATATAAAAAAGGTTTTTCTTAGTGAGATGAGTCTCACAAAGTAGTACCACATCATTGTCATACATTGCGACAGATTTTAAGAGCAACATTTAGGGGTGTGCTAGCAGTTTCACATGTTGTACTTTTCTCTGAATTATTCCGTAAATGGGAGGAACTTTTTACAGTTTAATGATTTGACTGTGTACTATTTTTTGGTACGTTGGCATATTATATAGCCGACATCGGGTTCCAAAGAAACGTGTTGTTGATTGGGTTGCTGCTGTTTAGAGGGAATAGTTTTTGAATGAGCCTTATTTTAAGCTCTTCGTATATGTGATTGCCACCGCAATTGCTAATTTTTTTTAGCGTTTTGGTCAGTTTTGTTGGCAGGGCAGACGGCAGTGTTGTGGAGGTCACTGCAAGCGACACAGACATAAAAACTCTAATGTTAAGAGAACTTTCATGTAATTACTAACTGAGTTCACGAACGATTCCACATTCTGTAACCAACTTTTGCTAAACTTGCCAAGAAAAACTGGACATTAGGTAACTCAATACTAATTCATCAATTCGAGCTGGTTTGTAGCATGCAGAGAAGACAAAGACAAAGAATATCGTCTAATCTTCTAAAAATAAAGAAAACAAATTAATCGTCTTATGTCTGTATCTATTGGACGGAAAATCATGAGATTATATACATATATATAGGGAGGACATTGAGAACCACTGCATATTTATCTTTTGCGTCCGTGTTATTGAGTGAGTGGGAGCTTAAATCTTCATGGAGAGGCAGGTTGTATAGTATAAACTTAATGGCAGTGATTAAAACTTCGTCTCATATTCAAAATGCAAAGTGCATTCGTCAAAGTGCAATAAATGTCATCGTATATGCCTACTTATAAACACATCGCCCGAGTGTTTCGAGTTAAGTGGTGATTTGTGGCTGCCGCAGGGTTCGGGGTGCGTGATGCATGTTGTTATTGCTGTTATTGGTGCTGCTCATAATCATTGTTTGGAAATCATTTCCATTTTCTTTGCCCTTTTAAATACAGCAGCTGCTGTTTACCGCGGTTAGTTTGAAGCTTTCACTGGTGCTGGCATTCATTTAGATGAATCCATGCTGGCAGAAATGCTGCTGATTTAACAGCAGCGTGTTGCAGTGCGCTCTTGTGATGGATGGGGATTTGCGCTTAAGTGGTTTCATATAATGGAGTGAATAAAACCGAATAGAAGTGGAATGCAGCAGCAACAGCAACAGCAAAATGGCGGCATTTAAGAACATCAGCTAGATAAACATTTATTTACTGTATTTGTGTGTGTGTGTGTGTGTGTGTGCTGAGTTTGGTTAGTTTTGGTGCATATAATGGCTGCGCTTTTTGCACGTCTTATTCGTTTATTTATTTTTTTATGTGTGCCACAACATGTAATTAAGCGTTCTGCTGAGTTAAACATTTAAAGCTCAAACATATTACGTATACGCACTGTGCGCCACGCAAAGGCTCTGGCGTTGGTGGCGGCGTCGCTCAATTATTACGCATACGTCCCCTTTGGCAATAAATATAATAAATAACTGAGCAGAAAACCATTACATTACAATAAATACATCATAAATCATTTTCATTTTTTTCTTTGCTGTTGCCTACCATATTCTGCGTGCGCCTAATTATCATTTGGGTTTGAGCCCTCAGATACTTGTAGAAAAAATGCCGGCAATGAAACTTCGTCAGCACTTAAAGACTCCAAGCGAAAAGTTTTCGCACACAGATACAAAGCTAAAGCTAATAATCTACAATGTTATAATGACGTGGGTGGAGAATATATGGGACAATTTCTATCATTTATTTCATTTTATTATACCCTACACAAAAAAATGTTTGGGGCAGGGTTTATAAGGTTTGTTTAAATTCTAAAATGTGTTCGAATGAAATATTATAGGCTCAGTACTAGTAATATGTTCATTACCTGTTCGTCAAGCTGTGAGATTGTGTGATTTCTCTGAGTACAGAAGCGTGTCGCACTGTTAAATATTTTTCTTCAAATTTCATTGCTTGAAATCATTTTACGGCAGTTAAAAAAAAAGAGTATAGAATAGTCAAGCATAATCAACTAAATTTGCTATTCCTTGTTTTATTTATTTTTTTTATTGTCAATAAGGCGTAAGAAATTCTAATTGTTGCAAATTTAGTGGGCGCAGCATTCTAATTGATGATTACTAATCTCTGCACTTAACGATGAAACCGATGCCGACGATAATCAGGCGCAAGTTGGTGTCTTAATTCTATCATCTATCAGTTCGGAACTGTTTCCGCATGAATCAAGTGAAATCGGTTTGATATTTAATGAATTCAAAAAACGAAGGACGAATTTCTTAGAATTAGTCGACTTTAAGTTTTTTTTTGCCATAAAAATTTGATTTTAATTCGATTTTCGATGTGAGCAGAAAAATTCAATTTATCGCCAAATGAGTGAAATGCGATTAAGTTTGCAGCGGAGCAGCTTAGCAACGATAAATTCTGAGCAACTGGCGTCAGTGCAAAAGCTCTTCAAAGTCAAAGCCTATTAGTTTAAGGCGAATATATATATATATATATATACTATAATGCTCAGGATTAGAGCAAGGGGCGTCATGCGTTAAGCATATTAAATTTAAAGCCTTCATATACGAGCATCTGCCATATGTGGCTCGCAAAATAATGTGTCTGGCTTTTATTTTGTTTTTCATTTAAAGATAATAATTTTAATATGAACAGATAAAACAAAATTTTAAAGAAATTTAAGTGGAAATTTGTGCGACATATAAAGACAAATTGAAGTAAAAATACTCCTAAGACAAAGCAAAAGTTTCTCGACGACAACAAGTTTTTCTTTGGCTTTGGCAGTAGAGCATCGCTCAACCTTTATTTTTGGATTTCCCCACAGCGAAAACTTTTAAGTTTTTCTGCTATTTTATTTACAGCTGCGGTCAGCAAGAGTCAAAGAGTTAATAAAAGCGAAATGATTATAAGCTTGGCTGGAATACTTTTTGGTCTCTTTGGAAAGAAATGAAACATTCAATCTATATAGGAGTACATCGGAGAAATGTTCGTATGTATTTATTTGTGCACAAATTGACGAGTTATTGCTGCCCTTGAGTACGATTTGAGTACATTTTCCATTCAAATGCGGTCAAAGACAAACGAGATGAGAAAGGGACGCCGTGTGGCAGCTGACGCCTGCAATATTGGCCACACTCTACTCGATGCGTATTGATTTTTTTTTGGAGTAGCGCGTCCAATTTGTTTCCCATCCAGAGTGTAGAATATATGTACACATAGTATCCAGATATAAACGTTGTTTCTGTATATTACAAGGGTGGTATGATAAGTCTGTAAAAATCACAGTTGGTAATATTTGAAATATTTATTTAAATAAAACCAATTTGAATGCCAAGTACGGAAAGATCTCTCCATAGCTGGTCATTTCAACGCGTGCCCGGTGGTCCTCTATTGCGTCGTCCTCCAATATTGATATGGTGAATCCGTATATGGGTTCAGCCTTTTACACAATACGCGCGACAAAGTCTTATATCCAATGGAAAGGAGTCTTGTTCCGCGGTAGTTGGCGCAAACAGCGGGGTCTGTTTAAAGATAGGACGGAGAACACTGAGATTCCAGTAATTGGGAATACGTTCATCGAACCATGATCGGCATAGTTGTTGGTCCAAATGTTGGTGGCAACCTATCAGAGACTGCCGCAATTGTTATTTTGCAGTTTCTTTATAGCCGAATCAACCTCGTATAGTCCGGTGGCTCTACAATAGTTCCGTCGGTAACCAATGGTTCCGGTGTTATTTCTCTTTCGGCGGAATTGTGCGCTTCTTCACCTCTAAGATGGTTAGAGAAATGAATCCTCCATAATCTCAGTGATTCCTGTGCTTCTGCTTTACTACGACTTAATTTTACTTGAAATGTAAATTTTCTCTATCTACGAAAATTGTGACAATATATTCCAAATAGGTCCTTATCAGACCACTATAAAGGGTAGCCCCTATCAAAATCTGTGCGAGCTTTCTTAGAATTTCTATGATCCTAATAAAAAAATCCATAAAAGTTTAAACGTCACCATTAGAAGTCATAGTTCCCATAGTTCCTATTCCGTCCGATGGTTTTCTTCGACATTTCTAGAATTCTCCCGAACCATTTTGGCATTTTGTGTGGTCGAGTATCACACAGACTTACTCATCTACTTTGTTCTCACGCTACGGTCCATATGCAGCCGTTTAATTTAATGTTGTCTTTCATCGAACAACTTTTTTTTGAATTGCCTCGACAATGAGCATCCATACAGTCGGTTGCTTTTTGCGTGTCGGTCTCAGATGCATAAAGCCTTGATACGTCATTGGTGTAGATGTTATACAAAGCCTTTGATACACCTTTGATCAAATTTTTTCTACATTCTCCCACCAACCGACACTTACCCTTTTTATGAGCGTTTATCTAATAATAATGAGAGATCCAACGCTAAATGATCATAAATTTAGGGTTAAATGAGTATATCATGGCAATTGCTTATTAATTCATTATTCATTAATTCATTCTGGAGCAAATGTGAGCGACGATTGAATTCGTTAAACAATTTTTTTAAAGTGCTGTCAGGTAGTGCTTTCTCGCCGAATAAAGCAGTAGGTTCCTCGAAGTCTTGTCTTGTTAAGTATGTTATGAAAAAAGTTCACACGGAAATGTTTACAATTTAGTTTGATTTTGTGTCAGAAATAATATTTTGAGTTATTTTAAGGAATACAAATTAAGCTCAATTGACAAAATGGTGGTTCATGGGTTATATTCACCACTGTTACCAATATCAGATTTACATCGTCTTTCAATTTAGCTATTAAAACTAAAAAAAACATGAACTGCAACAAGCATCGCGCAATAACTCAACGAAAATAATAAAAAAGAAATTCATATTTATTAGAGTCAAATTGTTTTTCTTTTTTCTTAGCTATAATGCAAAATAACGCTGAAACAAAAAGGAAAAGTTTTGTGATTCACATGCAAATGCACATCAGAACTACAAGGGACACTGGCGGCCCACAATCAACGCCATGTTCCGTATATCCGGACTGAGCTGGTAAGATGTCGCACAAAAGTTGAAAGTAAAATCGTTGTGAAAATGTTAAAAAAAATAGTAAATTCGACAAACGAGACAAGAAATATTTTAGCGAACAAAGTTTCTGAAAAAAAGGTTAAAGTTTGATCTTCTTTTTGCAGCTTTTCATTGTTTTAATTTTTGGTGAAAACTTTTCAGCTTGTAATGACAATGGATAAACAAGAAAATAGGAGCGCACTTTTAATATAAAGTTGGCTATGCTTTTTTGGACAAGACAGAAAATTCTAAAATGGAATTTCATGGGGTAAATCGGGTTGTATATGTACTCGGCTAATCAAAGCAAATAAAATGTTGATCACAACGGAAAGAATATAATAAATGCCGCAAAAATAATACAAACATTATATTATAATAAATATAATAATATAATATTATAATATTATAAAATTAATCGAGTTTAAGTGCATGTTTATCCGTTTAATCTTTACTTTTCAGATATATACGTTAAACAGTTGCAACTATTGATCGATTTTTGTTAAAATTTTTTTTAAATTTTCAAGATTATTTTACTCTCATTGGAAGCATATAATACTATTAGGCTGATGTTAATGGAAACAGACATATTGTCGTTTATATCTTTCGTTATATTTTTCGATTTAATAATAATTGTACCTATTTGTATATTTGTTGACAATTTTATATTTTAAGTGAAGCTTCTTAAGCGAGACAGAAAAGTGCGAGTATCAATGCATCCCTAGGTCCTAATGATTTAATAACGAACTTCGCACAATCAGTTAACAGCTCAAAAAACTCGTGGTTTCTTTTGTTATTTGACAGCAACTATTTAGTTCTCACCCCCGTTTACACTCATGACTGATCACAACTTGATAAAGCCAAGTTTTATAGGTATCCCTTTTATATTGGAAAACGGATTACACGTGCATTAGAATACAATCTATCTGAAGAGGAAATTTGGCACATTATATATGCCAACTTGAAGGCTTTATCAGTTATAGTCTTCAAGTTCCTTTTTTTCATAGCAAGACAGACGAATATGTCTATATTGACCTTAATATTTGTACATAGGCATCTCATTTAGCAGTCCGCTGTGGACATTAATGGAACATTTTTTTAGAATTGATACAAAGTTTACAAATTTCAGCAATTTTTCCAGCTGAATTAACAACACCATATTTTTTTCATACAAAAACCATGAAACCAAAATTAAATCAAAAATTAATTAAATTGTTTCATACAACTTTGAATGCGCTATCAATTATAGTCTTTCAGTTCTCTACTTTTATACAAACATCCAGTCATATAGACGGACATGTCTATATCGGCTAAATTTTTTATGTTGTTATGGGATCTGTCTCCAGTCTGTTACATACATTTCCACAAACTTAGCATACCTTTTTATACTATGGGCACATGGTCTAAAGAACAAGTATCTGGACGACCGAGCTTATCTGCTATTTGCTATCTGCTTATTTGCTAAAGCTTCGAGATGTTGATTGGTTAATACAATAATAATTTCTTGTCCCGATCCCATTAATTGTATACCAAATTTCATCCTTGTATCACAAATCGATTCAAAGACGTGTTCAAGTTTGATTTTGAACAAATTTAACAGGATTCCTTTTATCGACACCATTATATATCAAATTTCATAAAAATCGTGAACTTTACTACGTCGGTGCACGCCTTTTGGATGGCCTCCACATCAGCACTACGCTGACCGAACAGAAAAATATCACATATTGCCAAATCAGGAGAATACGGCAAGTGGTTGCTGGTCAAGATGCGATTTTTGGTCCTTCGCTATATTCTCGCCAAATACGAACAGAGCAAGCGCCTCATAACACAAGATCAAATGGCCCATTAATTGTTTGGCCCGGTAGAACGAACTTTTGGTGAATAATGCCCTTCAAATTGTAGAAACAAACAAACATTGTCTTCACTTTTGACTTTTCCAAACGTGATGTTTTTTTGGGTTTTGACTTTCCGGACGGCTTCCATTCGGCACCTAGTTTCAGGGTCGTATTGAAAACACCAGTAACAATGTTGAAAAGAAAGTTTTGATCCTTTTTGGCATCTTTAATGATGTCTTTCAAATGTTGAATACGAAGCGCCTTTCCTCGTCTTTCAATTAATACGGAACAAATCGTGCACACACTTTTCTGAAGCCCGAATGATGGACCAATGAACCAAATGATGAACCCAATGCCGATTCCATGAACCGCAATAAAAATTTTAATGTTCGTTCGTTCACTGAAGATTTCGGCCGATCCGAACGTTTGTCGTCATTCAAGTCTTCCCGACCGTTCTTGAAACGTGTATACCAGACGTAAATAAAGGTACGAGAAGCACAATTATTCCCATAAACTTCGTGAACAATTTTTAATAGGATGTGATCGAAAGAGCGACGTCGATAACAGTTCGTTGACCTCTATAGTTTAATTCACAAAAGGAGGTGCGCGATCATCATATCGGCAACTCATTGTAAATAACGACACGGATGGCGCTATATGAAATTTTGAAATTAATAACAGGACAGATGACGCTAAAAAAAAATACATTTTTTTTGTATAAAATTATTATTTTGTATAAAATATAAAGCGTGGTGTGTTCGATAAATGAAAAATATGGCACCCCACACGCTTTTTTCACAATACTACTAATCTATTTCGTTCATTTTCATTTTCTGCCTATACTAAAAGTTTTTTTCTTTTTTTTATTTAGTCGTAACACATATTTATAAGCACTTCTTCCCACCGATTTACGATTTCTGAGAAGCATATCTTGCCGTATGTTGTATTGCCTTACCGCGCTGATTTTGTAAAAGTATTGCATACTTTTAGGCATACAGTGAAAGTCACTTTAAAGCATAAGTATTTCATTTTATCCTGATGATCCTGGTCAGGATATTTGGTCGAAATTGTGAATTTATTGTATTGTCATCGGTTCTTGATAAGTATACAAAGTTTAAATTAAATCTGACCGTTCAAAGTGGGTCAAAATCAAGTTGAAAGAAGTCGTTTACAAACAGACAGACAAACATGCAGGTGAATCTAATATAAGCGTGTTAAAGACTCAAAGCGAAAAGACTCATTTTACCAAATTTAACTTACTAATACCAATGTTACTTGGAAAATTGAGAACGACAGTGAAATTTTACAAATTAGACCAGAAAGAATGCACTACAAGTTCCCATTTGGATTTATTTTAGAACCAACTAGGGGTGGCTTCATTGGCGATTCCAAAACACATTTGAACATGAATATCCTTCCCATAAATTATTATAAGGCAAACTGCAATGAAATGTTTAAATAGAAACGAAGCAATTTTTTGTCTACATCAGTGGAAAAGACTAAATGCTAGGAGAAAGGGATTCGTATAAATATTCTGTTTCAAACAGATACAAATTTTATAGATTTATGCATAACCTCGTAGGTATTTGAAAAGGGTTCATTGAGGACAGACCTATATAAATTATAACAACATACAGTACAGTTGATATGGGCTTTCGAGCTGCTTGTTTGTTTGTTTGTTTGTTTAAATGGCCGTCAACCGTCTACCGGTCATGGCCGCGTCCAGGAAAGCGCGCCAGCCTCCATAATCCTGTGCGCGCTGGCGCCAGTCGTTCTGAATTCCAAGTACGGAGAGATCTCTCCATACCTGGTCATTCCATCGAGTGCCCGGTCGTCCTCTATGTCGGCGTCCACCAATCAAGTTTGGGCCCCCCATGTAAACCATGCGTGCTGGAGCTCCTTCGTCCATTCGAATGAGGTGCCCAGCCCAGTGCAGCCGCTGGAATTTTATGCGCTGGACTATGTCAACCTCATTGAATAGCTCGTACAGCTCGCGGTTCATGCGGGACCTAAACTCGTCGCCGACTCTAATAGGACCAAAGATCCTGCGAAGAATCTTCCTCTCGAAGACTTCCAACGCTGTCTCATCCGACTCAATCACGGTCCATGCCTCTGCGCCATACAGTAGGACCGGGAGTATCAGCGTCTTATATATCTTTATTTTCGTCCGTCGAGAGAGGGCTTTACTTCTCATTTGCTTGCTCAGCCCAAAAAAACATCTGTTTGCAAGCGTGATTCTTCGCCTGATCTCCAGGCTGACGTTGTTGTTGCTGGTGATCTCTGTTCCGAGATAGACGAAGTTTTCTACAACACTGAAGTTGAAATTCTCCATCGTCACTGACCGTCCAAGACGCATTGACGGAGTGCGAGAAGACACCAAGTACTTCGTCTTGTCCTCGTTCACCGCTAGACCCATGAGCCGAGACTGTTTTTCAATCTCCGAGAACGCCTTGCTGACTCGCCTTTCCTGCGTACCGATGATATCGATGTCATCGGCGTAAGCGAGCAGCATCACTTCCTTTTGGAAGATCGAGCCCGACATACTCTGTATGTACGGGCATTGGCGTAGGATGTATTCCATCAGGAGATTGAAAAAATCGCACGATAGAGCATCGCCCTGCCTGAAACCTCTCTTGGTATCAAAGGGGTCAGAGAGGTTTTTCCCCACCCTGACAACGCTTTGTGTGTTAGATAGCGTCGCCATGCAAAGACGGACAATCTTTGCCGGGATACCTAGTGCAGACAGGGCGTCGAAGAACTTCGCTCTTATCGGCGTGTCGAAAGCGGCTTTGTAATCGACAAATAGGTGGTGAGTGTCTTTGTTGAACTCACGGGTCTTTTCCAAGATTTGGCGTAATGTGAATATTTGGTCACTGGTCGACCTTTTTGGTCTGAAGCCACACTGATATCGTCCTATCAGTGAGTCGGTATATGGCTTCAGCCTATTACACAATACGCCCGACAGTCTTTATATCCAATGGAAAGGAGACTTATTCCGCGGTAGTTGGCGCAAACAGCGGGGTCTCCTTTCTTAAAGATAGGACAGAGAACACTGAGATTCCAGTCATTGGGTATGCATTCATCGGACCATATCTTGCATAAAAGTTGGTGCATACTCCTAACCAACTCTTCGCCGCCGGTCTTAAATAACTCAGCTGGCAGCCCATCATAGCCTGCCGCTTTGTTATTTTTCAGCTTTTTAATAACTGAATCGACCTCGTAATAGTCCGGTGGCTCTACAATAGTGCCATCATTAACTGGTGGTTCCGGTG